>JAQHUG010000134.1:4402914-4461849 GCA_028555095.1 Dicrostonyx torquatus
CATCATCTTCACCATCATCATCATCATCTTCACCATCATCATCATCATCACCATCATCTTCACCATCACCGTCATCATCCTCATCACCATCATCACCATCATCATCACCATCATTACCATCATCCTCATCACCATCATTACCATCATCACCATCATCATCATCATTATTAGCAGTAGTACTGAGACAAGGTCTCAAATATCCCAATGTGGTCTCAAACTCACTGTGTAGCTGAGGACAACCTTGGACACCCGATTCTCCTGCCTCTACCTCCTAAGTCATGGGATCACATGTGTGTGCCACCATGCCTGGCTCACTTTTGGATCTATGAAGAACCCCCTGTGGCAGTGGGCACACAATGCTGAGGTTGGAACCAGGGACGGTGAGTGCTGGGCTCCACACAAGCAAAGGAAGTTCTGGGAATGTGCTCCAAAGAGAGCTTCAGGGCTGCCCTGCCCGGGGAGGTATCCAAGCTGAGAGCAGAACATTGGACAGTGAGCTCAGCTGTCAAATACGGCAGGGGGCTAAACCAGGACAGGGTCAGCTAATAGAAAAGGATTATTAAACAGAGAAACTCCTGGGCTACATTCTGGCCCTGCTGAGTTCAGGCCTTGCAACCCCATCTCTGCCTCGGGCTGAGAGACAGGAGTCCCCTGAGACTAATTGATGACCCATTTCATGGGGGAGACAAAGCCACCCTCAGGACTTCCCTCAGCCTTACAACTCAGGAGCCCTAGGGTGGGTCTACACGTCAACCAAGATCTGCTCTCACAAGCCTACACACACAGAGGCTTGCTGCTAAGCCTTCGTGGTCTGAGTTTAATCTCTGGGGACCCACATGGTAGAGAGAGAGAGCCAGTTCCTGCAAGTTCTCTTCTGATCCCCAAATGTGTGCTGTGGCAAAGTGTACCTCTCCCATAAGTAAATAAGTACAGTAAAAATTAATTTAGAAAGGACACGCAGGGGCCAGAGGGTGATCCCCACCCTCACCATGGAAGGTGCAAGGAGGGGTGTGGCTGGGGGAGGGGAGGGGCCTAGTCTCACTTTAGCCATCTAACTCCAAGATGGGCACAGAGACTGCTTTGTCACTGTTTTTTTTCTTTCTTTTTTCTTTTTCTTTTCTTTTCTTTCTTTCTTTTTTTTTGAGACAGGGTTTCTCTGTATAGCCCTGGGCATACATCACCACTGCCCAGTTTACAATAAAATATTTTAAAGGTGAGCAAAATATATACAAAAAATTAAGCCAACTGGGTAGAGTGGAGTCTGCGTTTAATCCCAGCACTCTGGAGACAGAGGCAGGAGAACCTCTGTGAGTTCAAAGCCAGCCTGGTCTACAAAGTGAGTTCCAGGACAGCCGGCTGATCTACATAGCAAATTTCAGGATGGTCAGAGCTACATAATAGATCCTGTCTCAAAAAAATTATTTTAAAGCCAAAGTATAACGATGCATGTCTGCAATTCTAGCACTTGATAGGTGGGGCAGGAAGATCAGGAGTTTAAGGCCATTCTCTGCTATACAGGGAGTTTGAAGACAGTCTGGGTTATGTCAATAAATAAATAAACATATAGAAAAAATCTTAAAAGGTTCTCTATCTTTCAAACCTCTGGGGGAGGGGGAAAACAGATTTTAAAAAATCTTACATTTAGGCACACACCTTTAATCTCAGCATTTGGGAGGCAGAGGCAAGCAAATCTCTGTGAGTTCGAGGCCAGCCTGGTGTCCAGAGTGAGGTGCAGACCAGCTGGGTCTATCTAGTTAGAACCTGTCTCAAAAACAAGAACAAGAACAGCAACAAAGCCCTCAAGCCAGCAAAGCTTACATTTGCGTTGTTGTATGACTGTCTACGGTGCTCCCGACCTGGGACTGCTTATTCTTCCAGTTTCTGTTTCTGAATTTATTCTGGTACTGGGGATTGAACACAGGGACCCCAGCCCCAGTTGCATTCGATATGTATGTATGTGTGTGTGTGTATGTGTGTATGCGTGTGTGTGTATTTTTCCAAATCACTATTTCAAATACATCGCCATTCTACCACCTAGCTCTCAACCCAATTGCCTGGTCATTCTTGAAGCCATCTCATGGCAGCGGGCTCACTCATTGGCATCTCCTGGTACCCAGCAGGCACCCAGTGCCCACTGAGCACGCTCCCTGTGACCTCCTCCAATACCAACAACCCTTTACGTCCCTGCATGGTTCTCTTCACAGGTGAGAGTGGGTTCAGCCTGGGGGATTCAGCTTGGGCGGGAGGTGCTCTGGGTGTTGGCACTGTGCTGTTATGTGCAGTAGCCACACCCCACGTCCACCCACGGACCCTCGTTCCTAACAATATAAACCAGATACATTTTGCAGATGGGTTCATGTATTTGGCTCAGCTGCCTTAGACACTGGGCCCCCTCCAATCATCACCCTCTTCTCACAGGAGGAAACTGAGGGAAAGCTGGCAACTGGTCCAAGTTATAGGGTCAGAGCAGAGCACAGACTCCAGGAAGCAGGACAGACCTGTGGCCTTGGCTCTACAGTGGGTGCTAGGGATGGAGGGCCAGCAGCAGGAATGGCAAGGACTGCTTGGGAAGGTTGTTTATCAGGTGAGCAGCTCTGTGCGCTGGTTCCCAGGGCCAGGTTTCCTTTATAGTCCTGGGCTCAGGAGCTGGGTACTTCTATGGAAAGGCAGAGATAAGGAAAACAGAGATGAGGTGGGCGGTACCAAATTCGATTTCTTGTTACATCCGGCACACGCAATACGCCACGGCCACGGGTGCTGGGGCTAAGACAAGGGACATGGAAGCTGGTAGGGAAGACGGGAGACATTGCTGAAACAGATGGGAAGAGAGATCGGTGCTGAGGGATGGCCACTGATGACTTAAGGCAGTTAGGAAGGGCCTCCCAGAGGAGGTGTCCAAGGGCTAAGCCCTGAGGGTTGAGGAGGATTAAAGAGCCAACAGCAGATAGCAAGGCTCACCCAGGACACCGCCTTCCTTCCCCTTCCTTCCCCACAGGCTCCGGCCATCCTCTCTCTGGGTGTCCTCTGTTTTTTATCTCTTCTGCTTTCCCACACTAGCCCTGAGAAACGCAGATTCAGGCTCCTGAAAGCTGAGGAAACTGAGGCTGAAGAGGTGGAGGGATTCAGGTGGCCTTGCTGGGGTACTACTTGTGACTGCGGCTCTCCTGCGGGTCATAGGCTGCGCCTGGGAGGACCAGGGCTGGCGCTGGGCACGGTCCCCAGCGGAAGGCGCCCGGCCCTGATTGGAACAAGGTGGCGACGCCCCGCCGGCTGCATTGATCTCGCCCGGTGTTCCAGCCGCGGGGCGGGGCCGCGCTGGGCGCTCTGCCGGCTTTCCCAGGTGTGGGGACACCCTGGGGAAATGGCTTTTCATGTGGTTGTGGCAAAGCCTTGCCACCCAGCACGTGGAGGCCTGGGAGTCGGGGGTTACGCTGGCAGTGGGTAGAGGGGTCTGGAGGCTGGAGACCCACAGCCAGCCAGTGCCACACCCTGGAGAAGGAGTCAGGGACAGAGGGGATTCCAGGTATGGAAGCCTGTGGGATATCGTGTTCCCTTACTGTCCTTCTACTCCCTCTGTGTGGCACATAGGTTTGGGACCCCTCCCCACACTTACACATGGGGACACTGCCGCCCTTCAAAGTTAAGGGATCTGACCAAGTCAGAGGTTCTTTGTCCTGGATCTGGACTGCGATTGTAGCTCAGCTGGTGAAGACATAGCTTAGCACCAGGAAGGCCTGGGCTCAATTCTCCTCAGCGCCCAATATATTGGAGATGATGGTGCAGGCCTATAGTCTCAGCACAGCGGAGGTGGAGCCGGAGGACCATCCCCTTACCGCCATTCTTAGCTATCTGAGAATTCCCTCAAATACAAAAGAACACAATATTCGCAGGATCAGGCTTTAGATGTGAGACTCACAGTGGGTTCACAAAGCAGGAGGGGTTTGGACAGACTATCCCCGCGTCCATCACGCTTTGCTAGAGACATAGGTCCAGAGAGGGGACAGGGTGTGCTGAAGTGACAGGATGTGGAGTGGCCACGTAGGAGCCCACGGAGGGCTAGGGTGTGCTACTAATCTTCATGGGCAGTTCCCTTCTGGCACACGAAAAGTTCTACTTTAAACAACACTTACTGCACTTATTTATTTGTACGCATGCTTTGGCATGTGTGCGGAGGTCCGAGGACAACTTGTGGGAGTTGGTTCTCCGCTTCTACCGTGTGGGTCTTGGGGATCGAACTCAGGTCATCAAACTTGACAGCAAGCGCCTTTACTCACTGAGCCATTTTGTCCACCCCAGTGTTTGTTTGTTTGTTTTTAGACTTCTAACTCAGGTTCCTCATGCTTCAGGGAATTCTCTCTTATCTGGGATTAGCTTTAATAAGTCTGGCCCTTGATGTTAGTAAACACCGCTGGTTCCCTGGTGCTGTGGCTGGGGAGAATGTGGCCTTCTCTTAAATATGTTGTTCCCTGACTGCCACTGTGGTGGATACTGAAGCTTGCTTTAACCTGCGAAGTGAGTGCTTGCAGAGTGGATTGTGACTGAGCCAAATGGGGTGCTACTGGGGACAGGATTGAGGCAGTGGAGGACAAGGAGGGGTGGGGCATTATTTATTGTCTGTCCCCTTCTGATGGGCGTTGATGGGATCCTGTGTGGCTTGCACCCTTCTATAGCTCAGTTTTGTCTCCTACACTGTCCCTCCATGGCCCCAGTTCATCCACAGAAGTCTCTT
The DNA here is from genome assembly GCA_028555095.1 of Dicrostonyx torquatus. Taxonomy (NCBI): domain Eukaryota; kingdom Metazoa; phylum Chordata; class Mammalia; order Rodentia; family Cricetidae; genus Dicrostonyx; species Dicrostonyx torquatus. Next base: position 4,407,644 of record JAQHUG010000134.1, read on the forward strand.
CTGCCCCCTGCTGCAGGGCCTCTGCCTGTCCTTCTGTCTGTCTGTACTAGTCAGCTCAACTCTGCCTGGTACTTCCTCCTTCTCTGAGCTTCTGATGTAGGCAGAATCATAGTCCCACTGACATCCATGTCCTTATCCCAAGATCTAGAGATAAGCCATCTTATAGGGCAATAGGGACTTAGCTGGATTCCGTGAAAGTAAAGGCTTGGGCCGCAAGATGGGGCATGGAGGGGCGATGAGAGAATCAGAGAGATGTAGGGACAGGCTAGAGAACTGTGGGGACATCAGAGAAGCTGGCCCATCAGCACTGGATGGTGAGATGGATGAAGATCAGGAGCCAGGGACATGGGTACCACGGGCCGGTAGCAGGCCAGGACCCAGAGTGCAGCCGCGCCCTGCCCTGACTCTCACTTGGGATTCCAGGGGTCACACCGGGCTTGTGGATAGCGGCAAGGGCTTCCCTGGGACCTGGCTCCCCTGCAGACATCAGGGCCTCAGCTGTGGTGCCCCTTGTGTCCTGGCCTTTTCCCCAGAGGACGTTTGTTGCAGAGGGACAAGAGCTTTCCTTACTTTGACTGGAGTCTCCCAGACAGAACAGATGGAAAAACTATAAACCTGGCCCTGGTACAGCCATGTTTTTCTTGTTTACCTGAAAGCCAGATATCCTGGGTGCCCCTCCGTTCCATCCTCTTAGCTGAGGCAAGTCCTAGTTACACACCCGGAGCTCAGCACATGCCCACCAGATGGGCTCAGCGAGTGGATGGACGCTCTGGTGACCAATCTAGTTCTAGTGACCACTCTGACTGCCAGACCCCTGGCCAGATAAAGTGTGATGGAAGCAATAGCCCGGTGCTGGGGAGACTGAGGCAGGAGGATTGTTGCAAGTGTGAGGCCAACCTAGTCTACAAGGCTACATAGAAAGACCCTGTATCGGAAAACAAAAGAAAAACCACCCCTCCCCTGGTGCCAGGAGCAGTCCTGAGCTCTCTCTAATACTCCACTAACATAGTGATGTCATTAACCCATTTTCCAGAGGACAAAACCAAGGCCTAGGAGGTGACTTAGTCAGAGTGCTAGAGCCGGGCAATGCCAAGTGCTCGGAGGAGCAGAGTGCACCAATTCTGTCTCTTTCCTCACCCTCTTCTCACAGTGGATCTTTGTCTATTAGCCCATAGTCTTCATTTTCTCACTGCCGAACTCCTACTCATACACGGAAGCCCCATGTCCCCTGGCTCCCTGTCCTGATGTACTATAAGGACTCTCTGATGGCCCTTTCCTTCCCAGGACTGTGACGCCCTGAGGACAGACATGGGTCACTTCCAACTCTCAGAGGGTTCCTGGAGCTTTGCAGGATGGGTAAATGAGTGGAGTTTGCCTTTCCCACTCTGGGCCATGGTTTTAGAGTTCAGAGTCCACAAGAGGGGGGAAGAGAACCCTTCATTCTCTCTTCTCTAAAACAAAACACATATTTTTCTGGGCATGAAAATAATACCTATTCATTAAGGAAAAATTGGAAAATAATAGAATTATGAAGAAGAAAATTAAAACCACCCCTAGCCTGCCACCCAGAACCGTTGCTGGCGTCTGCCTGTTGGTCGCTACTCTTCCTCCTGTGTAGCCTTTCTTCCCCTCCCCTTCTTTGCATCTTTGAGAACGCTGAGAACACACAGCACACGCTGTTGAAACAGCCCGACAGATTGTGGGTGTCCCTGGTGTCACTGAGTCCTCACCATGGCGGCAACAACCGGAAGCTGCTCAGCTGGGGACCCCAGGCTGGACCACCACCACGTTCCCTCAGGCCAGCTGCCATTGCGAGGGACACCCCTTCAATGGAGCCTGTCACATCCCTGACCCCACCGCCCTTAGGACAAATTTTGGGGCAGGGGTGGCTGAGCCAGGAATGAATGCCCTGCACACCAGCCCTCCAGCTGTTTCTCCAGCGTCCCCTGCCAGAACCTCAAAGTCCCCGCCAGGCAGGAAGCTCTGGGCACAGTCCCTTCTCTTCCCAAGGAAAGCCTTCCACATCCAAGGCCTCCAGGTTCCAGCCAAGGGTAAGAACACCCATTATCCAGAGCTCCATCCAAGTCATGCCCTGTCATGGGTCTCTGAGTCCCTTGACTCTAAGTGGACCGTCATAGGTCACCTCAGTCTTAGGGTGCCGAGGCCTCAGGCTGCACATACCTCATACTTTTAATAACCCACAAGCTGGCCAGGCAGCAGATCCTGGAGATCTGTATTCTTGGGGGTGAGTGTGTTGTCTACTGCCCTACTGAAGAGAAGACAGACAGAAGGCCCGAGAAAGCCTGTGGCTGAGCCTCACCCACAGTGAATTAGCTGATTCTCCACTCCAGGCTGCTTGTGCTGCCACAGGGAGCTGAGGGACCCAGGCCTTGTGGTCTGTGGCCACAGTCCTATCCTTGCGAGGTGAAACTTTGGCCTGACAATGAGGTAGCCAGATCCTGCCTGGAATCCCCTTCTCGTGTGCCCTGGGAGGTTCTTCCACTGCCCTGTCTCAATTGCAGAGCAGCTGCTAACACGGAGACCTTTCAAAGGGCCACCTTCCTAGAGTCAGCTTGCCTGCACCAGGCCTCATTCCTGCTGTGCTGGGAGGGCCTGACACCCCCAGATGGAGCGCTCACCAAGCCTGGTGATAGATGGGTTCTTTTTTAGGCTGCCTCACAGGAAGAAGGGGCCAGAAATGAGCTCTGGAGTTGCCCAGGGCCCTGGGGACACTTCCTATTTGCATGTCTTTCCCCGCCACCCTGACAGCCCTGTGGATTCACCATCCTGAGAGGCTTCCCAGCTCTGGCACAGGGGACCATGGCAATGGGAAGGTCCCTGACGGCCCCCTGTGTGAAGGCTGAAGAGCTCAAAGCCCAGAAGGGTGTCACTAGCTTCCTTGTAGCCCCCTTGCCTTTCAGAGTGGCCTCTACAGTCACATTAGTGCTTAGACAAGCCAGGGCCTCCAAGAGTGTGAGATATTTCCTGGTGAGAAAAGCAGATCCAGTGTTGCCCTGCCCCCACAGCGACTGTGGTACCCTCACAGTCTTCCTATGTGGGGCTTCCTATGGTGGTGCACCAGACTGCTGAGGTGGGTGCGCCTGTATAAGGCTGTGTGCATATACACCACACTGTGGGCAGGCAGAGGGCCCAAAGCCCAAGGGCTCAGCACGTAGGGCATGAGGAAGCTATGGGGTCCAGTTTGACTGTTGTGTTGGTCTAGTACAAAGGAGGGCACAGGTTTGGGGAGGGCCACTTCCACAAAGGAGAGGGGTATACCTTGGGGGCTGTATGAAGGATGGGAATGGCTGGGTTCCGTGCTGTCAGGGTCTGGGGCAGCTGGAGCTGGGGGATGCCCGCTGTGGGAATTGCCTTGCTTGGCCTCTCTTATTTATTGTCTATTTAAACAATGGAGTTAATACGGAGCGTTAATCGAGCAGCCATCCTTCCCACCCTGGGACGCAAATCGCAAGAGTACAGTGAGAAACTGGGAAACACAGAAAAATGAGCAAAAAATGTCAAAGCTGGAGATCAGTGTGCGTGTGTGGTGCTTGTGTAAGGTGTGCGTATGTGTGTGTGTGGTGTGTGTATATGTGCATGTGTATGTGTATGTGGTGTGTGTGTATGTGTGTGTGTGGTGGGGGCAGGGTAGAGGGGCGTTCCAGGGACAGTGTGTATGTGTGTGTATGTGTGTGTGTGTGTATGTGTGTGTGGGGTGTGTGTATGTGTGTGTGGTATGTGTGCTTACGTGGGTGTGTAGGTGTGGGGTGTGTATATGTGTGTGTGGCGTNAGGTGTGGGGTGTGTGTATGTGTGTGTGGCGTGTGTATGTGTGTGTGATGTGTGTGTATGTGTGTGGTGTATGTATGTGTGTGTGGTGTGTGTGTATGTGTGTGTGTGGTGGGGGCAGGGTAGAGGGGCGTTCCAGGGACAGTGTGTATGTGTGTGTATGTGTGTGTGTGTGACGTGTGTGTGGGGTGTGTGTATGTGTGTGTGTGACGTGTGTGTGGGGTGTGTGTATGTGTGTGTGGTATGTGTGCTTACGTGGGTGTGTAGGTGTGGGGTGTGTGTATGTATGTGTGGCGTGTGTATGTGTGTGTGATGTGTGTGTATGTGTGTGGCGTATGTATGTGTGTGTGGTGTGTGTGTATGTGTGTGGTGTGTGTGTGGTGGGGGCAGAGTAGGAGGGTGTTCCAGGGACAAAGCTATGCTCAACAATGGCACCGCTAGTTATCAGGCTCTGTGTCCTTTGCAGGGTCCTCAATGGCACTCAGGCTTCTTGATACTTACAACCTGGGGGTGGCCGCTGTCTCCCCTGGTACAGGGATCAAAGAAGCTTGGGTGCCACCCTCTGGGTGGAGGTGGCATAACTGAGATGGAATCTGGAGTCTGGGTTTGGTGACCTTGAAAGAGATTCCACCTGAGATCCCAAACTGAAGCCCAGCTGGGTCACTGGCAGAACTTTGTGGTATGTACCATGAACAAGACACTCAGGTCCAGGACATGAAACCCCATGATCTTAGCTGGGTTCCTTGCCCAGGGTCCGCTGTCCTCAGCCCTAGCTCTGGTCGCTGACTGAGCTGAAGTCCCAATTCTCTTGTTCATCGGGTTCTCTTAGAAGTGAAGTGTCTCTAAATCAAGAGCAGAAGGCTTTCTCACCAGCCCATTGTCCACACAGGCAGGGCAGGCTCCTTCTGCCACCCAGGTCTGCCACTCTAGGCCAAGTCTCTGGGGCTCCTGGTGGCCTTGGGCCTAGCCAGTCTGGGAAGGCTACGGGGGCCACACTCAGAGCTCAGGGTACCGACCACGGGCTCCCAAGCTCACATATCTGCACACTCTGCTCTCTATCCTGCTTGCACCCCAGGCAGGGGCGTGGTGTGGACCTGGGGTTGAACTGAGGTCTGAAGGATTCTGCAGGCCTTTCATTTCTGGCTGAGTTCCCTCTTGGTTTCTCTGCCCTTGTGAAGATGATGGCCTTCTGAGGGTCCACAGTCAGCTTCCACAGCCTCATCCCCTGGGCCCCCAGACCCATTCCTCTGGTGACAAAACTGAACCAGAGATGTTACTAATGAGCTCTGCAGGAAAGCACAGAGCCGGTTTGGCCTCCTACCCTACATTCCTCTTCCTTTCTCGAGCTGTTTGGGATCACATGACCTGGGCTTATGATAGAAGGGAGGCAGTGGAGCCAGAGAGCATTCCTGGATATAGGGAAACCCAGACTTCTGGGTAGCTGCCCTGTTGCAGGGAGGTGTGCCTGCTCTCATGCAGGCTGCCTGGGTTTGAACCCAGGATGGGTGATCTCAGGCATGTGGATCAAACGCTTTGGGCCGTAGCATTTTCATTTATTAAATGGGTTTCATACGAGCGTCTATAGGACCCACTGAGCAAAGGCGTGGAAACACCCAGTGCATGAATCCTGTGACTATTTAAAAGGCAAGCCATCGCCATTCATGTTTTCTAGAGTCAGTCTGCGACCTGCTGGCAGGAATGGAGGTGCTCTAAAGAGACACCTGTGCCCCTTTCAGAAACAATGGTTTCCAAGGAACTGGAATGTCCTCAGAGAGAAGAGGGTCCCAGCGTCAGTCAGATTTTCAAATGTCAGATCTCCTTGTGAGAGAGACTGGAAGCCAGACCTTGTGAAGGGCCGGTGATGGGCAGGACCCAGACCAGGATGGGTGGGTGATGGGCGGGACTCAGACCAAGATGGGCGGGTGATGGGCGAGACCCAGACCAGGATGGGTGGGTGATGGGCAGGACCCAGACCAAGACGGGCGGATGATGGGCGGGACAGACACTTTACCAGGACTGCTGAGCCGTCCACCTCTTGTTCTCTATTTAAACCTAAACTTCATGTCAGGACCTGAAGATGGACTTTGGGGTCACTAGTTCTTTACTTGTTCCCCTTCCTAATGTGGCCACCCACCCCCGTTTTACCCTTCTCTTTAATGGGCCGAGCCTGGCTTGTTCTCTCTGCCAGGACCCAGGCTTTGACCCTAACAACTCCAGGACCACAGCGTGGATTTCTGAACCTTTGTGGTTTCCCCTCTAACGTGCTCCTGTAAAGTCTCCTTACAGTTATATGGCTCCCTGGCCTGGTGGTGCTGGTGGCAGGTGGAGGCAACAGCCTATCCCGAGGTGGGCTCCAGAACCTTCTAAAGGCCATGGTCCTCAGCAAAGGCCCTCAAAGCCTGGAGCACAACCTTGTGTGCACCCCCAGTTTCTGACCTTGAGCCCTCCGTTGCTCTGTACATCACCTGATACCTCTGCTGAGCATACACAGGGACACCCCACCATTTCCTGGTCTCTAGGAAACAGGAGAGGAGTTAGCACTTAGGGTCACAGCAGCTCGTGGTGAGGGAAGAGTGGTCCCCACTCACAAACATCATCCAGAGTCCTCCCCTCCCTCCTCCACTGTCTGACTCAGCCCTGCATCAGCCAGCGCCCCACCCCCGTGAGGCATTACTGAACATTTTAGGTGTTTTTCCTTCCTGCAATGTCCCACGCATTAAAAACGGTCATCAGGAGTCGTCTTCCAAACTGTAAAAGCACCATGCCTGAGACCTCCCGTGGTCCAAGAGAGAATGCAGGATGCAGCTGGGCACGCTTTTAGAAGAATAAGTGAAATTAATAGGAGCCTGGAGAGATGGCTCCGTGGTTAAAAGCACTTGCTGCTCTGCGGAGAACCCAAACTCTGTTCCCAGCCCTATGCCAGGCACCTCAGAGCTGCCTGTACCCAGCTCCAGAGATCTGACCTCTGGCCTCCAAGAGCACCTGCAATCGTGGGTACACACTTTCACACACAGACTCAGTCACACACCTGTGCACACACTCAGACTCACACACCTACACACTACTAAAATAAATGATAAACGTAAATCTTTACAATGAGGTTAATAGTCTGGCCTCGTGGCCCAGGCATCCAGGGTACTTGGCAGGGTAGGGGAAAAGAATCACAAATTCAAAGGACAACCTGGGCTATACATACAGACTGACTTCACAAGGCCAGCCTGGCAACTCAATAAGCCCTGTTTCAAAATGAAAAAGGAAAAAGGGGGCCGAGGCTGTAGCTCAGTGGTAGCACGCAGGCTCAGCATGTCTGAGGCACTGGGTTCAATCCTCAGCCCTACATCAACAAAAGAATAAACTAAAGAGGCCGGGCGGTGGTGGCGCACGCCTTTAATCCCAGCACTCGGGAGGCAGAGGCAGGCGGATCTCTGTGAGTTCGAGACCAGCCTGGTCTACAAGAGGACAGGCTCCAAAGCCACAGGGAAACCCTGTCTTGAAAAAAACAAAACAAAACAAAAAGAATAAATTAAAGACTAAACATCCAGTGTCTTGATGAGGCTATCTACTGAGCGCTCAGTGTTTGCATGCGACAGTGGTCACTGGATGGGAGGCCTGGACACAGAACGCTTCCTCCATCATGGCAAGTCCCTTGAGACTGGATTCTCCTCGCAGCGTAGGCCTGCTGACTGCTGACAATTGTCCTGAGGTTCTGGGATACTCTCCTTGTGGTCTCACACACGGCAGGAAGCCATACCATGGAGCATTATAGAAGGAGATACACCGAATAATGGTGGTTTTGTCTAGGGGTGGGGGCCTCCAGCTTGCTTTTAAATTCCGTGGATTCTGAAGGTGTTTTGTAACCTTAACTGCTATGGGGTCGGGGGTTAGTTAGATATTTCTTGTGTGGGGGAGCACGTTTATGTGTATACTCTCGTGTGTGCAAGTATGTGGAGGCCAAAAGCCGACACTGTGTTTTCAATTACCCTCCACCATAGTTTCTCCCTGCTAAGTACTAACCAGGCCTGACCTTGCTTAACTTCTGGGATCAGATTAGATCGGGCGAGTCCAGGGTGGTGTGACAGTAAACCACCTTAGTTTCTAAGACAGGGTCTCCCAGCGAATCTGGAGCTTGTCACTTGGATTAGACTGTCCCAGGAGTCCCCATGTCTCTTCCTCCCCATTGCTAGGATGGCAGGTGTGCTCTGCCACACCCGGCTTTTCTGTGGGGTCTGGGAATCGAGACTTTGGTTCTCATGCTTGCGCAACAGGTATTTACCAACCAAGTGTCCTCCCAGCCCCATTCATTCTTCAGTTGGGGACAGCAGGGACTGTGCGGCCGGATGACTGGCAGCAGCAGGGAAGTGAAAGTAGCCAGGTTTGTTTTCAGGCCCATAGTCCCTTGAAAAGAAGGGCTCTGGCCCTGGCTTCATGCTCTGATGGTGTCTGTTCTGAAACTTTGTTGTTTGCTTTTTATTTAAAATTCATTTTGGAAGAATGTGTGTGTGTGTGTGACAGTGTGTGTGTATTTGTCACAGTGTGTGTGTGTTACAGTGTGTGTCACAGTGTGTGTCATGTGTGCATGTGTGTTTGTTACAGTGTGTGTCACATTGTGTGTGTCATAGTGTGTCATGTGTGCATGTGTGTGTTTTTGTCACTATATGTGTGTGTCACAGTGTGTGATATTGTGTTTGTCACAGTGTGTGTGTCACAGTGTGTGTCACATTGTGTGTGTCATGTGTGCATGTGTGTGTGTTTGTCACTATATGTGTGTGTGTGTCACAGTGTGTGTCACACTGTGTATGTGTTATTGTGTGTCATGTGTGTGTATTTGTTACAGCGTGTGTCACATTGTGTGTGTGTCACATTGTGTGTGTCACATTGTGTGTGTCACATTGTGTGTATCATGTGTGCATGTGTGTGTGTTTGTCACTGTATGTGTGTGTGTCACAGTGTGTGTCACACTGTGTATGTGTTACTGTGTGTCATGTGTGTGTATTTGTTACAGCGTGTGTCACATTGTGTGTGTGTCACATTGTGTGTGTCACCTTGACATTCACTAGGCACAGACCTCTTGCTGGGCCTCAGTTTGTCAACTGTAAAATGGTGACAGTTACCACAATGCTATCCACTGCATGGATTATCGTGGAGAGTAAGTGGAAGTGAGACCTGACCGTGACAGAACCATCGCAGTGCCTGGCGCACGACAAGCTGCCAACAGAGGCAACACCTGCCACCTTCACTCTTTCCTTCTTCAGACTCCCTGAGTCTGGATGAGCTTTCACTTCTGCAGTGGGACTCATGATGCCCGCTCCACGGCAGTGTGGACTTAGTGTGTTTATACTATAGAGGCCCCGGGAGGTGGATTCAGCGGTGTAGGTGACTGAAGTAGGGCTGTAGCAGGCTCTCAGGGCCTCAGAACTCCTTCACTGCCTCCATTCTGGGCCTCACTTCTCCTATCTATAAACTGGGTGTATGTGTGTGGGGAGTGGTGGATACCAGGTCCAGGAGGGCAAGCACAGTTGCCAACCTGGGGGTCATGACCCCTATAGGGGTTGTATGTCAGATATCCTCTGTATCCGATATTTATGTTATGATTCATAACAGTAGCAAAACTAGTTATGAAGCAGCAATGAATAATTCTATGGTTGGTGTCACCACAAAGTGAGGAGCTGTATTAAAAGGTCGCAGCATTGGAAAGCTTGAGAACCACTGCAGTAGGTGTTCAATTAATGTGCACCAGAGGGGTCAGTAGTACCCACAGTAGAGGAGAGAGAGAGATGCTGGGAAACCAGACTGCCTCTCCCAGAGAGCTACAGGGCTCAAGCCTCAGAGGCAAGCAAGGCCTCAGACGCAAGCAAGGCCTCAGACGCAAGCAAGGCCTCAGATGCAAGCAAGGCCTCAGAGGCAAGCAGGGCCTCAGAGGCAAGCAGGGCCTCAGACGCAAGCAGGGCCTCAGACGCAAGCAGGGCCTCAGACGCAAGCAAGGCCTCAGACGCAAGCAGGGCCTCAGACGCAAGCAGGGCCTCAGACGCAAGCAGGGCCTCAGACGCAAGCATGGCCTCAGACGCAAGCATGGCCTCAGACGCAAGCAAGGCCTCAGACGCAAGCATGGTCTCAGACGCAAGCAGGGCCTCAGACGCCAGCATGGCCTGAGGGTCTGCTGTATGTGAAGCTCCCCCTAAAACCAAAGGCGATCCTGTCTCCACTCCCCACAGGCCAGAGCCGAGGTGGTAAAGACAGATATGGAGATATGAGGAGAAGCACAGAGGGTGGGTGTCCTTCAACCCCTGCTCCCAAGAAGGAGGACAAAACCCTTCTTCTGCTTTCTTTAGTTGAAAAGTCAAAACAGGTTTTTTCTTCCTACATCTATAAGTACCCCAGGCTCCATGTTGAGAGTGTGACCGCTAAAAGAATTTCCCGTAAAGCCTCTGAGCCCCTCTGGCTCCACTCACTCCCAGTGGCCTGAGCCATAGTTTGTATTTTATTTTGTTTATTCTTTGCCTGAAGGTGTCCTCGTTTGGTGTCCTGTAGAGAATCTAGCCAGCGGGATATCAGGGTTTGCCCAAGGGTCCTATGAACCCACCTGAAACTCTGCTCCCACCCGCCCAGGACCTACACCTCTTGCTAAGACAACCAGGATCTGGAGCACTAGTGGCAACTCAGCAGGTCCCAAGGCCTCCAGAGCTGGCTGGGCAAGGCCAACACTGGAGGGAGCCCTGGAAGAGGTCCTCAGAAGGGCAGTTTTGGGGCAGCTACCTGCACACCCTCCTCCCCTTGTGAGGTGTGTTTGGGGCAAACACGTGACACTAGGGATACGCTCCTCTCTTCTGCCCTTTCCCTTCACCTCCTTCCTCTCCTTCAGGGTCTCCAAGGGCCCCAACACCTGCTGACCCTGTTACTAGCCACTCCCCTCTTCTCAACAGAAGTGAAGGGCCCAGATGACCCACAGATGTGCAGTTGGGAGACAAGAAGAAGCCCACTTACAGTCCCACAGTGGTGGCACCCCGGCAGGGGTCAAGGTTCCCGTGGACTCTTTGGTTTTCCACTGGAAGGTGTCTGGGTGAGTGGGGCTGACCATGGCAATCTCGAAAACAGTAACTTATATGAATCTACCCTCTCTGCCCACACGTAAGTCTGAGCCTTGTGCCAAAAATGCCTTTCCCAGACTTAAAAGAAAACCCCAAAGAGGAACCTAAACCTCTGAGCTGCCAGCGCCCATAGGCTGGGAGAGCTTTGGCTTGGCGTTCAGAGAAAAACCAGCCAGCCTAGGGGAAGTTAGGGGGGCACGGAAACCTGCACATAACAGCAGAGCTGTTCACTCCCCCATCGATCCCCCCCCATCGATAACCACCCATCAGGGTTTCTGCCCCCCCCCCCCTTTGTAGCGAAGGACACTGAACGTCACTAGGGAGCCCATACCCACTACTTGGATTTCTCTTTGGATGCTTCAAGAGTGACGGGTGACGACAGCAGGCACCCCAATTCCTGGGAAAAGAGACTCTTGAGAGGGGGTGGCCTTGAAGCTGAGTCTTGAGGAGAGGCAGGGCTCCTACTTTCTATTAGCCCAGAGTCAAGGATTTTTTCTTTTCCATTTACTGGAAGAGGAAGAATATCTATTCATAATTCTTTCTGACGTTGACGGAGGGTTTGACTGTGTCGGGCTCCGTGTTGGCCTCACCCTATCCCTCAGCCATCCAAACAGTCAGTGGTGGCTACTGCTAATGCCTTCCATCCTACAGAGGGGAGAACAAGCCCAGAGAGGCTAGCTGCTTCTCCCCAGGATGCACAGCAGAGAAGTGGTAGGGCCTGGCTATAGCTTGAGTATACATGGCTGAACTTGGCGCTGTGTTCCCCTCCCCAGGGCTCCATGTGCAAAGGTTCTCATAGTCTTCCTGAGCTCCCGGCACAGTTCTCTCTGCACTGGGAAAGAGGGAGCCACATCCTGGTGCTTGTGAGCAAGCTGGAGGCTTCCGGACAGGAGGCCAACCTGTGTGGCATACACTGCTACCTGTGTGTTTCCTCTTTGGAATTCCTCTTGTTAGCCCCCTGCTCCGTGTGTGTGTATGTGTGTATTATATTTTTTTGAGACAGAGTCTTAAGTATCCCAGGCTGACTTAGAAATGATGCAGAGAGAGGAAGGATGACCCTGAATGTCCCATCCTCCAGTGTCTGTCTCACCCTCCTGCCTCCATCTCCCTACGCTCTGCTTTCTGCTGTGCTGAGATAGGACCCAAGGCCTCATTAACACAAAGCACTCTTCCAGTCGAGCCACATCCCCAGTCCCAGCCTCCATTTCCACAATTGCGGTTCAAAGGCATCAACAGATGAACATGCCTGAGTACCAGCTGCTAAGTAGCTTCACATCGCGCCCAAGCCCTGAACTAAGAGTGGGGTGGGCAGTGACTCCCTGACTGTCGAGAAAGCCAAGCTCTTTCCCCTGGAACTGAATCGGAGGGGCACTTGCCCACTCCACCTTTCTCTGGACTGACTTGTTATTGGTGTTCCAGGTCCTCATCCTGACTTCTGCAGGCGAGACCGAGTCGGCTCTGCCCTCAACTCCTCCCTCCACTAAGAGGAGTACCCAGGACCCCTCTCCATCCAGAGCTGCTGTTTCAAGGCCTGCAATGGGGGCCCAAATACAGCATCCAGGCACTGAAGCCCTTCCTTCTTCTTTTTTTCCCCTTCCTTCCTTCTCTGGAAATGACTTAGGAAGCCCTGAAGCTGCTCTGGGAACTGATGCTCAGAGCTCAAAGTTCCCAGTCTGCTGTAGATGGTCTTGGAACAACTCCTGGCAGTGTGGGTGATGGAGATGAAGGCTGGGCTGGGCATGTAGCTCAATAGTAGCACACTTGCCTAGAATACCAAGGGCTCTGGGCTTGATCCCCTGTAACACACACACACACACACAGACACACACACACAGACACACACACACACACACACACACACACACACACACACACACACACACACACGGTTTGACTCACCAACCCATGGTAGCTACAGATCTGTAGATGATACAAAACCAGACACGTAGACCAATCAGAATAGTGGAACATATGTATCCACACAGCTATGACCACCTTCTTTTTGACGAAGATGCAAAAAATGTACATTGCAGTAAAGACAGCATCTTCAACAAACAGGAAGGCTGGGTACTCACAGGATGAAGGACAAAGAACAATGCTTTTCCTCCCACCCTTCAGGAAGAGAACTCCAGACGGATCAAAGGGTTGTTTTTTTGTTTTGTTTTCTTTTTGTTTGTTTTGTTTTTTTTAAGGATTTATTTATTTTTATTTTGTGTGTGTGCGTGTTTGTCTGCATGCATGTATGTGTACCACAGGTGTGCAGTGCCCTGGAACTGGAGTTTTAGATGATTCTGAGCCACCATGTGAGTGATGGGAATTGAACCTGTGTCCTCGGGAAGAACAGCAGTGCTGTTAACCTCTGAGCCATCTCTCCAGCCTTGGGTCAAAGACCTTAATGTCAGGCCTGAGGCTCTGACACTGTTGGAAGAAAAAGCAAGGAAAACCCTTCCAGAAACAGATACATGGAAGCTTTCCCAAATAGGATTCTCATTCAGGCCAACAACTGACAAATAGGACCTCATGGAATTAGACCAGTCGAAGCAGCAGCTTGCAGAGTGGTGGAAATCCTTTGCTTGCGATGCACCTGACAGACTAGTGTCTGGCATACACAAAGAACTTGAAAAAAACCCAACCGCAGGAACTCAAAACGACCCAATCAATAAACAGACTAGAGATGAACAACAGTTCTCCAAGGATGAACTACAAATGGACAATAGACCTTTGAAAAACCAGCTTTCCCAGCACAAGAGAATTAAAACCCACACAGGGGGTCCCTCTCATCCCAGTCAGATTGGCGGTCATCAAGAAAACAAGAGCAGACGCTGGCGAGGCAAAAGTGGTCCTGCTGCGCTGCTGGTGGGGTGGGAGCTGATCCTGCCACAGTGGAAGTCAGGCTGGAGCTTTCTCAAGAAACTAGAAATGGCTGGGTGTGGTGCCTCGCACCTTCACTCCGAGGACTTGGGAGGCAGAGGCCAGCAGTTATCTTCAATTCGAGGCCAGCCCTGTCTACATAACGAATTCCAGGTCAGCCATGGCTGCACAAATAGACCCTTGTCTCAAACAACAAACAAATAAACAACCCTAAAAGTAGAATTTCCACATGACCCAGTTATATTACTCCTGGGCAGACACTCAAAGGGCTCCCAGCCCAACAATAGCGGACTTTGTAAGGAAGGTGTGTGCGTGTGTGTGTGTGTGTGTGTGTGTGTGTGTGTTAGATCTACCTGTCTGTCTGTCTGTCTGTCTGTCTATCTATCCATCTGTCTATGGTGGAACTTTTTTCATTCATAAATAATGAAGCCATGTCACATTCAGGAAAGTAGAGTAGCCACAGGCAATCACACTGACCACATTAAGCCAGCTTCAAACGATGTGTTTTCCCTTGTTTGCGGGACCCAGATTTTCTATAGGTATCTAAGATCATGTATGCATACGTGACATGACAGTAGAGGTGAAGCTGCCAAGGGGACAGAGAGGACTAAATGGAGGGGGAGGGACTAGCAAAGGGAGGGTAGGGGGACGAGAGGAGAACGCTCTCTATATAATACGTACATTCATCAACTTAAAAAGCTTAATTAATTTAAGAAACTTTTAAATTTTTTAAAAGTTAAAAGAGAGAGCCTACACATGGCAGGTCCCTGGGAGATGGGATTAAGACTACTTTGGATGCTGTACTGAGCCCCAAGTTCAGGGCTGTCTCCCCACCTCTCACCAGCCCAGGTCTGCCAGACGCTGGACTTTCTTTTCTCCCATGGCTTTCTTCTTCTCTCACAGAGTCTTCTGGAAGATCATGTTTTCAGGCCCCTCCCCTTCAGGTAACCAAGCAAGCCTCATCTTTGATGTGGCCACCTTAAGGCACTGCCATCAATGGGCCCACTATCTGACCTGCAGGGCCACCAGGGGCCGCCGGTTGGCTGTAGTAGGTGTGGATGAGGCCTGAACACACATTACCACTGTGTGGGGCTGGCTCACACCCTCCCAGACCCTGTGGGCAGTGGGGGGCTCCTAGGAACTCCTTTCCAGCCTGGGGGGGTGAGACAGACCAGGCGGTTTGAAGAGATGGTGTTTGCAGGGTGGCCTCAGCAGCCACCATCAAAGAGGCCTGGTAGACGAGGCGCCATAATGGGTGGGGAAAGACAGATGGTCACTCATCTCCCGCCAGGGTCAGTGGGGGAGGAGGCCATGGGTCATATACTAAGGATGATCAACCGCCAGGGCGGCCTGTGACTGGGGTGGGGAGGGCTCCGTGCTGCTAGCCACATCCTGAAGCTTAGGAAAGGACATAGACATCTCTCCTGCGTCCTCCCTATCCAGTGACATCTGAGTCAGGTGATTTAGGCTAGACATACCCGGAGCCATGTTGTCAGCCCCCAGCCATCAACAGGTACGCCCATGCCTGAGAGCCCAGTTCCCATTTCTCCCAGAAGTCTAGGGGGTAGAGTCTGCACAGCCTGCTGACCCCAGCCTCTGCTAAGAGAGCAGAAGTGAAACCTATGTAGAGGGTCCTGTGTGTATGACCATCCCCAGGACCACACAGGGCATTTTCCTGCCATCCTGCCCTTGAGAACTTAAGGTATCTGGATCTTACTCTGTTATCTTTCTCTTTGCCACCTCCTTACCCTGTAAGACTTGGCATTATCAACTCCCACAGTCCACAACTCCTGCCCATGTCTTACTCTACCAGCATATGTTCCCAGGATAGAGACCCTCACCCTACCCTCTTGAACCAGCTCCTGGCAGGAGGCCAGCCTGTGACGAGGGTAGAGCAGTTGCTCTAAGCTGGGCCTTCTGTTCATCTGATTTTGTCTACAGCCCCAGAAGATTGGAGCTGCTATCATCTCCTGCAGAAGTGGGAGCTGAGGCACACAGTGGTGAAGAGACCTGCCGCGTTAGCTAGGAACAGACAGCACTCGGAACAAAGCAGCCGCCTCCAGAGTCCAAGCCTGGTGATCTTTTATGGAATGGCTATCTCTGTACAGGGTACCCCTAAATCTGCATGCAGGTAGTACAACCTACTTCCTCAGATGCCCCCCAAAGACCTCTCCTGCTCTGTGTCTTAGGGAGTGATATTCTGTAGGTGAAGGAACAATGTTGGGTACTTCAGGGAGTGGGGGACCTGCTGGTGGGAGGTGCCTCAGTGCCAAGAAGGGCCTCAGGTAGACTTGGGGTGATGTTGGCCAGCCCCCGACAGAGCTAAAGTTGCCCTATTGGTTCCTCCATCCTCTCCTTGGCCTTTGCTGCTCAGCAGGGTCTTTTATCTGCCCCCTTTCCTCCCAGGAAAAGCTTAGGGATATCCTGGGCCCAGTGAAGGACCGGGTTCAAGGGCAGGACTGAGAAAGCATGACAGGAAGGCTAGGCAGCTTCTGGAAGGTTCCACTCAAGCCCTGACTAAAAAGGCCCAATCGTCTGTCCCCTGTTGCTTCCAGAGGCCCCAGATGTCTGTTGAGGACTGATGCCCAGAGGCAAGGCATGGAAACACAGAGGCCAGTGAAAACATAGACGAAGCTATTCTCTTCTGGTCTATGGGGATTCTGAGTCGGCAGAACTTCATGACAACGCAGAGGACCCACCCTGGGCTGGGGCAGGGACAGGCAGGGGTTGGAGGCAGCCTGAGGAGCTGAGTCTAACTCACATGTCCCCTTTTACCAATGGCACTCAGAGATGTCAAGCAGCTTGCATGCAGTCACACAGAACATGGACTGGGCCTTCTGCCAGTTCCAAACCCAGACTCAACACACACTTATTCTGCAGTCGGGGTCGGGAATCTGGAACACGGCATTTTCAAGCCCTCTAGGAGAGTGACGGAGGGTCTTGCTGAGGCGGTGAAGAGGGTTAGCATTTAGGGGAGGCAGGGGAAGCGGATGGATGCTGTCGGAGAGCAAAGACAGGGGCTCCCTTCTGCAAAACCCCCACAGCTGGCTCCTGAGGGTCAGACTGTGAGAACACAAATGGTGCTAGGGTTCTTGACCTCAGCAGAAATCCAGAGGCTCCATGAACCACGCTGGAAATAGTGAGTTTTCCCTCCATTAGCAACCATGAGACAAAATTTAGCATCTTTTTCCACCATGATAGTGTCACCAACGGAAACCACAGATTGCTTTCGATCTCAGGAAGGTTATAGCAGATGACCCTTTCCTATCTACCACCAGCCCTCGTCACCCCAGAGTGACGCTGGGTTTTGGATCCACAGGGAGGGCCACTGTCATTCAAGTGTCTCCAGAAGTCTACAAACGGGCCTTTATATATTGGAAACTGTTTCCCTCACTCTGGAGCCCTCCAAAAATTCTTTTGAGTTTGTTTTATGTCTTTAGTAGTGGGATTTGAGAAGTCACGGGCTTTCAGAGGGTCTAGAACGGTGTGTGAATGCGAGGGGACCCTGAGACTGCAACTGTGGGGTCTCTGAATTAGGGAGCTGAGCCCAAGTGGGAAGGTTTAAAGGAGGTGAGACAAGGGCAGGATACCTTCTTGGGGTCTCCAGGTTGCCCAGTGACTCCGACACCTTCCACCCTGCTGACAGGGACTCACTCAGCTCAGTTACCTCTTTCCTTTCTCCCCGTGTTTTAGGCCAGAGCTGCTGTAATCCGCTCTCTGTCCCCTTGCCTCCAACTGCCACATCCAGGGCTTTGTGTCAGGAGTCCACTTAAGTCAGCTGGCGCTAGCCCTGTCTTCTAAGGTTTCTTTGTTTTAAGCTCAACTTCTCCATCTTGCTCAGGGGAGGAGAAATACAGACTACAAAGACCCAGCAACTTGTTTTATAAATTCGTATTTTCTTGCCCAGTAACTGCCTTTAATTAACACTGGAGACTACAACGGGTACACAGTACAACAGTGGTGGCCACAAGGGACAGGACCTGGGGCCACCATTTTACCAGTCACGGCCAGGTTTGGGGAGAGTGTCCCTTCTCCGGTGACTCAATCACCATCTGAGCATACATCTTCCTCAGCCTCCCCAGGTCACCAGGAAAGGCAAAGTCTTATCACACAGACCCACAGGTGTCCAGGCCCTCTAGAGCCAAATGCTGGGCACTGGCTGTGGTCACAGCTAGCCGGAACTGGGCAGGCAGACCTCATTTGACCACCTTGACTCAAAAAAGGCAATGTCTCTCAACCCTAGAATTCTAGACCATTCTGTCCCCTCTTCTGCAGAGAAGCTAGTTCTTGAAGCAGCCCAGAAGTATTGCCCCATGCACAGCTCAGATGACAGAACGCCACAGCTAGAGAGACAGAACACCATCGGGAGCAGAGAGGTTAAGTGACCCATGTCAGGTCACTCATCGAGGTTGCTGGGGCTGGAGTCTGGGGACTGCAGTCTCCTGATCTCAGGGGCTACAGCCCCACGGGCTCCTGCAAAGGATCAGGAAAGTGGCCGAAGTATGTAAAGTCAGGGTACCTCAAAGGCCAGAAGCAGGGCATGTCTTCCTGGGGCTCAGCCTAAGACAGAGGCTCCCCATCAGCTATCCTGGCTCCTATCCTTGCTGAGGGACACACCCCAGAACTCTGAGTCCTTCTGGACCATGTATAGAGACAGAAGCCACCCCTGAAACACCTTCTTCTGTGACCAAGCCTTTAAGCCTTCCGGGGACAGGGTCTCCCATAGTATCCACCAGTGTCGAACAGATTCTCATAGAGGCCTCCGGCTCCTTTCTCCTCCCTTTGACCCCACTGTTCAGAGTGCACAGAGAATGCCAAGATGGTCCTCAAGATCTGTGGATCCAGGCACAGCCCTGACCCTGCTTGCCTCCCATGGCCCTCCTGGACGCACCTGACCTCAGACCATCTGAGCCCTGGTCTGGGCATATAGGCCCCAGTGCCCTGTGAGGGAGGCAGAAAGCAGAGGACCATGGTCTTACCTTGTTCTCTCCATCCCAGGACCCTCTGAGGTTTAGTCTCTGAAGCCTATAGTGAGCCATTGCCCCGTTACACACCCCACCAGCAGAGAATCAGTCACACAGTGAAGCCCATGTCAGGAGACCACGGAGGCCACCAATCCCTCTCTCCACTTAGCGCCTCAGAGGCGAGCCATTGAGGTGACTAGAGCAGTGGACTGGGAGGGTCACGGTCTAAGGCTGTTACAACTCCCCACCCAGGAGAGCCAAGCAGAGCCCCATCACTGGTACTCACCTCGTATGAAGGTCGGTGTGTAGTTGGGGAAGGAGTCGAAGATGCTGTTGGAGGCCATACCCCACGCTGACAGAGGCAAGGACTCGGCCTCAGGGGGTTGGGTTCGGACCCACTTGGTTGGCTGCTGTTTTGTTATATTTTTTTTTCAAGTTGCTTTTGAAAATAAAAGGGGGGAGGTGTTGCCTTTTCGTTGGTTTTTGGGTTTGGTTTCTTTTTTCTCCCCCTGCTGCTACGAAAAAGAAAAAAGAAAAAAAAAAAGAAAAAGGAAAGAACGCGAGAGTATCTGTGGGCGAGAGAGAAGAAAATCTCCAAGGAAAGAAAGTTTCGGTTTGTACCCAAGAATTTGGCTTCCCGGTCCCACAGGAATGTCTAGCCACAAATTTTCAACAGCACTATGTGCAGAGAGTATCATTAAACAGTGGGAAGGGGCTCTGGGCAGCCAGGGCGGAGGAGCCCGGGGCTGCGGCAGTGAGGCGAGACTCAGCAGCCAAAATGAATGAATGAATGAACGAGGCTCACCCTCCACGGAGCCCAGGCTGTGGTGGGGGCCAGGATGGCCAGGGGGTGGGGACGCCAGGAGCCAACCAGCTCCTCGCAGGGCCCTGGAGGCGGCGAGGGCCTGGCCTTGTGGTTCTGTGGTTGAGGGACCAGGCCTTCCCAGTGTCAACCCAACCTCACATCACAGGATGCTAGAAGCCAGCTCGCGGCCTAGGCCCATTGGTTAGGGCACTGTCACCTGGGCTGTGATGTCACAGCCCCTTAGAAGATCTTGTGGCTACCTCCCCCCCCCCAGCGCTTCTTTGGAGGCTGAAAGAAAAGAATAAAAAGAGAGAAAAAAGGTAGGGCTCCTGTTTGTGGGTCTGGCCTCATCATACACCCCAGGAAACAGAGCCGGGAGCCACTGAGTGGGCAGAAGGCTGTGGTTTACAGTGGCCTAGGAGAGAGGCCCTTCCAGGCAGTGGAGGTCTGGCTGCTCTTCCCCAGGAGAGGGTGAAGGACCCCTCACGATGGCTGTCACTGCCCTGGGCTGCGGCTGACACCCTGCCATGTCCGTCACCACACTGCCAGGCAGAGGCGTCCACATATGTGGCTGGTGGCACTTCAGGGGGTTTTATGGGAGCTGGGATTTATGTACAAATGGGAAACACATGAGCCGGCTGCTGCGGCCTGCCCACCAAGAAAGGCCTTGCCTGGGAAAGCTGTGGCATGGCTGTGCTGGGACCGCCCCTGCTCTCTGCTGGAGCCCGCAGCCTGAGCTCACTGGTCTGAGGCCTTTGCCATGCCCCTGGGGTGTTGCAGCCAGGAAGACTCGGAACTTCCTGCCTCAGGGCCTTAGCACGGACAGGTTCTCCGGGGACCCCTTTTTATGCCAAGACTTGGAAAGGCTCGAAAGAAAGGGGCTCTCTATCTTCTACTAAGGAGTCTATCAGGTATGGGGCATAAGGAGTGTGACTTTTTCTATTTATCTCAAGAGCTCTTCCCTTGCAGCTCACGGCCTCATCATGGAGGCCCAGGACCATGATAGCATCGCTAAGATCTCACAGCCTTTTAGAATGGGATTAGAACCTCCACAGCTCTCCTACCCAGGCCCCGGTTGACAACACAGGAGCGTCAGCTGTCCTTTGAGCTATCTTAAGACAGGGTGCCATGCCAGCTCACACCAGACTCCAGGCCAGGGGCTAGGCTCCAGTACCAGCCTTGACTAAGCTCTAACATTAGGGAGGAGGCACTTGTCTAAGGCTGTGGACCTTCCTGTCTCCTGACTAGACTGGACCTTCGTTCGGTCAGGGTGACGCCCCTAAATGTGTTTCATCTGAACCTTAGGTACAGTCCTCTGCCCCATAGGCAAGCTGAGTACTGCTGAGGTTGGAGCAGCCTTGGGCTCCAGCGGGTGGTGATGATGGCTGGAGGGCTCTGGAGACACTTCTGGGTCCTGACACTGTTAGACACTGGGGCCTTCCGTTTCCCTTCCCTAGGCCTCAGTTTGTATTCCTGTAAAACGGGGATGACACCTTGGTCGGAGGAACCTTGCTGGGTGAGGGCCTGGCACACACTGGTTTCCTTGGCAGTCTCCATGACGTAACAGGGCTCCGTTATGAGTAAGCTGGGCAGGGAAGCCACACAACTGTGTACGGAGAACACTCCCCTCCCACCAGCTCTGAAATTATCAGCTGGCCCGACCTGGGCGGTGGGGGTGGGGGGCCAGTGATGGAGCTGGCGACCACCCGGGGGGACTTCAGAGACGTTTGGAGCTGCAATGTGAAATATAGCAGAAAACGATGCAGTGGGAAGACCTCCTTCTTTTCTAGAAATGGAAACTGAGCCCCACCCCCACCCCCCAGGTAGGCGGACTCATCCAAGCACCCTGAGTGAGTCAGTGGGACCCACTGCCCTGCTCCCAGCCAGAGGCAGTTTCCACCCGGCCAACACCACCCCCTCCACTTTCTAACTTCCCACTGCACCTCGCGGGTTTTTCCACACCTACGAGTGCCCCCCTAAGCTCCTGTCACTTGCTCACCCTGAGGGGCTCTCCCTTTCTAGAAACTGAGTCTAGGCCCAGGAACTGGAGGGAAGCCCAAGAGGCTTATGGAGGGGCTAGGGGCACGTCCTAACCCTGGCCTGAGATGGTGGTCTCATGCAAGGCAGCAGTCACCAGTGAATGCCAGACAGGATCCTCACCCTCCTTCCCCTGAGAGACTTAACCATTTCCACGTGCAGGCTGTCTCGAGCATGGGGGAAAATACAGAGGCTGAAACCAGCCATGCCTGAAGCCTGACTTTGGTTCTAAGTTGCCGTGAGATTGTACAGTCCTCACTCTCCTGAGCCTGTTGGTTTTTTGTTTTGTTTTGTTTTTTTGAGACAGGGTTTCTCTGTAGCTTTGAGCCTGTCTGGAACTAGCTCTTGTAGACCAGGCTGGCCTGGAACTCACAGAGATCCGCCTGCCTCTGCCTCCTGAGTGCTGGGATTAAAGGTGTGCGCCCCCACCTCCCGGCTTTCCTGAGCCTGTTTTACTGAACTCCAAGGTCACTTGTACTTACCCTAGATCATAGAGGAGTCAGTGAGAAAATAACCAGGACTGGAGTTGACCCACTGTTGGAGCTGAGTTCCCAGCCCCCTTTCTCCTTCCTTCCTTCCTCCCTCCCTTCTTTCCATCTTTCCCTTCCTTCCTTTCTTCCTTCCTTTCCTTCCTTCCTTCCTTCCTTCTTTCCCTTCTTTCCTTTCTTCTGTCCTTCCTTCCTTCCATCTTTTCTATCCTTCCTTCTTTTCTTTTTTCCATGTGTGTATTTGTATGTATGTAGGTCTATGTATACATTTGTGTGCACATACGTATGTATGTGTGTGTGCTCATGTGCACGTAGAGGGCAGAGGTTATCCCAGGAGCTGTTTCTCTGGGCCTGGAGCTCATCAAGTAATCTAGACTGGCTGGCTAGTGGACCCCAGGGATTCTCCTGTCTGCACTTCCCCAGCCCTAGGATTGCAAATGAGCTCCACCACACCCAGGTTTTAATTTTCTTAACATGGGTTCTAGGAATTGAATTCAGGCCCTCATTCTCTCGAGGCAAACACTACCGACTAAGCCATCTCTGACAGTCATTCTCCTGGCACACATGGCACAGCCTGGTCTTCTCTTACAGTGTGCTAAAAATGACTGGAGAAACTCAATAATAAAAATAAGGAGAAACATAAAAATGTTTTCTACAAATAAAAGGCAATTATAAAATAGTATCTTAAAGCCTTTAATTTCATCGGTTTATTTATTTATTTTTGTTTGTTTTTGTATTGTCTAGATTTGTTTTTGAGACAAAAGTTTCACTGGCTGGGTCAGGCTGGTCTTCAATTTACAACTCTCCTGCTTCAACAGTTCTCTTAAGTAACTGGGAGTCCACGCCTGGATCACCAGGCCCAGCTTCAATTGTTTTCTTAGCAGTTTGCCTTCACCTAGCTTTTGAAATATTCCTAAAATCAGAGTCTTGTGAAAGACATCGAGCCATGGGGGTTCACAGCATCCCCTTAGAGTCCAGCTGAGGGAAAGAGGAGACTGGGAGGTGAGCGTGGAGAGGGCTGTTACCTGGATCATCAGGGAAGAGCCAGGCAGGATGGCACTATGGAGGTCAGGAAGATGCTCACGGTGGAACCAGTACTGTGGTGGACTTAGGGCTGACTGGAGAGACAGGATGGAGAGGGGCACATGAACGACGACACCCACCATGATGTGACTCGTCACTCTGGAGATGTCTCTTGAGGCAAAGAACACGGCAGAGGACCAGCTGGAGTGGGACCTGCACCTTAGCTGGTGATGCTCTGTCACCATGGTGTCAGATACACCCACCTCACACGCAGTGGTGGGTGGGAGTGAGGGTGGTCCCCTGCAGGGTAACAAGGAAGTACAGGTGCTTCCTAGTCGCAGGGTACCTGGAGCTGGAAATGAAGTTGGTCCTTAACCATGAGCAGAGCTGGGACTACGGCCACAATCATGGGCTGCTGGCACTAGGGAATCCTGTCACTCAGGAGTTTTGACAGTAGTTCTCAAAGACAGTCCTTCCCTGAGCTCTTGGCTCCTCCCCATCCCCCCACCCCACAGCTGCATCTGGCCTCACTTTCAGGCTGAAAAAGAGGAATCAGAGAAACTGATGCCCCATCTTGGCCTCCTGTCCTTTGCACAGTCGCTGGAGCCAGACAGCCACGAATCTGAGCTGAGCCCTGGAGCTGAGTTCAGATTCTGTTGCCACCAGAAAGCCATGTGCCAGGGAGAAAGGGGCTGAGTGGTGTTTGATATTGGGGTGGTCAGAGGGCTCTGCTCCAAGAGGCCTGGCTGGTGAGGTCCCTTGCAGCGTGTAGCCCTCCTGGGGACCAGGGTAGACAGGCCTGGCTGAGATACAGGGAGTCGAGGACCCCATGGAGTGTGCGGTGTACAGCGACAGACTTTTCTCGTAGTATATCTGAAACGAACTCTGAGAACACTCACCTTCCCACACCAAGTGGCTTTATTGTTATTTGTCCTTACTGCTGCTTTCCAGGGAGGGCCAGAGGTGAAGGGCAATGTCAAAGGTCATCATCCATCTCGCAGGTGAAGGTTGCAGGATCCCACCCTGGAGAGCACCACCCGCGTTCTGGGTTTTCGCTCCCCACCCTTGCCTCTCTTTCCTGTTGTTCTGAAAAGCTGTCTGTGCTGCCCCCTCAAAGCTAAGCCCTCCCCTCCCCCACCTTCCTGCCTTGAGAGAGACCCTTCACTGGCATCCCAGGGGAGCCAGTTGTTGCCCGTGACAGCTCACAGCATGGCAGCGAGGATAAACTTGGATGTATTTCTCAAGGGCCCCAACGGCCTCTCTCACCCTGAAGGCCTTTCAGTCACAGGTCTCAGTCAAAAGCCCGGATCCAACAGGGGTAGGCTCAGTGTTCTCTGAACAGCCAGATAGCCAGGGACCAGCACAGGCTGAGACACATTGGTCCTCCATAGCCAGGCAAGGGTACAGCCCTTGCTATTGTGGGTGCTGAATGCTGTCTCCCACATCCCTACCCAGGTCCCTGGCATGAACGTTCTGTCACCTGTTCCATCTAGCGTAGGCTGGTGGTGCCAGGTTGTCACCCTGCATACAGGGAGTAAACGGAAGCTTACAGAGGAAAGAGCTCTGTGAATACCCAGGGACAGGGGCTAAACCCAAGTCTACGGCCTTCACCCCCTGCCACGTCCCCAAGTGACTCCTCGGTTTGTCTTCTTTCCCTAAAGTCCCCACAAAAAGACAGAGGACCCTGGTCTGTGTCAGAAGAGTGTTCTGCCCATGTGACAGCTGTAGGGAAGGCAGTAAGGCCAGTGTCCTTGCCTGGACCCCGGGGGACAGTAAATGGCTCTGCTAGGTCTTGAAGGCTGGGGAGGTGAGACACTCTCAGAAGAGAACACCGTGGGTGCTGGGCCAGGCTGGCCCTTGCTCAGGAATGGTCAGAGAGCTATAGGTGCGTACATCTGTGCACAGATAGAAAGGAAGGGAAGGTGGGAGGGCAGACTCCTCTGCAGGTTTCTCTTTCCCACAGCTCCTTAGGTCCCTGTGCTCACAGTCCCCAAACTCCTCTAGGCTCCAGAGGCTGCTCCAGGAACATCCGGGTGCTAGGGGGACCAGCTCGGGCTCAGGGCTTCATCCCTAAGACTCTGGTCAGCAAGAACCTTCTCCTGTGCTCATCCGAGGCCTGAGATGCCGGCTCAGAGCCCCTTTACTAAATACTCTAGAAGGAAGAAACAAACCTCAAACATAGGTTCTCTTTGCTTGTAACCTGGCCTCCCTCTGGGTATTTGGGTAGAACGACGTATTTTTAGCATCATTGCACTGTGCTGGAGGCCTTCACCTGCTGAGGGATGGCTCTTAAGGAGATCACACTTGTTTTGAAGGGGGCAAAGAAGGTACCCCTAACCTCGGGAGTGGCAAGAGAGAAGGGCCCACCTTCATGAGGGGCCTACCCTCCAGGCTCCCGGCTGGAGTTTCTGGCCAGGCCCTCTTCCTGAACTTTGGTTTGGAGCTGGGATATGTTCTTGCCATGAAGCTAAAGTAAGAACAAACACGAATCATGACCTTGCACTTGAATCAGATTTTCCGCGAGCCTGCTGGGCTTCTAAGGGCCCACAGAAATCAGCTTCCTAGATCTGATAGCTTTTCTGCCACACACAAGTCACATGTCCAGCATTTGAGTCCAGAGAATCCTCGGTGCTGTTATCTGACTTATTTGACAGTGGAGGAAAGAGGCTCAGGGAAGCTGGCAAATTTAATTCTGTACAGTAGGATAAGGAGTGGGCGTTCAGATGCATGGGCGTGTCCTAGAACCCCTGTGACTATGGGTACTTCAGGGTGCTGTGAACTGCAGATAATTCTAACAAATGTATACGTGGTGGGTGTTACTACCCTCTCTCCCATTTTACTAGGAAGGATGCAAAGCTCAGAGACGCAAAGAAACTGGTCAATTCTATCGCACAGCTGAGAGGTGGTGATGTCAGTATTGGAACCTTGGCCACCGGTCCCCACACACCCAACTTTTTGGAAGCTCCATTCCCAGCTCCCAGCCCCAACTGCCTTTCCATTTGAGGGCCTGTGCCTAAGGAGAAGCTTTCTTCTGCCCTCCCCCTCTTTTCCTTTCAGTCATAATAGCCTGGTTTGCAGGGGGGTGCGCTGGCCAGCAAATTTGCTGACCCAGGCAAAAGGAGAGGGGCTATCATTATGTGGTTAGGGAATGGTGGGGCATTGCGCATGCCACTGAGCTAGCATCCCAGGAATCCCAGCAGCACTACATGAGAGGATCCACTCCCAGCCAGGCCTGTGGCTTCCCTATCCTTATGTATGCTCATTCACTTGGATGCTTGGAGCCTCTGTGAGGAAAAGGCAGCTCTGTGGGACCAGAGAGCCTGGCCAGTGAGGCTACAGGTATGGCTGACATTTAGGGGAGCCCAGCACAGAGCAGAGTAGAATTTTCCCTAGGTCCACATGGCTAAAGCTATGACCCACATGTGACTTGCTTGATGCACTCACTCAGGAGCAGGGCCATTGCCTTAGTTTGGGCCTTTATAAAAACAGACCTTGAGACTCAGAAGTGAGATATAAGGAATATGTCTGGGAGGTGTTTCAGGAAGCAGCGGGGCGAGGGGCAGATAGGGAGGGACACAGACCAGGGAAGCAGCTGACTCTGCCACCTGGAACCTTATGGAACCCAACACAGTACCTCCCTGGTGGCAAGGGAGTGGAGCGTGTTCCCACCGTTTCCCAGTGTTATCAGTAAGCAATGCTCTGGCAGTGTTTGCTCTCAGGCCATTCTTGCTGTATTCTCTGGGGACCAGGCACACAGTCTGACAACCTCCTCAGGATAACCCAGGGTGCCTCCATGTGTGGTGAGCAGGAATTCAATGTGTCACATGTGCCTTCATCGGTGTCCTTCCATCATCCTTCCAACTGCCACACTTTCAGGGAAGGCATGGAATGGTGCACCTCAGGGAGAAGAGCCTCCCTCACTACTGGGTCCAAACCTGGGTACTGTGGCTCACTCCTTTAATCTCAACACTTGGGAGGTAAAAGCAAGCAAATCTCTGAGTTTAAGGCCAGCCTGGTTTACATAGTAAGTCCCAAGCCAGCCATGGCTACATAATGAGACCCTGTGTTTTTTTTTTTTTTGTTTTTGTTTTGTTTTTTTTAAAAAAAAGACAAACATGCAAAAACTACTGGGTACAGTGCCTGAGATTCTCCAGTTCAATTTGCAATAGTGGTCCTGGATTTTGTGGACTCTAGGACACTCTGTGTGTGTGTGTGTGTGTGTGTTTTCTAGAATATTACTTAGAAACAGTACAAAGGAGCTAGATTTACATAGTCTTCCTGGATAGTTTAGCTGGGTATAGAAATAATGATTGAAGTTGGTTTTCCTTTTCTTTGTACTTTGAGGCATTTTCCCACTACCTTCTCTGTCTTCTTCTTCACCACTCTGTGGTGGTGAGTCTGGAGACATTCTGATTCTTCTGTCTTGAGAGGCTGGATGAGGAATAACCAGGATTTGTGGAAATGCCAGATCCTTCCTTCAGAGGTCTCTTAGGTAAGAGGAAGCCTCAGCTCCCCAAATGCCTCTATTTGCTGTCTCCTGTGAATGGCCCCACCTGCCCCCTGCCCCAAGTCAGGTCCCAGCTCTCCTGTCACTCCCTGTTTACTGCTGGTGACCCCTCCAAATCACTTGCCTGTGGCCTCTTCCTTGTTTTTTGGTGCTGGGGCAGGCACCCAGGGCCTGGATCATACTAAACATGTACTCTATTATGGGGTCTCACCCCATCCTCACACCACCTCTTACCCCCAATGTGAGCAATTTGTTCTTTGCCTCTCAGTCTGGTAGGCAGAGTCAATCAGAACCTGCCTCAGTTTCTACAAAATACTGGTTTCTGTGGAAAAGCCTGGATTTCCCTTACCAGCACAAATGGCTCCAGGCCCAGACAGTATGGGGCATGCAGTGCTCTAGACTGGCTCAACAGTATGACCTTGCCCCTGTGGTCATCTCTATGGGTAACCTGCCACCACCTGACACCCACTCCCTATCTATGGAGGGGTCAGTGGCCCTCAGCAACCTTTCTTTTTCTTTTCTCTTTTTTGTTTTTTCTAATTGATTTTTATTGAGCTCTACATTTTTTCTGCTCCCCTCCCTGCCTCTCCCCTCCCCTCTTCAATCCTCCCCCAAAGTCCCCATGCTCCCAATTTACTCAGGAGATCTTGTCTTTTTCTACTTCCCATGTAGATTAGATCTATGTTTGTCTCTCTTAGGGTCCTCATTGTTATCTAGATTCTCTGGGACTTTTTTGGTTTTTTTGAGAAAGGGTTTTTCTGTGAGGCTTTGGAGCCTGTCATGGAACTCTGTCTGTAAGCCAGGCTGGCCTCAAACTCACAGAGATCCACCTGCCTCTGCCTCCCGAGTGCTGGGATTAAGGGCGTGTGCCACCGCTTCCTGGCTTCAGAAACCTTTCTTTATCTGGGCTCTTCAACCCTTCCATATTTTCCAATTTCTCTGATTCCTATATCTTGCCTTCTTAACCAATCTGTGTGTTTTCTGAGAACGAAAAGTGTGTCCCTAACTCCCTGCACAGGGTTTGTACAAAGTAGGCATGCACAGGGGTTTGTTGAATGAATACATAATTGAATGACCAAAGAAGGGGGATCTAATGAGCATCTTTGCTTTACTGAAACCCCAACAAAGAGGCTCACTGTTCATTTCTTTCCTGCTGCAGGGCTGTGTGAGGGCTCGGGCTCTCTGGTGGGCTTTAGAAATAACGATCAGCACAGCATTCCCCAAACAGGACTGACAGTACAATGGGGGAAACCAGAGCCCAGCAAGTAACTTCACAGACATGACTCAGCTGGAGTCAAGAATGCTCCTTTACTGATGTGATAGCTATAGATTCAGGAGTGGTAGGAATCTAGTTGTGGGGAAGGGTGGGGGGCGGCAGCCTTGTAAAAGGTGGATGAGGGACAGAGGACATGGGCAAAGGTCTGGAAAAGGAGAGAGACACGTGCCAGCATGGGCCATGAAGAGGTCCATCTAGGGGCTGAAGAAGTGGGAAACACGTCTACATTTGTGGGGAGTGGTCCCGGGGCAGGCACAAGGATAGAGGACTGTGAGAAGCTCTCCCCATTACCCCCCAGCAGGTCATCTCTAGGGGGCTGTGAGGGAGGGCCACTGCTCACAGTCACTCTGAGCCCAGAGGCATCCTCATTCTGCAGATGAAAACAGGAATGTTTCCAGGGCGGCTCAGCAATGCCGTCACCCGGCAGGTCGAATGTGGCTCTGTGGCTCTGTGGCAAGGCTGATAGGAGGGACAGAGAGGGGTTGAAATACCAGATGCTAACAACCAGCAGGGAACTTTCCATTTATTTTAATTGGGTTTCATACAGCGTAGGCTGGCCTCAAACTTGCTATATAGCCAAGGATGACCTTGAACTCCTGATCTTATAGCTGCTACCTCCCCAGTGGTAGGATTATAGGTGTGCCCCACCACACACAGTTTACACGGTGCTGTGGATTGAACCAGGGCTTGTGGGTGCAACACAAGCATCCAACCCCAGCACTCCAGAATCTCCAGGCTTCAGCTGTCCCAGGGCCCCACCTGTCTCCCCCCATACCCCCCAAGTCTGTTTTGCAGATCAGCAACAGTGGCTTTCTTATCAAGCGATAGACCGCAGAGCCACCAGTCCCACCCATAGCGGGAACGTGGACCCAGCAGGCCTAAAGCCAGGGAGGCAGCTGTGCTGGGGGGTGTCATGTGTGGGAGCAGAGGGGGCAGACAGATCCGTCCAGCATTGCATGCTCCTTCAGCAGCTGCAATGGTGCTAAATGCCTCCCCTATATGACTCTGAGACCTTGTCATTCTTGGTGGCCTGGAAATATAGTTGGGTGACATGTCCCCTAGCCCCAGCAAGGCTACAGAGGCCATTCCTAGGCAAAGCAGCCAAAAGCAAGAAAGAAATCAAGACACCTTCCTCGCCTGCTCTGCAGCCTGCACCCAAAGGTAACTAGATAAGCTTCCTCTCTTGTATGTGGTTAAGGTGTCAGACGGGCTGATTGCTGGCTGCCTCTCTCAAGAGTTCTCACTGCTCAGCCTGGCCTCCTCTGGGAAGGCCAGGGAAGGCATGGTCAGAGCCTGCTCATTCATGGAGCCTAAACTAGATGGAATCACAAGTCCCAGCAATGCTGGTCCTGGAATCAGAAGCCCCAGGAGTTTGTAAAATGCCAGGTCTTCTCCCCGTCTAAGTCTCAAATGGCTCCCCGGGATCCAGAGCGTCACCTCCACAGCCCTCAGCCTCGAGTTCAAGGCCTTTCTGAAGAGCTTTAAAGCTCTTCCCTCTTTGTGTTTAACTTGGGCAAATCCAACTCGTTAAGACTCTGTAATATGCTAATGACGGAGCTCCACTTTCATTCTCCACGTTTAGTGTCTCAAGCACAGAGAGGTCAAGGGACTTCCCTTAGTCACACAGCCAGGAAGTGTCAGAATCAACTGGAGCATTCTAGAGCTGAGACTTGGGTCTTCTTGACCCCTGTTGTCCTTCCCCAATGGATGCTCTGGGACTCTTCTTTCAAACGGGTTCACACTGGTTTTGATTTCTGTTAACTTTCTTCCCTTTATTTACTTAAAAAGTATATATATAGCCGGGTGGTGGTGGCGCACACTTTTAATCCCAGCACTCAGGAGGCAGAGGCAGGCGGATCTTTGTGAGTTCGAGACCAGCCTGGTCTACAAGAGCTAGTTCCAGGACAGGCTCCAAAGCTACAGAGAAACCCTGTCTTGAAAAACCAAAAAAAAAAAGTATATATATCTATTACATTTATTTATATTAAGTATATAAATCTATTACATTTATTTGGTGTGCATGTGCCACGGCACACACACATGTGCCACGGCACACACGTCAAGGTCAAAGAACAACTAACAGGTTCTCTTCTTCCACCCTAAGGATCTGGGGAGTCGCGCTTTGGTGGTCTGGTGGCAAGCGCCTCTACCAACTCAGCTCTCTTGCCAGCCCCTGTGTCTTCTCTTATAACAACAACAAAAGATTTGAGCTCAGGCTTGATTCTTACATCCAGCAGGCTTTCCCTGCTGCTCCAGATAGAGTCCCTGAGCAGGGAGAAGGCAGGAAGGTGGCCTGCCCATCCCTGCCCATCCCCTGCCTCCAGGCAGCTGACCTAGTTAGTTAGAATCCAACTCTGATGGGTGACTTGCAGTGTCAATTGAGCTAAGCCTGGATGCCCAAGCGCACAGTCGGTCGGTCGGTCGGATGCGCGTCTGGAGGCTGCTGGGAAGGCATTCTCAGATGAGAGGAACACCAAATCAACACAGACTAGCCCTCCATTGTGTGAATTGTCCTCGACAAATTAAAGGCCAAAGAGGTGGTGAGGGGGGGGAGGCTGTGACTTCTGCTTGCCTACAGCCCGGGTGCATGCCCAGTAATGTCAGCGCCCCCAGGCTCTCCATCCTGAAGCCTGTTACAAATATGGGTTTAGCTTCCATAAGAGAGGTGGCCGGATCCACAGAGGCGCCTCCGTGGGTCTACTGAACTGTGTGTCCACTTCCTGAGCAGGGTCTTCACGGTGTGGGATTAAGACCATCAGGAGACGGACGGGGTTCACAGTTTCCTTGAAAGCTTGGGGGGCGGCCCTCACTGACCTCACCTAGGGTATGGGGTGACTGGAAACCTGCTGTTCTGTGACCAGCCAACGGCAAGTGCCTTCCATGCTACTCAGATACTTATGTCACTGTGGCTCCCAGGGTTCAAGTCCTGAGTCCGCTAAAAAGGAGAAGAGTGTGTCTCAAGAGAGAGAGCATTTCAGTGCGGGTGGAACCCGGGGACTCATGGGAGTGGGGGATGGGAGCAGGTGGCAGAACCCAAAGTCTCCGAGGATAACCCCACCCTGCGGAGGTCTATTGGTTCCCGCCTCTGATTGGTGTCTGTAGGTCTCCATCAAACACCTCCTGAGAGGCACGCACCTCCTGCAATGAGAGCTCAGGCCGGTTCAGGCAGTCTGTGCAACTCTCAGCTTGCTCATTGGTAGAAAATCTCCTCCCAGGGAGCTGTGGCCTGCTTCAGCAAACCCCAACCCCCAATCCTCTTTCCCCTCCTCTCTGGCCATACTGTGGTCCTCAGGCGTCTGGGTTAGTGCTGGGGTGTCACATGACTCATGGGGACCCCACAGCTTCCTCTCTGAGGTGGTGATATCATGGCATTCACTTCACAAGGGAGGGGATGGGGCCTTGGGACTGGAAGCCAGTCATACCCAAAACAGCACAGGAGGTCTCCCTGATTCCAAGGCCGGTGACCCTGGCTTCAGGCTGTGCTGCCTTTAGCTGTCTCTTAGATGTGGCTCTGTTATTCCTGCAAAAAGCCTTCTGTTCTTGACCCAGTAGTTGACAGCTTTGTCGAGTGGAGTAAAGGACAGACAGCAACAGCCGTGCCATGGAAAGCCCCTCACCCTGGCTTGTAGAATAGAACATCCAGAAGTTTCAGGCATGGCTAGAACCGGAGGCAGGAACAGATTCCTGACTAGACCTCCCCCTCGCCATGCCTCCACCATGCCCCGACCAGACCTCAGCTGCATCACCTGCAGCAACTGAAGTTTGACTTATCAGAAGTTCACCGACACCAGAGGAAGGGTGTTCGTCCTGTTCCCACACACCCAGGGCTGCCTTTGTTTTGTCTTAACTTGGGGGCTCCTCTTAAACCACTAGCTGTATTCAAGATCTGGCTCTCGGGTTGGCCGGGCCTGGTTCGTGGGCTTGGAACAGGGGAATCTTGTCATCACTGCCAGAAGTGCATGGACTAGAAGTGTGGGAATGGAGGGTGTGCAGGTGGCCATCAGGATGCTGTCTCCACAAGCAGGAACAGTGTCTGTCCTGGGTCCGGCTGCTTGTTGCTGAAGGCTGGCACGTGCTGCACTCCCCGGCTGAAAATTCCTTTCCTCCTCTTCTGGGAAAACCTACCTTCGTTAAGGCAGCCAAGAATCCCAGGGTCTCCTGGTGCTGGCTGCCTGATGACCTCCATCCACTACAGCTCAGCCCAGCCATCTCCCATGGCATCTTGTACCTCAGTCCAGTGTGTGTGTCTGTGGTGTTCCAGGCACTTGTCACACCCAGGCTAAGTTCCTCAAAGATGGGCTTTGCCTATTTTGATCCCTAGCACCTCAAAACGTGCCGAGTACATGTTAGTTAAGGCATGTTTGTTGAATGAACGAGACCAAGGTCAGCGTACTGGCACATCTTATCCAGTCCCATCTACCACACTGTGAACCAGATGCTTCTCTGGTGATGGACCAGCCTCCACCACCCACCCAGAGCACCTCCATAGCCTGCTGTGGGATATCTTTCTGTGTGCCGTGAATATGTGTTGCTCTCATTGGTTGATAAATAAAGCTGCTTTGGCATATGGCAAGGCAGGGTAGAGCCAGGTGAGAAATCCAAGCAGAGATACAGGAGAAGGGGAGAGTCTGAGAGACACCAGCAGCCACCCAAGGAGCAAGATGCCAGAGCACCACCAGTAAGCCACAGGTCACACATCAATACATAGATTAATAGAAATGAGTTAATATAAATGTAAGAGCTAGCTGGTAATAAGCCTGAGTCATTGACCAAACATTTATAGGTAATATTAAGCCTCTGAGTGGTTATTTGGGAACTGGCAGGCGGGAGAGAAACTTCCAGTTACAATAGCCCTTTATGGGCTCAGAGGAGTAAGGTAAGTCCCACCAAGGTCACACAGTCAGGCTGTGCAAAGCTCAGGTGTAACTTATTTAGGGGAATGAGACTGGCACCCTACTCCAAATGGCTGCCAGGCATAGTCATGGCAGTCACATACTGGGCACCACAACACCTCAAGGTCCCTCTCCATCATCTCCACTAACTGAGGAAGAAACTGAGATCCAGAAACTTTATGTGATGTGCCCAAGCACCTTAGTAAGCTGAGCTGAGCTGGGATTTGAGGCCAGGCTTGCTTCTAGCTGACCATGCCTGCCCCCTGTCCCGCTTAGCTGCCTCTGAGCTACAGATGCCCTATGCACTGTCCTGGGTGCTGGGAACGCAGCCAAACAGACCAACTAAGACCCTGGTCTCATGCTCCTCCCTCCCCTTTCCTCCTTCCCCCCTTTCCCCTTACAGAGTGGTGCACCCATAGGTAGATCAGAGGACTAACAGACCACAGACCAAAAAAAAGAATATTTTTAAAAAGAAGCACTATTCAAGGAGACTGAGAGTCATTTGGAGTATGAGGACAGACCTCTTTGGTGAGAGGACATGTGTGCTGAACAAAATGAGTGCCCATGAGCCGAATGCATTTTTTTTTCTCTTCTTGGTCATAGGAAGAACACATGCAAAGGCCCTGGGGTAGGAGCAGCCTTGCCACACTCCAGGATCAGAAAGGCTGGCACACCTAGTGTCAGCGCGTGAGGTAGCAGGGCAGAGGCGAGAAACAGGCCAGACAATGTGGGACCCGAAGCCCATGATGAATTTCATCTCTCCTCCTGGGCACTGAGAGTCGCTGGGAGACTGCGCAGCAGAGTGTCACGGTCTGACTCATGACCAGCCCTGGACGCTGTCAAGGACAAATAGATGGCAAGTGTGGAAATGAAGATCCTCAAGGGACTCTGACAGCATCCAAGTTAGAGACGCTGGGGCCAGTTAACGGCAGCTCTGGGTCGGGGATGTCGTGAATAAGGTGGCACAGCCATGGGGAAACTGAGTCTCGGAAAGGCCAGGTGACTTCTCTGAGTTCAGGTCTGAGTGAAAAACAAAGGATATTGGTGAAGTATTGGGGTGCTGTCCCATCAAGTTACGTGGTAAATGACTGGTGACCCGTCTCTCAAAATGCCTTAAGCAAAAGAAGTCAAACAGATGGCAGCAAATGCTGTATCAGTTTGAAGAGACACAAAGTCTAGAAGTAGGGTCTGCCTCAGGTACGGATGGAGCTAGGGGTTCCGGTGACGTCGCCAGAAATCCACCCGCCTGTCATTCGGTTCTGATCTCTACTGCTTTCGCCATTTTCTCAGCAGGCTTTTCTAGCTCAAGGTCGAGGTGCCATGATCTTAGTTTTTGTCCTGCTGGCTTTTTGCAAGTGGCAGAATGTGCAGACAGGGAATGCCAGGCCCGGCTCTTCCCGTAGCACCTCAATGTCAGCCCACAGCTTAGCTGAGTTAGGAGTCCATCCCCCGAGCCGAAGAGGAATCTGTGTTCCCAAGGCCACATGGAGGTATCTGAGAGATCAGCGATTCCCACTAGAAACTCTTGGTGCTATTTTCAAACTCAGGGAGAGGCTGAGGGTGTCCACTCACTGAGGCGCCCTGCAGACAAGCCACTGGCTGGCTCTGCTGAGGACAACTAGGGACCCTCCTCCTCCCCTTCCACCTCTTCTGTCTACCTGGAACCGCCTTGCTGGGTCGAGCAGTCCAGTTCCATCCCAAGTACTTGAGATTTTCCAGCCAACCTCCAGCCCCCATGCCTCTCTGCTGCCCCAGGGCCTTTGCTTCTAAACCAGTTCTTCCTGGAAGCCCTCCCTCCTACCACCCTGTGGCAAGGGGACCACGCTGCATGGGCCAGGTTTCTGTGGGTATATCCTCCTGCCTGTGAGCTCCTAGAGGGTGAGGTACCAGTTGCTTTTCTGGGTTCTCGTCCTTCCATCTACACCGGGGGTGGGAGATCCCCGAGAATGAATAAATGTTGGACGACAACATCACAAAAGACGGAGGAGGAGGGAGAGGGCATTTATACCATGGCAATTGGCAGACGCTGCAAATCAGGACGCACACTCTCTGCATCCCGCTGCCTGGGGCCCACTTCTAGCCATGTCTCTCCGTAGTGTGTGTCCTGACTCTAGAGGACAATGCAGCTCCCCCAGTTTTACCCAGTTCATGTGCCACCCACCCCGGAAGCCTCTCCCAAGTCTCATGTTGATGCCAGATGAGATGTTTTCACACCTGCCTCACCCTCTGCCTCTGATTCCAGGAAACACACCCGGCTCCCCCTACCTTCCCTCCCCGGTCCCCATCCTTTCTCTGGCTTGAGATCCCCAGAGGCTTAGGAACTGTAAATGAAAGGGTTAAAGGCCTCCGAAACACACCTGTGTCCTCCCCACCTGAAACAGCAGTAGGGCCCAAGGACAAGGCTCATATCTGCTCTTCTCTAGTGGGGCAACACCGGACATAGGTAGACAGACTTCGGGGTTCTCCAGGGAAGGAGCAAACATTCGTGGGGTGCCTGTGTGTACAGGTGCCTCAGACACACTCTGAGTTTATTTCTCCAAAAGCTCGAGAAGTATTTGTCTAATCACGCAGCTGAGAAAACGGGCTCAGAGAGGTGAAGTAGAAAGAGCAAGATCACACAGCTTTTATTAAGAGAAATGGCAGAGAGAGAGATAGCATATGTCTGCTGATTTCTGTGGTGTGAATATCTCCACCAAAACTACCTACGAACTACAACAAGTAGATCTGGAGCACTTTAGAATGCTTTACCAGAGTGGGTAGCACAGGGACCCGGAGCTCCAGGGGAAGCTTGTCTGCCTCCCAGCACAGCCTGGGGATGTTGCTGGGCTCTGGGCTGTGGATCCACATCTCTGTGGGTCCAACCCCCTTGGCCTTCTCTGTGTCCCCAGGGTTGAGCTTCGTGTCCCCTCCGGCTTCTCTAGAATACTCCCTTGGTCTTAGGGAGCTTTTCAAAGACAGCTGGGTGAAAAACAACTCACACTGACTCTACACGGCTTTTTCCCCCTCCTTGCTCTTCTAGAGAACAGGACGTGAGCCGGCCAGGGTGAAGCTTCCTGTGTGAGATGATGTGTGGGCTTTCTGAGCAAAACAAGGGCCAGGCTGTGGTCCTGAAGGAACCGAGGCCACAGTCACCTGGAATGGAGCCTCAGGCAGCTCCTGCCCTCCCTGGGGACAGGTTTTCTGCCCGGGCACAGAATGTTCCTCCACACACCGCAGTTGCGCCCCATTTATTGAGACCTTCGCCACAGGCCACCCTGACCCTACCCAGTCCTGGCCTGTGTGGCCTCTTTCCACAGGGTGTGACCTGAGAATCCCTGGCTCTGTCTTGGGGTGCCTCAGGTTCCTTATCTCGGAAGTGGGGATGACAGGGTAGACATCGGTTCTAATTTGTCTCGCCTGCGGAACTGCGTGTAAGTGGCACACCCCACAGGAAGTCCGGCAGGTGGGAGGTGGTGAGGTGACATGGGTGACCAGTCTGGTATGAATTCTAGTTGACGTCTATTCTGGTAGATGATGGCCAGTGACTCATTGAGGCTCCCTGGAGGGAAATTTTCTAATATTACCTGAGGGGGCCTCCAGAAACTTACCTAAGCTAATTGTGCCTCAGTTTCCCAATCTGTAAAGCAGAGACACGGGCCTAGGAATAATGCCAGTAGAGTGAACAGAACCCCACCTGTCCCGTGGCGCTATCAACAGTTGCTAACGCTGTTACCATTAATTTGAAGGCCCCCGACAGTCGTTTACCAGAACACGTGGTTTTGCTATTAACTTCAGGCATGTCTCTGGTAGGACGGTCCACGCACCTTCTTCTCTGCTCACCTCTGCATCCATGACAGCCCCACATGGCATGGCAACTGTCAGCACCACCCATAGTCCTTAGAGAAGATGGGGGCGTACCTCTCGAGGGGCTCAGAAGGGATGGATGCCACACCCACAGATCCACTCTGTCCTCAGCTTTGGTAGACCCGGCCACACTTCCATCTGGACAGCACCTAACCCAGGCTTGCCACTCAGGACTTCCTGAGCCCTGGCCACACTGAAGGGATTGGCTCTTGCAGCCTGATATGTGACCCAATCTGGGCCAGTAAAAGTAGGACTTGGCCCCTACTGGCTGCCATGTTCAGGACCGGTGTATGCCCAATGTGGCCCCTCGCCGACATCACAGCTTGGTTCCCACCCACTACAGACCTAAAATAAGAAATGTGCCTTCAGGCCCTGGTTCTGTGACTGGTAATCTCCCCAGTCCCACCCTTCTCTCTCTCTCTCTCTCTCTCTGTCTCTCTCTATTTCTCTCCTTCTCTCTCTTTCACACACACAAACACACACACTCACATGCACCCACACGCATGCGCACACATGCGTGCACGCGCACACACACACGCTCATACACACTATTGCCTTGGGGAAGCCTCCCATACAACAACAGACACCTGTCATATGCCCAGTGTCCAGGAACTGTGTTCATTCCTCCTGAGAGAATCACTTCTAGAATCATCTTACAGGTTGGAAAACTGAGGTAAAAGGTTTACGCAGCGAATTCTGCTGTGATGTGTTGTCGGCACCTCTGTGTTACTAATATTACTGCCCTGCTGAGCCGGGACGCTTTCCTGAACCCCTCAGAGAGGGTGTCTCCAAGGTGGTGAATCCTGGCTGGCCTTGTCCAATTCCTGGTTGATTCTAGTTTTAAGCAGAGGGAAGGCGACCCTGTCTCATGCCGGCTCTGGCCTCACTCTTAAGCATCCCTGGGTAGGTCTTGGCTTCTCCTCTTCCGGCCTCAGCTTCTCTAGTTCTGAATAGATGCATTCTGTTGTCTCCATCTCTTTCCATCCAGGAAGTCCTCTGGGAGTCCTCCTGGTGTCCCCCTTCCCCTCCACAAAGCCACCTCATTTTCCGAGCCAGTATGTGCGTGTCTCCTGGACTCCATCCTCTAACCAGGGAGGCAGATGGCAGAGCAGAAAGGATCGGAAGGTCTGGGGTTGGTACAGAGTGACAACTCCAGAGCCCGCCCGGCCTGGCGAGGGAAGGGGTGACTTCTATTCATCCAGGCTGTCAGGTGTGGGAAACAGCTGTTTTTCTCCCAATCTGAAATTGATGGGACAGAGTCTTGCAGACGGAACCAGGAAGCAATACCCTTTGATTCTTGGGAGTTCAGCTCCTGAAAGAGCAGACAGCATGCTCTCAGTCAAGAATCAGCTGTCAAGATGAGCTGCAGAGTTTGCTGGGAAAAGGTGTGGGCCATCGGAACCTTCCAGATTCTGGACCTGGACTCCAGGAGTGGCCTGATGATGCTGATCTGACAGCCCTCGGCCCCTTCTACGTTCACCACCTGGGCCCTGCTATCTGCAAATATCAATTCTCCTTTCCACATACTCCTCCTCGCTTCTGCAAGTTCTCCTGACCCCTTCATTCCCCAGCCTCAGGGCCTGGTCTCCCCAGAAGGCTTTAGCTCACCGCGGAGTCAGATGCAGAAGTTTTGGAGCCCTGGCTTCGACGGTGGTGCCGGGTCCCTGGAGCAGGCTGCAGTGTGCCCTAGTACGGAAACGGTGGGCTAAAATCCAGGCTTGGCCCTGAGCCTTGGACGTATCTGACATCCAGCCCTCGGTATCCACCTCTGAAAGGGACCCACCGAGCCACGCAGAGCTTATACCCTTGCAGTCTATCCAGTGCAGCCACGGCCACCTGACCTAGATCCTCCCCACTCAGCATCTCATTCATTTTCCCAGGACTCAGATCCAGGACTCAGATCCAGTCCCAAGCAGCAGCCAGGGTCCTTGCTCATCCATCCTGCTGTGGTGTGGATATGAAGCATCCTCAAGAAGCATTTGAGTGGAAGGTTTGGTCCCATCATGGAAGCTGAGGGTTGGTCTAGTCTCTGAGAGGCTCTGCCTGGGTGGCATTATGGGAATGGACGGGAAGAAGTGGGCCACTGGCAGGTTTTACAGGGCACACCTGTCTGCTGCCCTTTCTTCTCTCTGCTTCCTGGCTGTTATTGTGGGAACAGGGGAGCAGCTTTCCTTCACCATGCTCCCCACCATAATGTCACGGCTTCACCACAGGCCTGAAAGCCATGGAGCCAACCGGTCAACAACTGAGACCTCTGATAAACCAGAACAAATCATGCTTTAAGTCCAGTTCCCAGGCATCTTGTCACAGTAGTGACGGTCTGGCTGGCACCCCTCCTCTCCCTCTGGGCTCCCAGCTCTCAGCCTGGTGAGCTGCCACCATTGCTGCGGGGGACCTCTAGGCCTTGGTGCTGAATGCCTTCCACCCTCCCTTTTGTCATTCTTCACGGCATGGGTCCCCCTTCAGAGTTCCCTCAGCCCTGACTTTATCTTTCCCACCCTGTTGGTCTGAGTCAGATTCAAGGTGGCCCCATGACAGAGAGTCTGTGGAGGCTGGCGTCACCTCCTGGGGCCTGGGACTTCCTCATGGCTTTTCTGAGGGGTGCAGTCAATACTAGAGAAGGTGGTGGTGACACTGGAGGGAGGGCATGGCTAGCTTGTCAAAAGCATGCTAGATTAGGAAGGGTGACCCTACACCCGTGGGGTGAGGTTGGGTTAGAAGGGCTCAGCCTCTGGCTAGATTAGGCTTGGTCATCTGGACCAGAGGATATCACTAGGCTCACTAGTGGGTGGGACTAAGGTGGGTCGGTGGTCTTGTAGTAGGGTGAAGTGATTGCGGAGTTGGGTAAGGTGATGTTGGGTTTGGGTTGTTATGTGGTGGGGTGGGTGCTTGTGTCGATGGGGTAGGATGGTTATGGGGTAGGGTGGGGTGTTTGTGGTGGTGGAGTTGAGCGGTTGTGTGGTATGATGGGGTGGGACAGGCTGGTCGTGTTGTGAAGTAGGGTGGTCATGTTGGGGTCAGGTGGTGGTGTGCTGGGGTGGGGTGTTTGTGTGGGTGGGGTACAATGGCTTATGTGGTAAAAATGTGGATTTTCCAGATTGAGGATCTGCTTGGCCTAAGCTGGGTAAGTTGAGTTGTGGGGCTCATTGAATAGAATTACTTAACTGCTAGGTTGAAACGATTCTTTGGAGATGGGCTGCCTGGTCTACGGCTTTGAGGAACGGTCTGTCCACCCCGCTGCTGATTGAGCTGGGTGACATACTTGGCTGGGGCTGCATTGGTGGCCTAGGCTGTTTGAGTGGGCTGGTTGACTGAGTTAGGCTTGGTTAGACCGTTTGAGCTCATTATCCAGACTAGGTCAGTGGCTGGCTGATGGCTTTGGGCTCCTTTGAGCAGGGTTAGTCAGTTGGGTGCCACCAGTGGGACAGGTTGGTCACTGATTTTTTAGAATTGGGCTTTCATGGCTTAGGCAAGCTGGTTGTAAGACTTGGGGGTGGGTTATGAGCTAGTCTGGTCTGGACGTCTTGAGGACAGCCACAGTGCTAACTTTTGCTCTGTCCCCACCTCTAAGCCAGGGCCGTGGGGGGTGGTGGGCGCCTTGGCCACAAATAGCTGTGGGGAACACAAACAGTTTGGTCTTCAAAGCCCTTGGTGGCGGCGGCTGTAACTTTCCATAGAGCCCCAGTGAACACGACTCTGGGCCTTATGTGCAGCCCAGCTTCTGCTTCCTCTGCAGCTAACCACAGTATGGGGGGCGGGAGAGTCGGGGAGCTGGGGGCTCAGAGGCTCCTCTGTAGGAGCCAGCGGGCCCCCCAGCAACTCCTACCCAGGGTCCAGGTGCTCTGTACCTGGGAAGAGGGACTGACCATGGGTAGGAGAGCTTTCTGGGGCCTGTAACTCTCCTGGCACAGTTACAATGCCAGGCCTGGAGGGGTGACGAGAAACTGGGGTGGGGGGAAGAGGGGAGCATAAGAGTCAGGTACATAGCTGGGGGTGGTTAGACCACAGGCTGGACCTTGGTCTCTTGCAGCTGGAGTGGAGACTGGCCACACATTGGTCCTCCTTTCATAGCAAAACCATTCTTGATCTCTCACTATGGACAAGGACCTGAGGGAGAGGTAGCCAGAGCCACAAAGACAGGCATCTTAGGGGCAGTGTGCCCCAGCCACTCCTGGTTGTCTCGGTCTTGTTCAGTATTCCTTTGAAGGCTCCTACTGTGGGTAGCTCTGAGCCCACTGTGCCCGGAAGAGGTATGGCTGTGGTCAGCGACACAACGGTGGCCAAGCCCAGACAGCAGGGCGGGCCCTGGAGGCCCAGCTCCCCTTCCCCTCAGCTCCCTTGCCTGTGGGCCTGACCACATGTCACCTCCCCACCATGCCTGTAAGGTTGAGCCTCCCTGGCTCTGGGAAGGCAGATACTGTCTGTCAGACTAAAGCCAGCAATTTAGGAATGGGGAAGGGGTGGGGTCGGGAGAGTCCTGACTGGGAGACAGAAGACTGGAGGTGAACTCAAGAACCCTCTCTGACCAGACGTTCTGACAGTTAGACCGTGAGCAGCCACGTGTCTCAGTGGAAGTCCTGCCGATGACCAGTCCTAAACTTGCCATGTATACGTGTGAGGCCTTGGGCGTGCATTTCAATCACCCAGTCTCAATTCCCTCAAAGGCACTGGCTCTCCGGGCAGTTTTGCCATCTGGAGGGACACTTGGCACCATCCCAAGAGTGCAATAATGTTCCCCGAGTGCCACCTGGAACAGTGCAGGAGGAAGAGAACCCCCACACTCGGGCTTCTCCGGTCCCAGATGTCAGCAGGTTGACATGCTGTCTTTAGTGACCAGTCTTCCCAGTTTGCTTGGGACCGAGGAGCTTCTCAGGACATGAGGCATCTATGCTAACCAGGATGGTTAGCCACAGCAGCTCTCTCTGCAGAACGGGACACATGGACCTTCCCCAGACTGCCATGAGCTTAGACAAGAGTTGGTATGTGCCAGGTCTGGCACACACTGAAAGCGTGGCTCTCACCTCTCAGTGACTTCCCTCTGGTGGGTACCTTCTTGGTGGGCTCTGTGTTTTCTCCTCTTCACCTGGCCCTCCTCTTTAAGTTACCATCCCCCCTGCACCCAGGATGCTGTCTGGGCTCATGCAGTCAGCCTGATGTCTCCCTCCTTGGATTTCCTGAGGCCAAGCCATCTTCCTAATGGTTCTAGTCAGTCTCCTGGATCCTGTTCCTGCCTCTGCTGGCCTCAGACACTGTGAGGCACAGGTCTGTAGCAGGTGCGCATCTGAGACTCAATGCCCAGCTTTGGCCTGGCACATAGGTGACATTATTGGGTAAATATTCAACCCTTCCCAGGTGGCTCCTCAGCCTTCTACAAACCCTAGACGCTGCGTCTTTGCTGTCACGCCTCACATGGCACTGGTTTTTGACTCAGACCTCAAAGCAACCCAGGTCTAAGATTGCTAGGAGGGATGTGGGACCCCATGTGAACACATCGACTAGAATAGCAGCTGGGTGGGACCGTACCCCAGGAAGCTGCATTCATAGGAAGCATGACCTTTGATGGCTTGAAGTGAGTAGTGGCTCTTGAGGGTAGCGGGTGACTGGGGTTGGCAGTAGCTGGTGCACGCCACTTCCCTGCCGTCTGCTTTAAGGCCCTCTGAGTCCCTGTCTGGGTGTCTGTACAGGGAGGCATTGTAAAAGTACCTCTTTCCTGGGCCTTCTGGGTAGTGGGGAATCTGGGAATCTGATGGAGTGGCACCAGGAAGGTCCCCTCACAGTCTGTACTCAGTGGGTGCCCTGCCGTGCAGCTTGTTAAATACACTTCCAGAAGCTGTAGGAGCAGTGAGTTCGCTCCCTTTTCTTTCCCACCCCGCTCCCAGCCCCAGCTCCCTTGTCCCAGGTTTTCCCCAACGCAGAGAGAGTCTCCCATCACAGCTTGCTCATGAGCACTTGTAGCTGGTGGAGCAGGATGGGTTCTGTGGGCTTGTCCTAGGTCCCTAGAAGAAGCCATGTCACCTTTATAACATATGTCCTGCTCCCCCAAGCAGATAGTCCGTGCCCCTTGGGGACCCCTGCCCATCATGCCGTCAGACAACAGATTTGGTCTTCCTCATTGATGCCACCCTCGGTATTGAGAACACCGGATACATGTCCCTATTTGCTGGATGAGTTTGCCCTGACCTGGTGTTGGGCTGATTTCAACCACCCCACCTGGGCCTCTCCACCCTTGCCACAAGCTCCCTCCACATAGGCTTCCTAGCCACAGAAAAGAAAACCAGACGCTCCAGGGCCCCCCAGGTTCTTCCTCAGCAGGGAACTGGCATCCACGGGCCACTGGCTCAGGCCAGGATGTCCTCTGGGCCAGTTGGGAGGCCGCAG
This sequence comes from Dicrostonyx torquatus, assembly GCA_028555095.1. NCBI lineage: Eukaryota > Metazoa > Chordata > Mammalia > Rodentia > Cricetidae > Dicrostonyx > Dicrostonyx torquatus. The sequence continues at coordinate 4,451,601 of JAQHUG010000134.1, forward strand.
ACAACACACTGGGCAGCGGCTCCAGGCCCTGCAGCAGCTGGGGCCTCACACAGCTGCGTTCTGTGTCCACTGCTCTGCCCACAGTTGGATACAGGCCCCCAAGTGTCGCTGGCATGTGGGGGCTGGCCAGTGACCTGTCTTAAACTCCCTGCCTTTGGCTTGATGACTCAGGAAGAAATGGAGCCCCACCCCATGGTCTTGGGCATCAGGGCCACTCTGTGGTGGACATGCCTCCCAAAAATGTTTTCTTTCCAAATTTTTGGTCATTCCAGTAATAGCTTCTATGAGTCTCTAACCCTAAATTCATCTTGAATGTATTTTTTAATATGTTTTTCAGATGCATTCATTCTTTCTACTGAAATAGTTCGATTTCTTTTTTGTTTTAAAATTATTTCTTATTATTTTGCAGGAGTGCGGGGGATGGTATGTGGAAGAAGAACAGCAACCTTCCCCCCCCACACCCCCCAGCGCCCGGGAGTTGGTTCTTTGCTTCCACCACACAAATCCCAGAATCAAACTCAGGTCTTCAGGCTTAGAGGCAATTTAACAAATTTAATTTCTTAAGGTTTACTTAAGAAGCCCAGATTTGCCAGGCAGTGGTGGCACACCCCTTTAATCCCAGCACTTAGGAGGCAGAGGCAGGCGGATCTCCGTGAGTTCGAGACCAGCATGGTTTACAAGAGCTAGTTCCAGGACAGGCTCCAAAGCTACAGAAAAACCCTGTCTCAAAAAAAAAAAAGCCTAGAGTTGTGGTACACACCTTTAATTCCAGTACTTGGGAGACAGAGGCAGGTGGATCTCTATGAGTTTGAGGCCAGTCTGGTCTACATAGAGAGTTCCAGGACAGCCAAGACTGCATAGAAAAATATCTTGTCTCAACTAATTGACCTTAGGATATCTTGTTTCTCATAATCACAAGTTTGACTTACTACTTCAGGACCAGGGATCAAAACCAGCACCTTCCACATGCTAGGCAAGAGCTCTACTGCTGAGCCACACCCCAGCTGACTGTGACTTCGTCCATGAACAAGGCAGGAGCTATGCATGGGCCATCCATCATGTTGTCCTAGCAAGACAACTAAAGAATAACCTCTATGGAAATGCCCAAACCCCTGCCTGTCCACGCTCTGAGATGGCAGAGTCCGATCCTGTCAGAGCCACCCTAGCTACAAGAACACTAGTCCTTCAGGATCAACAGAGTTAATGGGGACCCAGAGGTCCTCACTGATGCTTGCCCAGAGTGGCTTCCTCAGTGGCAGAGTTAGAAATTAAGGTTAATAACAGCCACACATACCAGCCAGCACTCTGTGGTTGCAGCATCCATGCTGAAGCCTGGGCCTGAGGCGGTATAAGTACAAGGAAAGGAACAGAGAGTGATGCCCAGAGCCTCAGAGTGTTGGCTAGAAATACCCAAAGAGTCTCTTCTGCAAGCTTCCCAGGGGCTGGGCTCAGGGAGGACTGGCACTGAGGAGGGGTGGAGTGTCCTTTCCCACCCCGGGCATCAGGGCTGAGGTCCGTGGTGCTAGTGTCTTCCTCTCCTGCACACTGGCTGACTTCTGCAGATGAGGTTTGCATTTGCAGGTCTAGGAAGTTTTCAGAGCTCAGCTGGCGTTTCAGAATGGTTGTGACAGGTCATAATGTGGCCCCCTGACCTCTTGGGCATGGGCAGGACTTGGGAAAGGTAACCTTGAATGCAAAAGAAGTTTATCTTGATAACTGGTGACAGTGAATCTCGATTGTTGTGGGGAGCCGCGCCCACTATTCGCCATTGCAGGATGGCGCCCATATCCTGTGTTCCCGGGTAATGAACGGGTGCATTGTGCATGTGCGAAGGGTTTTTCCACCTCGTCCCATCCCGCCTATCCCGTGGCGTCATCTCATGCAATGGGTTGCAGCCAACCAGGGGCTGACACGTCCTAGGCGAGGAGAAGCCTCTATTTAAGGGAAGGGTTTCCCCGCCTCTGGGTCTCCGCTCTGGAAGCTTATGCTCTCCCTCTCAAGAGACATTAAAGCTTACTGCAGAAGGATCCTTGTGTGCCGCATCGTTCTTGCTGGCAAGACGGTCGCGCGGGACAGATTGTCAACTTGATGAGTTCTAGATTCTCCTGGGGATGAGCACAGGTGGTTAGGTTAACTGAGGTGTGTGCCTACCACAGGAGGCTCTATTCCCTAGGCTGGGATTCTAGGGTGTTCGAAAAGAAAGGGAGCTGAGCACAAACCTTGGCTCCTCTCATCCTCTTGACTCGGATGGGATGTGACCAGTTACACTGCAAGGCTTCTCTGAGATGACAGACTGTTCCCTGGAACCGTGAGTCAGAAAGAATCCTCTGAGTATTTTATCGCAGCAACCAATGAGGAGGAAAGGTGCTCCTGCGAAGTTTGGCCATTCCTGCAAGCATGCGGGTCTTAGGCCTTTGGAACTGTTTTATGGTGTCAGTGTGGAAGAGTCTGGAACCTAGGGCTAAAAAAATGCACCAAAATGCTGGAAGTGGATGTTAGTGGGGCGTTCTGATGGGCACTTAGAAGGCAGGAATGTGTGCTGGAGGCATGAGCTCATGAAATTTGAGAGGGAAAGGGTCTACAAGGAGCTGGGCTAAGGGAATGGTCTCCTCATATTTTGACCGAGAATCTGACTTTTGCTCTGCCTATGTCCGGAGAACTTGAGTGAAGCTGAATTTAAAAGTAGTTGACTTATTTATTTATTTATTTATTTGGCAGAAGAAAAACTTGAGAGAGGAGGAGTTTCCTGTTGGTGCTACTGTTACAGGGGTCATGAGCTCTGAAGAGCAAGTACCATGGCACCACGCTGGGACAGAACAGGCATCCTCAGGGAAAAATACCACCAAGGGAGGTTCTATCTTATTTATATCCAAATTCATTCAAATCAAACAAGCCTAGACGGGGTTCCCTGTCACTCAAAGTCATCAGTCTAGGGAAGTGCTCCCCCCACTCATGGAAGTGCTCCCGCAGGGTCAGCACACAGAAGCTGATACCACCGTGGTCTAGGGAGAGCCTGGCTACATCTCTGTCTGGCATCAGAGTCCGGCAATGTCATCTTTGTGGTACTGGTTTTGCAGGCACGAAAGACTCAAGATTGAGGTGATCATGGAGAGCATGTGACAGGCCAGAGTACCTGCAAGGAGGCCCCGACAGGCCAGTTTTAAGCTGTGAAGGGCAGCAAGGAGACCCTAAGAGGCCAAGTGTAAGGCCATGAAGGAGGGTCCTAAGAATGGAGACCCCAGGGTATTGAGATGTCCACCAAGAAAAGGAGGAGGCATGCAGTGGAGCCAGCCTAAGAGGGAGGTTCTGTGTGCTGCCCGCAGCAGAACTGGAGGAGTGGGGTTACCCAAGCCCTCTGGAGTCCCACCAAATTTATTTTGATTCCCCAGATGCTAAATAAGGAACTACAAGATTTGTCTTACTTTGGTCTGAAAAATCCTTACTATAAATCATGTCCCCCCCCTTTTTTGAGACAGGGTCTCACTATGTAGCTGACTGTCTTGGAACTAGCTTTATAGACCAGGCTGGCCTCAAACTCAGAAATCTGCCTGCCTCTGCCTCCCAAGTTATGGGGTTAAGGCATGCACCACCGCGCCATGTTAATACTTCCCTTTTGAAATTAGGAATGTTTACTATGCCATCATATACTAGAAATATGTAACTTGTTTATTATTATTATTATTATTGTAAGTGTGTGATGCACAGGGGAGTGCACACTGCTATACATGTGTGGCGATCAGAGGACAACTCTGTGACGTTGGGCTCGCTCTTCTTTCCCAGGCTCCTGGGATCAAGCACGGGCTTTGTGCAGCGTTCTCTTTAGCTGCAGCACCATCTTAATGGCTTCTTGTTTTGCACTTAGAGATTGCCTCAGGTGTCAGACGAGGCACAGACTTTTAAACATGTTCGAGACAGTGACGCCTGTCGATTATATTTTGTATTCTGAGATAAGCATGAGAATTTGGGGGCAATGGAAGGCCTGACCTCACCCCAAGCACCTTTAAAAGGAGGTGAGGGGTCAGGTGAATACAAATGGCCTTTGTATTCCTTGGGGAATACAAATGGCCTGAGTATGGGCACACGGTGGGGGGTCTGGGTGGCCTTTAGGAGCCTGCTGACAGATGAGCTAGAGATTGGCACCCTTCTCCAACCAACTCCAGATACTGACCATCATTTAGAAGGGACCCAGGAGTGCAGTAAGTGGTTAGCTCAGTCGACACAGTGTTAGTAGCCAGAAGACACCCAAATGTATTCATGGGGGCATGGCTTCCAGTCCGCCCATGCTGTGAAATCTGTTGGTGTAGATGGTGTGGTTGCTTTCCTTCTGAGGCAGGAGGGGCTGAGAGTCTGCTTCCCTTATGTAAATGGTTCTCTGATTACAAGGGGCTGCTCAGAGGGCACCTGCTCCCCCATCCCCTTTCCCAGCCCCCCCGCAGGTGTGTATTCCTACTGGTGCACCCAGATCTCACCTCAGTGCAGCTGCTGTGTTTCCCTTGTGACTGTGGGGTCAGCCAGGAGCTGAGTTTATTGCCACTGCTTAGCACCAGGAGAGACGATCAGAGTCAGGTGTGGTGGTTATGGGCTTGAAATACCAGCATTAGGGAGGTAGAAGCAGTAGGATCAGGAGTTCAAGGGCTATCCTCAGCACCATAGGAGGTTTGAAGTCAGCCTGGGGTACATGAGATAAATCTCAAAAGAACAAAAGGAGGAGCTTTTTCATATAACGATTTAAGACTGGCTTTGTACTCACTCTGTAGCCCAGGCTGGCCTTGAACTTTTGATTCTCGTGCCTCAGTCTCTCAAGTTGCTGGGATTATAAATGTGTCCAGTAGGCAGAGTTTCCTTAGGAATTTCAAGTCAAACTAGTTCAATTCATAAAAGAACTAGTGTGAAGTGTTTTTAAAAATGGTTTCAATTCTCTGACCTCACCAAGTGGCATGCCTCCTTACCTCCTCCCAGTGGGACTGGGTGGCCCTTGTGAGGACCCATGTGACCTTCACAGCGGGTCACAGAGGGCTTAGTGACTGAAGACTGGGACATGTGGGACACTCACACTTGAAAAGCCAGCTGTCACATGAGGCTGCCACCCGGGAGGCATACGCAGGCCCTCCAGCAGCTGGTCCAGCTGAGCTCCTAGCCTCCAGCCGGCATAAGGTGCCAGCATGGCCATGCAGCCCGTTCAGATCTCCAGATGGACACAGCCCAGCCAGCTCTGACCACAACAGCACAAGAGACCCCAAGCAAAAGAAGCATGGTGCCACGCCCCTGCCTTTCTCTAGTTCCCAACCACAGTGGCTCTGCAGAGTGAATGGTGGCTTTCAGCTGTGGCGCTGCAGGGTCCTTGGGCAGCAGCAATAGCAGCCAGGACAATTAATGACACAACCATGTGGCTCCCAATCTGCAAATGTCCACTGTGGGGGAAGTCTGTGCGGAGACTGGGCTCCCATGAGTTTCCATGAGTTTCTGCTCCTACTGCTCTTCCTCACGAGTGGCTCCACTGATGTATGTATGCATGCCTTGCCTGCTGTGTGCCTTGTCTGAGAGGCAACTCCAGGCTTTCTGAGAGAGACATTGCAGATGCCGGGAAGGGACATTGGATGAAGCCAACCAGTTTCAACCAGGGTATACAGCTGGTGCTCAATTCATGCTTCTGCAATGAACCAGACCCCAAGGCAGCAGTGCTGGGTGCTCACTTGTTCAGAAATTCTGGGATTAAGCTCTTTTGTCCCATGTCCCAGGAATAGGACAGACATATGGTTTCCAGTATGTGCAGGGACCCTACAGGAGCACACTGTCTGGGAAGCTTCCTCACCACCTTCTGCTCCCTGGGATGTCACGACCCAGAAGAAGCGAGGATGCTGCTGATGGAGCAGAGGCAGGAGCGGAGGCAGGACACTGCCTTCTGTGCTAGAGCATCACATGGGCAGGGTGGGCAGAGAGGAAGGGAGGAGAAGAGAAGGGGCGAGGAAAGAAGGAGGAGGTACCGTCTTTAGAGGAAGCTAGCCCCCTTTAAAGGTACTTCAGCTTGCACCACACAGTGCAGAGGACTGGCTTAGTTGCTGTGGCCTGGGTAGACTTTGGTGACAGCAGAATCAGACAACCTAAGCTCTGTGGGTTGTCTGAGACACAGGTCCAGGCTTAAGCATGAGGTTCACAAGTCCCTTGGAACAGGGTACAGGCAGAACTCTTCTGCACCCAGACACAGTCCCAACCTGTGCTGTGCCCTCCTGGGCACTCAGCTGAGTCTCCACTGCTGGGATTGTGCCTTCTTACTTCCTGGATGAGACCTAGGAAGGGTAAAGGTCTTCTGAAGGCCACTCAGTGTGGGGGGTGACACAGATCTCCAGATTGTGTTCCACTCCTGACTGGCTTTTGGGGGGCTCCTTGGATGATCACACAAAAAGAGATGAGTGTGCTGAACCAAAAGTTGGTCAAGGTGGTTGGTCAGCCATGGCTTCCTCCATCTTGAGTCTCAATAGCATGAAAGTGATCAAACTGAGCCAAACTGAAATAGGGTCCCCTGATGCTTCTGTGGTGGCCCCAAAAATGAGATGTGGGGAAAGGCAACGCGAATGGCTCTGGAAGGTGTGGAGGGTTGATTGGGTGAGAATGGACAGCCGGGTGGGTGCTGGAATTAGTATTGCAAATGGAGTCAGAGGCCAGGAGTCCAGCATGAGGCAGCATCCTTCCCCTGGGACCCAACAGGAAAACAGGAGGGAATGTGGGGACTGGAGGTGGGGAGTGTGGTTCCAGTGGTCCAGCTTGGCCGGACTGTATCCTGGGGAGAAAATGACATCTGGGAAGGACGCTTGGTATATGGTTTCCAGTGCGTGCAGGGAGCATGAGAGAGCTCACTGAGAAGATTTTACAGATCTTATAACGATTGAAATTAGGCAATTACTGCATTCCAGGCACTGTGCTAAATGCTTGAGAGCCACATCTCAAAGCCAGCAGGTGATGTGGCTGTAATCTCGGGGTGGGGGGCAGCTAAAGACTTTAGGTCTTTATAGGCAGCAGAGCCACTGACAGCATTTGAGTGCAGACACATGAGTGAGTGAATGTATGAAGCCAACGCCCCTTTGGGAAACGTATGCCCCTTGACCTCTTGAGGGCTCACCTGCCAGACCAGGAGATTGGAAGAACAGATTAGAGAAGGCAAATCCTTGGTCTGATACTTACCATTCCTTCCAAAGGTGTGTCTACAGCAGACATCACTAGCTGATCCTTGCACTTGCCCATTCCAGACTCTACCAATCGAATATCACAGGCTTGGAGGAGGGTGCCAATTGGAAGTGATGATCAAGGCAACAGCCCTCTTCCCTGCACAGAAGAGCACATAACCCACTTGCCTGGGTTCTGCTCACCACTTCAGGCATCCATTGTTGGCTGCAGTCCTCCAAGGAGGGAAACTGAGGCCCAGCCCCTCCCAGGCTTCTGCACCAGCACTCAGGGTCCAACATCACTTCTCAGTTGAATATCATCAGTGCCCTCCAGTCCAGTGAAGGAGCTGGGGACACATCCAGTCCCTGAAGCTGCTGGGGGCGTCTCTGCTGCCCCTGGCCACAGCCCTGGTGGTCCCAGACGCAGAGCGCAAGAAGCTTTGGGAGTTGTTGGCACAGGACAGACGCCCAGTTAGTTAGAAAAACATGTGGCTCACTCTTCCCTCTCCTGCCCCCTCCAACCGCCACCACCTTCTAATTCAATTTCCCTTGAAAAACAATGGTTTCAATGAAGGGGGAAACAAGATTTTCCGAAACTTCGTAAAGTTTTGCAAAATAATTACCCCCCAAACTGGCAGGCTTCCTCCCTTTCCTGCTCAAATGAATGTCTCTGGGACATTTCACAGGCCGGACAAGCCCCTGTCTCCAAGCTGCCCACCCAGATCCTATGCTGGCCATTAGACTGTCAGGGGCCCCGGGTCAACACCTTTTGCTGGGTGGCCCTCCTAGGATTTTTAGGAAGCTCGGGGCAAGAGAAAGAAAGCCAGAAGGAGCCTGGCTGACCCTCAGTCCAGCTGGCTGGACAAACCTCAGGGACGTCCCCGGAGCGGGCTCTGAGCATGGCCTCCTGGAGCTGAGAGTCAGATGGGCTAGTTGAGCTTGGCATCTCAGCACAGTACAGCGGAAGTCAGAGCTGGGACTGAGCTGGACCCCAGACTCTTCCTGCAAGTCGCTTCTTCTGGAAGCTTTGGGTTGGAGGCCCCAGAAATGTTGAGGTTAACTTGTTGTAGCAGGTCTAAGCCACTTACCTGACCTCTCTGTAGCCTCTCACCTAGTTTATGGTCCGCCCCTCCCACCCCCCACCCCTGCTCCAGGACTCTCACTAGGGATAACCTCCTTAATTCTTATGTCACTCTCCCCTCAGGATCCTTCCATCTCCCTGGGAGTCACCCCACTGCTGTGCCTGGGGAATCCTCTCCAGCTGCTCCCCACTGGGGACCACTACCAGGTGCTCTGTTGGTCTAGGCTCTCTACAACCTTGACCCTCTCTCCACTAGATTATACTCCAAAGCCCGTCTTTTATTACGGCCTGAAGAGGAAGTAATTCATACTACGACTAACCAGTCTCACTGTCTCAGAGAGCAGCATGGTTCTGAGCTGAGCTTCTGGTGCAGGGAGGCCCTGGGACGTCATGCCAGGTGCTCCAGGGAGGCTTGGAAGCAGAGTCACCTGCTCAGGCCCCGACTGTGAAACTGACGCAAGCAGGTGACTAGGAATGACTTTTGGCCAAGGGGCACCTGAAGGCACTCCCGTGCACAGCATGCTGCAACCTCAGCCTCTGGCTGGAAGGAGCAGATGCGCCCAGTTTCAGGAGCCAGGCTCTGAGAAGCCCCCCACCCCCACCCCCCGGTATTCATCGTTGTGAAAGCCCAGCCCGCCGTGGGAAATGGCTGACTTAGCCAACTGGGTAATACAGAAATGATAGCGTAGCCACCGTACACCTGTGTTCCCAGCACTTGGGAGGCTGATGCAGGAGGGTTATGGGTTCTAGGCCAGCCTGGGCTGCAAAGTAAGACCCTGCCAGAAAGAAAAAGAGAGGGAGGGCTAACTTCTGAGACCAGATTCCTAAGGACAAGGCTGCTCCTGCTTCGTACCTTTCTGGGCCCCATCACTTGCTCTGACAGAAGCCGTCTGCCCTGTTAGGACTACACAGTCAAGCAGCCCACACAGGGACCTCGTGACTAAGGCTCCCAAGAGTCCACACAGACTCCCCAGTCTTGCCAATGAGCCCCCTGGGAGCCAGCCTCTGGCATCTGGGGTCAAACCGTTAGATGACTGGTCACCATGCTGACTGCAGGCCCACACTATCTCATAGAGCCCAAGCTGTGGCTGATCCAGCTGCTCCCAAGTCCCAGCCTCCAGAAGTGGCAACACAGTAATTGTTCATTGTTTTAGGCCGCTGAGGGACTCCTGGAAGAGCATAACAGGAAAACAAAACAAAACCATGGCTACAGCAGTGTGGGGTAGCTGGTCCCATGGCATCCCCAATCAGGAAGCAGAGAGAAAAGAATGCTGGTGCTCAGCTCATTGTCTCCTTTGTGTGCAGTCCAGGACCCCAGCCTAGGGAGTGAAGCCACCCACAGTGGGCATTTTCCTACTTTAGTTAACCTAATAAAATAATCCCTCACAGGCATGCCCTGGGCTCATCACGCAGATGATTCCAGATTGCATCAAGCTGATAGTTAGATTAAGCCTCATGTAATGAATGTAGGCATGCATTCTCTTGGGTCTGTTCCTGCTTTCTGCACTGGCCCAGGGGACTGTCCCTTTGACTCAGTGTGTGCCATTAAAAGGCTTCTAGAAGTTGTGTGCTTGGATGTGGATTTCTGTGCAGTAGAAAGTCTCTGTGTGATTCTTCTTGGTCAACTTAACTGAGTTGAGAAGTGCCTGGGACATTTGTAAGAAGGTCCACCCTGAATGGGGGGAGGGACATTGTCCCATAGGCCAGAGACCAGATGGAAGAAGGAGAGAGGAGAAAGCCTGTATGCGGGTTCATGGCCCATTGCTTCCTGCTGCGATGTGAGCTGCCTGCCACACACCCTTACCCTGAGGGACTGAAGCCTTAGGGACAGAGAGCCAAAATAATGTTGGGATAGACAGTGTAGGCCTTCTCTGCTGTACACCAGGTGATGGCCCACATCTGCAATGTCCTGCATTCTGTCTCCAGGACTTGTGGTGGGCATAGCAAGACACAGGCACACAGAGCCTGGGGTGCAGGGCTCGTGCTGGGCATGAGAAGACACAGGCAC
>JAQHUG010000134.1:4462868-4490613 GCA_028555095.1 Dicrostonyx torquatus
CCAACACCACATGGATAGGACATGGGACACACACACTTGTAATCCAGCACCACATGATAGGACATGGGACACACACACCTGTAATCCAGCACCACATGGATAGGACATGGGATACACATACCTATAATCCAGCACCACATGGATAGGACATGGGATACACATACCTATAATCCAGCACCACATGGATAGGACATGGGACACACACACCTGTAATCCAGCACCACATGGATATGACATGGGATACACACACCTGTAATCCAGCACCACATGAGGCAACTGGTCGAATCCCATCCACAACCAGGAAACAGATGAATGCCAGCACACGCGCCCAGCTCGGTTTCTGTATTTCATACAGCTCAGGATCCCACGATCAGAGAATGGTCCCACCCACAGTTAAGATGGGTTTTCCCACAGCAATTAACACAATTAAGATAATCCCTGACTAGCATGGCAGAAGTCTCCCGGGAGCTTCTAGATTCTGTCAGCACCAAATAGAAAACACTGCTGAGGCCTAGCAAGGGCAAAGGTCATGTCCTACTGTCTCCTTCTGCCACCCATGTTACCAGCCACACAAGTCACGTGACTATGAGTCTAGTGATACCTCTATGGGACTGATGTGGGGCCAGGCCATCTTACACAGCAACCCTCATCAGAGTCCCATTTGGAAGACGTTCAATTTTTATTCACGTTTCAGAACTGAGGAAACGGAAACACACAGGAAGGCTGAGCACTTTGCTGAAGGTAGCACAGCTTCTGAACGGCAAAGCTGGGACTTGAACCTGGACAACAGGCTCAACAGTCCTCATGTTGCCTTGTGAACCAGGGCTTGGGGAGAAGGAAACTGAGGCTCCCAGAGGCAGTGTCCTCTTCCAGGTATTTGATGAACAAGGCCAGGAGCCCCAGTCAGCTGGTTCTGTGGTCCCATTAGAGTAAGGCTGAGTCAGCTGGGGGCCCTCTGCAGCCTTGTGGCCATCACAGGGACACAGAAGGTAGGAGTGACAGAGATAACTGCAGCTGAGAGTGAGAGGCCTCGCCCTGGTCAGAGGGGTTCTGGGGGCACAGAACTCGGAGTCACAGCAGTGGCCCGGGTGTGGAACTCCTCCGCCCACCTGCCCCCCATTCCACAGGTCTGCCGGAGTCACCTGTTGAGGGGTCCAGGCTCTGATGCCCACCAAGGCTCAGGAGATTGCTGCCCTGGGGCACTACTGGTTCCTGGAGTCACATGGTGCAGTGGCAATCTCCCCTGCCTGGCAGGAAAGCCACTCCAAGTGCAGCTTCCCGGTGTCAGCTGATGCCCTAGGCTGACATCCCCGAGGTCAGCCAGTTACCAGCTCTGTCACCCTACAGACTCCTCAGCAGAATCCTTTCTCAGCCAGCGTCAGGAGTCCACTGACCTGGACCACTGTCTTATAATCCCATACAGGAGAGGCTGGGATTAGCCACAAGTAGAGAAACTGAGGCACAGGACAGGGTAGTAGCATATTAAGTACTTATTTGGAGAGATCATCAGGGTAGCCATAGACAGACTTGCTACTAAAGCCAAATGTCTCATTTTATAGACGGGGTGTCAGTGACTCAGAGAAGACAAACAACTTGTTTAAGGCCATACAACAAGAATCCACCTGACCTCTGACCCCTTTCAAGGTAAATACTGAAGGAGCCAATGATATTTGACCCAGAAAAATGCTGCCATCCTGACTCCCATGTCCCCACCACCCCACCCCATTGCCCAGCGCCAGCCTGGTCCCTCCTAGCTGGCTTTTCAGTATTTGGTGGTTGAGGGGGAACGGCGGCAGGTGTAGCACTTCCTCACCTGGGCCTGTGGATTCGCCTTCCTCTCACAGCTCCTGAGATGCAGAGACTGGAGTCCTCATAGAATGAGGAGACCCCAGTATTCTGCAGTGACCTCAGGGCAGAGGCTATCTGGCCCGAGCTGGACTGAGAGAGGCATGGTGGGGCCGTCTGCTTGACCCTGGCTGGCTCGGGCCATCTTCCCTGTGAAGTTGGGTGAGCATGGCCTGAACCCCACCCAGTAACAGCTCCCCATCCCCATCAGACTGGGTGATGATGATCCTGACTGGATTAGCTGAAAAGATAGGGTGGGGACAGAGTCTACAGGGGTCCTTGTAATGCTCTTGTTTTCTGTTCCTTTGCTTTGAAGACAAGCCTCGGGTAGCCCAGGCTAACCTAAAACTCACTATGTAGCTGATGATGCTGGCCTGGAACCTTGATTCTTCTGTTACCCACTTCCGAGTGTTCCTATGAGAGGCAGGTATCACCATGCTTGACTTTTTAACAGGTTAAAGTCCCCTGTTGGAGATGCTGTCCAGTATGATCCTTGACCCCAGTGGTCCCTGTAAAATGAGGATCATTTCTGGGGTCCCTTTCAGTCCAATTGTTGGGGTTTTTGCTTGTTTGTTTGTTTTCGGTGATGGTTTGGGGACCACAAGGTCAGGGCAGACAAAGTCAAGAATGGTGCTTGTTTGTCTGCACGATTCTGTTGGCACAGGCCAACCAACATTTCCACAGTCCTCCCTTCATGACTTGCCGGCTGGTTCTTGCTTTGAGTCTCCCATTAGCCAGGCTGGCGATGGCCCCGCTGAGTTGACCTATGTGCAGGACTAGGGTGACAGGTGCTGACAACCATCTCCACACACCTGGAGGTGTTGAAGAGAGTTCATGAGCCAAGCAGACCACCTGTGTCTCTGGAGGCGGCCTCTACCTCCACCCAGCCCGTTGCACCAACAGAGCAACACTGATCTGGAAGACTGAAAGCTCTTCATTTTCTACGGTTGAGTCATTACATTCAATCCTTCCCCTTGACCCTGACCACAACCCAAACCTTACTCTTGACCGCATGGAGCCCTGACTCTGGTTACGGACAGCTTCATGGAAGCTGATGTAGGTGGAAGACCCTGAGGTCAGGCAGGCAGAGGGTGGTCACTCCACAGACTTAACCCTAACCCTAACCCTCCTTACCCTCAGGAGACATGGCTGTAGACAGACCTGGACCAATCTGGGAACCTTAGTACCCTTCACTGCTTCACTGGGACAGGACTCTCCCACCTTTCAACAGGTGGCTTCAGAGCCCTGACACCACCTATGTGCTTCCAGATTGCTCATGCTCTCTCTGCCTTGGCCCCAACTGCTCAGAGTGACTCCCCCACCGTGGAAACAGCCTGATGACCCAGATGGTGCTCCCAAGCCAGGGGTCTTCGTGGTTTCCCACACCAAGCCTTGGCCTGTCAGTCTGTGGTATGAGGACCATGGTGTATTGGTGCTCTTGTCCCAGGGCCCTGCATGAACTTCAGGGCCCATCCACGGACTTCCTGGGCTCTGCTCTAGGGGTGACTGAAAATACTGTTTCCCTTTTCCCCTCTCCCAGCAGGGAAACTGGGGCCACGGTTCCCTGTAAGCTGAACAAAGGCTGTGGAGCCTCTGCCCTTTTCTTTTAAATGCTTCACAGAATCTTCCAGAACTCTGGTAACTTTGGGCAGTTCCCAGCTCTCTCAGACTCAATCTCCTGACTGCAGGAGCAGGCAGCCATGCTGTGACAGGAGATGAGGGCAGCCATGCCACAGCAGGAGGCATAGGAAGTGAGGGTAGCCATGTCATAGCAGGAGGTGAGAGACATCCAGAATGCTTTGGAGCTTGAGTGGAAAGTTGGTACCCGCTTTTACAAGTTCCCCAATCCCCCTCCCCCGCCGCCATTCATCTCATGACATTGTACCAACTGTTTCTTTCCTTAATCCAAACCATTGTTTTTCCAGGGTGAAACTGGAATGAAAGCCACATGGTCCCCACTGCACACGGTCCCCACGGTGTACAGTCCCCACGGCACACGGTCCCCACTGCACATACCCTCATCAAACAGAAGCAAGTTCTGGGCAAAATGTAACGAGCATGTGGAAGAGTGTTCACTCTCTGTGGGGTCACCAGACAGAGGCTATCTGACCAGAGAGACACTTAGGACTTCTGGAGGCCAAACTTGCATAGGCTTAGAGGTCTCCAACTGATGGGGCCGAGTTAAAGACCCTCTGTTAGGGGAACGGGAGCCCAGTCCTGCTGATGGAGCTGGGTAGACAGCTCAGTGGTCAAGAGCATATGTTGCTTTTACAGAGGACCTAAGTTCAGTTCCCAGCACCCACCTCGGATGGTCCACACCCACCTGTAACTCCAGTTCTAGAGGGATATGACTCTTTGACCCTCTGTGGGAATTTTCACTCATGTACACATACCTATACACATGTATCCACACTTAGAAATACAAAAATAATTCTAAAAAGCATGCTGCTGGCAAGATAGGTGGAGTGTCAGGTGCTGGGACATGGTACAGACCTCAAAAGCAACTGCTGACACCTGCGCAAAGCAGAGGGGCCCCAGAAAGGAAGAGGGGCACCAGTCATGATGTGAGAGAGGAAGCTGAGAAGGTGGGGTAGAAGACAGGGAAATCTGAGTGCAGATCACGGCTCCTTGGCACCTGGGGAGCTCCGGTGTAGAAGGCGTGGGATTTTGGAAGGGGCAGGCTGCTTTAGTGAATGGAAGGGCACACCCGGGAAGGAGGGAGCCTGGATGTCCCCATAAGGGACTCTCTAAGGTTCTCCCCAGGTCTTGCCCCCTGACACACACACACACACACACACACACACACACAGCCCCCAGCCCTCTCCACAGGCCCATGTACACAGAGGTCCTTGCACTTGGCTGATATGTGCATGTAAGAGCCATGTGCAAAGTACAGGCTCAGAGAGCCTCCCTCCAAAGACACTGCTACAGCAGCCAGACCACAGCAAGAGTGCGAGGCATGGAAATGCAGTATGCAGGCACATACCCATGCCTGCACACGCACACCTGCACATGCATGCCTGCACACACAGCCTCACACATATGCATATGCATGTATGTCTACATGCATGTACACATGCAGGCATGCATGCTGAACACATGCAGAGGCCTCCCAGCCCAAGCTCAGGATGACAGCTTCCCCTGAGCCCGTCAGCTGATCGACACACACTTATTGTCAGGCCCCTGCCTGAAGCTCCCAACCCAGAGAGAAGGTCACAGTGTGCTTGTTGCAATTAAGGTGATTCCTCACACAGGCATCCCCACTATGACTCTCCTGAGTCAGGGTGTCCCTGTGCAGCTGAGGAATGGGTTTTTGAAGGCCAGAGCGTGCTGCTTGCCATCCCAGAACTAGAGCACAGCCATTCACTTGCAGGGGCTGGAACAGGTTCTCTGCTCCTGTACAATAACCGCTGTCCTCTTGGCCCCCAGGCAGGCCAGGGAGGTGCCTCCCCTAGAGATGTCAGAATCTGGGATGTTCCCACTAGCTGACTGTGACCCTGCCCAGCCCCCACCCTATTCCTACTGCCAGCCACTCCCTCTGCATCCACTGCCCCTTGTACAGAGGCTGCACAAAATCTCCGAAGACAGTAGCCCCCATAGCCACCAGTCAGAGCCCGAGGGTGCAGTCCTGGCCCAGGCAGGGCTTTGGCAACCTGAAGCACCAGGTAATCTGTCAGCAAGACCCCAAAGCCTGTTTCAGTTGGGTACTGCGCTGTGCACACAGGCAGCCGAGCCTCTGAGCTTCATGCTGCTTCCCAAGTGACCTAGATGAAGGCTGGAGAGATGGCTCAGCCATTAAGAGCACTGGCTTCTCTTCCAAAGGTCCTGAGTTCAATTCCCAGCAACCAAGTGACCTAGATGGATGTTACCAAGTACTCCCAGGCCCTAAGACAGCCAGGGTCCTTGAGTCCTACACACACACACACACACACACACACACACACACACACACACACACACAGAGGGGGGGGGTGGAGAACCTGGGAGGCTGTAGCATTTGAATGCCTCCCGTCCCCCCTGTAATCATCAGGCTTCCTATTTACATCCTGTAGCCTGTGCAGATCAGGAAGCACAGGGATGCTACACAGTGACACATGACGTTCTGAGCACCAGAGAGTTGTCACAATGTTGCAAGTGCTCAGTGGGGGCTTAGCAGATGACCTCTGCTCTCCCATCCTGTGGGACATCCACCGTCCCCATCTGTGTGCCACCTCTAGAGGCCCTGCAGAGGGACAGAGGCTAGCAAGAGAGCAGGTGTCCCTGAGCTGCTGACTAGCAGCCCTCAACAGCCACCACCTCAACTCCTCAGAGCCTGTTCTGGAGTCTCTGAGCTGTCAGACGACCTGAGGAACCATGTAAGATGAAGGATCCTGGGCCCTTCTTACTTAGACTGTTCCTCCAAATCTAGAAGGCCAGATAGGCAAACAGTACAAGAACCTGGGCCTCAGTCTGGTTTCAGCTGAGAAATATACATAACATTATATATTCCTATATTAATATATAATTTATATGTTAATATATTATAAACATATAAATATGTTATAGACAATTATGTAGAATTTTATATATTAACTATAATAGTAACATAATAGTATAATTACTATATAATTAATTATATGTAATTAATATATGATATATAATATAGTATAATATTAAATATATTATAATAGATGTGATAAGATATTAAATTTATAAATATTTAAGTTTAATATAATATGGATATATAAATTATATGTTAAATATATTATTTCTATATTAATGTATGTAATATATTAATATGATATATATATATATATATATACACACACACTAATCTCTCAAGTATGATGGTATCTTATTAATCTAGAGTCTGTCATCCACCGAGGGATTCAGTGTGTTTGCTGAGTGCATGTTTGACATCTCTAGACTGGTCAGGATGTGAAGTCACACAGTGGCATGCTGTGTGACAGGGCAAGCCATGGCTCGCTGTGGGCCTTGACTCAGCTGGTCACCAAAGCCTGGAACTGGTGAGCTGATGACAGTCTTTAAGGGCTTTGTGGACTTAGGGAGGTGACCTCCCTGACCGAGGAGGGCACATGGCTGTTCCCCCATGTATCTGAGGGCCTATCCGTTTGTCCTCTGAGAGAGGGACCCAGGTCTCAGAGATGCGATGACCCTAGCTGCTGGGACAGTCAAGGAAAGTGTTAGTCCACACCCACAGGGAAGGGCTTTGCCAGCCTGAGGTGGCCCCTGCCCACAGCCAGGATTGAGGGAGGAGCTGGAGAAAAGCTCCACCCAGCACTGTGGATGAGGGACCTGGGTGCTCACCTCCCACTTCTTAGAACCCTGTGCAGCTGGGGTGAGCTCATTTGCGGGAAAGGGAGATGGGGGCTCCATTCACACCCGGCCCTTCTGGGGGGCGGCAAGTGCGTCAACAGCCCTGCTCTGAGCCTGCCTCCGGAAACCGCCCCGGGAGCAGTCACGAATGGGCTGGGTGAGGGGCAGCTGAGCACCAGGGGGGTCAGGTGACGGCCAGGAGGCCCAGCAAGGCCTGAAGGCTGCTTAGGGTGCACCGAGAGGTCAACTTCCCCCTTCCCGGCGTCACCCCACTCCTGCTGCTGGCTGGAGATCTGTCCGGCTGTCTGTGTGTCCAGATGCTGTCTCCAGGCTTCTGCGAGTCTGCAGGGTCCCCAGGAGGTTGAGCTCCAGTCCACACAGTCTGGAGTGGGGATCCTGGCAGACTGGCAACAAACCCTGGTTCTCCACTCCTCCCCACTGCCTCCTCCAAGGCTTGGTGCAGCTATTTAAAGCCGGTGGTGGCCCGTGGGAAACTTCTTCAGATGTGTGGTTTCAGTCTTCTCGAGCTAGTGCAAGGGCTGCTCTCGAGGCTGGTGACTCACTCATGGTGAGAAAAGCCTTTTTGTTGTTTGATGCCTGCTGGAGGCTCTGCTGCCTGAGAACCCAGTCTTCTGGGACCTTCCCCTGCTGGGACTCCTGGAAGGCTTGGGGAGTGCCCAGAGCGGCTCCTTTGTCCCTTGGGAGCCAAAGCCCCTAGTACTCAAGGGCTTGAATGTTCTGCCCAAGCTGGGACCACTGGCTGTTAGGGAGGAGGCATCCTCAGATCTCACCTTCCTCAGCCACTGGCACCTCCAGGAAGCCACCCTCAACTCCTCCAGGACTTCTCTCTGCTTTCCTGTTTTACCCACCCTGGCTCCCTGTCTTCTCACCAGTGAAGCGGCATTGGGTCCAGCTGTGTGGGTCAGCGGCTAGTGCCTGAGGCACAGCTGACACTCAACAAATGCTTTCAGGGTTAGAGAGGCAAGTGAGATTTAATGAGTGTTTACTCTGTGTGAAATTCTTCACGTGAATAAATCCCACTAAGGGGCTGTGGGTGAAGCTCAGCGGTAGACCAGTTGCCCAGTTAGTGTATATAAACGTTGGGTTCCATCCACAGCACCACAAAAAACAAAACAAAACACACCCAAACTTCCTGCCCATGAATAGTTCCACTGAAAACCCCCTGACAGCTCCATGGAGCGGTCTTAGAGACTGAGGCACAAGGGGGTGGTGTGGGAACAATCAAAGTAAGACTCGAACCCGGGACATGTGGTCTAAAGGCCCCGTGCCACTAACTACAGCTGTTAGTGAGGCTGTCCCCAGTGTTTGGTGATGGTGGCCGACACTGGTCCCCGAGAGCGAGAAAGAATGGCTCTGTGCTCAGGGCCTTGTTCAAGATCCTTCCACCCAGTGTCTGTCCCTCCTCACCTGCCTGCTCCTAACCTTGAGACCTCAAGAAATCACTTCTTGGGGTTCCTGCCCTTGTCTGTGCTCACACTGCTATGGTGGCAGCAGGCCACACATTTCTGTCTGTGTCCCTGTCCTGACAGAAACGTCTTGGATAGAAACCAACCTGACCCGCAACGCCCCAGTCAATGGGCAAACACAATATCAGGCCCACCGTAAGTACCCAAGGTTTGTAGGCTGAACAGGTTGCTACCAGAGAGTAGTCTCCAGAGACATTTTATAGAAACTTCTTTGTCACAAAACAGAAAAACCCTGTGGTCACCTTCAAGGGAATCAGGGCCTTGGGTCTGCTGACTGGTTAGGATCTGAAGGTTGCAGCACAGTCCCAGAGGACCCACTTCCCTGGACAGCAGGTAACCACCCGTCTCTGGACCCCTATGTGTTAATAGCTCCAGAGCATCAAGGGAGCATTGTGGGGAGGGAACCCTGGACTCTATGTTCAGCCAGTCATTGACAATGGCCAGTGTCCCCTGAGACAGGTATACTGAGCTCAAGAGGTCAAGAGGTCACCAGGACCAGCGGGGGACAGTGCTCATCCCAGGGTGGCAGGAGAGTCAGAGAGAAGGGTGGAAGTGGCCTCCTGAATCTTGGGCTTTTGAGTGATGGATGAGAATGAAGCTGGCCTGTCTCTGCGGGAGGACCAGCATGTCTAGAGATTGCCAGCAGGTGTCTGGAATGCTGCTGCCAGCTCAGACAGTCACGGCAGGGCCACCAGCTGTAGGACACCACATGTTCCATGAGGGACGTTCCACGTTCACAGGCAAACAACCCACCCTTGACCCCAGAGGCTTGTGGTGCTCTCAGAATGCAAAACGCACCCCGTCCAGCATCCACCACCCCAGAGCTGTCGCTCGCAGTCCCAACACCATTCAAAAGACCACAGACTTGATGCACACAGATCAATATGCTTCAGCATCTGAGAGGCGGAGGCAGCAAGGCCACCGAGGTCTAAAACCACTTCTGAGATGCACCCTTCTCCGTGCGCCCCTGCAAAATCAAGAAACAACTGATTTCTGGAGAAATGGCTCAGTGCTTAAGAGTACTCGTTGCTCTTGCAAAGGATCTGGGCTTGGTTCACAACCATCCATAACTCCAGTTAAGTTCCAGGGAATCTGACATCCTCTTCTCATCTCTGTGGGCACCAGGCACACATGTGGCTTACATAAATATCTGTAGGCAAAACACCCGTGCACATAAAATTAAATATATCTAATTTTTTAAAAAGTTATATGCCAGCAAGGTGACTCAACAGATAACAATGCTTACCTGCCATGCTTACTGATTCCCCAAACCCACGTAAAGTTTGAAGGAGAGGACCAACTCCATAAAATCACCTGGCCACCACCCACACACTATGACATGTAGTGATATTTTGTTTGTGTTTTAACAAATAAAGCTTGCTTGAAGATCGGAGTGCAGAGCTAAGCCACTAGAGGCCAGGCAGTGGTGGCACACACCTTTAATCCCAGGACTCAGGGACAGACTCAGGGTACTATTAGTTTAAGGCCACCCTGGCCTACACAAAACTGATCTAGAATAAAAGAGAAACAGCTCACACCAAGGTGATCCCAGCACTTGGAATCAGGTGCTTTTAATCCCAGCAGTAGGGAGGTGGAGACAGGAGCAATATGGCTGGGCAGAGAGAGGAGTATAAGGCGGGAGGAGATGGGAGCTCAGTGCAGTCTGAGGATACAGTTTGAGGACAGAACCGCCCCTTTGGTGTGAGCATTGGTAGAGGTAAGAACTCTCTAGTGACTGGCCTCTCTGCTTCCCTGGTCTTCAGCATTAACCCCTATGTCTGACTCCAAGTTTTTATTATTAAAACCAATTAGGATTCATATTATAGTGTGATGCGCATCCCTCCCCAAACAATAATACTAAGCAAAAAAGTTAAATACAAAAAACCTAAATTACACACTTCTAGTATACAATGACATGGAGTACACACCCCCTTCTCAAAGGGAGGGATGGAAGGGGAAAGACCACACAAGTCCCCAAGCCAGCAAGGCCAACACCAAACTCTAATTCTGTGTCTAGCTTCTGGGGCACACAGTGGCAGTGTGAGGGTTCCAACAGATTTGAGTCCTTCAAACGCCACCACACAGAACTGGTTCAAGCTGCCTGTGGCAGACCTGCCAGCCACATGGCTTCCTGCAGTGAAAACTGAGTCCCTGGGTCAGCTTCCCAGACTGAAGCACCATGGTGCCTTCTCCCACCGCCTTCCAACAGCCTCCAGGAAATGCCTGGGGAGGCTTCAGGTAGGAGCCGAGTTAGGCCATAGCAGAAAGCCTTCCCCAGATATTCCTGCAGGTGAACAAGCCATCAAGTTGATGTAGCAGAGCTGTTTCCTTGGAGACGGCCTAGCATCCTCCCTGGAGCCCGAAGTGAGACCAGGGGACCTGCTCTCTGGAGGAAAACCGCACGGTAGATGTGTTTATAGCTTTTTCAACATGTGTGGTGCCGTGGGGGGTCGGGGTACATGTGGGGGCCTCCCTGATACACCTGAAGATGTTTTCATAGGGATGCTGGAGCCGGGAGAGGCAGATGTCGGAGAGAGACCTGTCCGAGACACGCAGCGCTTGCGCAGGAGGTCGCTCCTGAGTCTGCCTCCCTCAGCAGCTCTCGAGGATGGTCCCTGCGAGTGAGTCCGAGGGGAATCCCAGTGCCACAGACAGCTGTGGAAAGCAAGTGTCTCTTGCCCATGACAGAACGCCTGACCTGGGGCCCCGGCTGGATCCGAGTCCAGCCCAGAACCTAAAATTTCCCCTGTGGTTAGGAATGGGTTGTAGCCATCACTTCCTGTGAGGGGTGAGAATAGGACTGGGGGCCGCAAAGGGACTGGCCCGGGGGGGCGGGGGAGAGGCGCTCGACACAAGCAACTTCTGCCGAGGGTCCAATCCTAACAGGACATTGACTTCTCCACTGTCTGTCCTCTGAAATGAATGTCACCAAGGTTCATGTCCCGCACTCTGGGGTCTCTGATATTAATCACTTTGTTTAACAAAGCACCAGTAGAGGCGCCAGAGAGGTTGTGGGGAGCCATGTGGACTGAAGGGATGGGGCTTTGAAAGAGATAGTTCTAAAGATCCTTCATGCTTGCATAATAATATCAATAATCACGATTTCCCTCTTCAGTTTCTGTTAGACCTTGTGCCAATTGATGGCTCTCAGACACTGCCCAGGCCTCCTCCTGGTGGGAGATGGGGGGGCCGCTACTCCAACAACTGATTCTCGGTTCCATGGTCTTCATTGCCTGCCAGAGGGCAAAGGTCATTTGAGACAAGCCCTTCACTCAGAGCTCAGCACTGAACCCCACTGCCCAGCCATTGTCACACTCCGCCAGCCTCTACCACCTCCCCCACGTCCAATCACTTGGTGTCACCAGCATTCAGGGCTGTGGATTGGAGGGGCTTCTGAAAGTATGTGACCCATGGGGGGCAGGCCACATCCAGGAGCACAGGGCACACAGGTCCCTTTTCTCTGAGCCTTCTGTCTCTGGGGACTGCTGGG
The DNA here is from genome assembly GCA_028555095.1 of Dicrostonyx torquatus. Taxonomy (NCBI): domain Eukaryota; kingdom Metazoa; phylum Chordata; class Mammalia; order Rodentia; family Cricetidae; genus Dicrostonyx; species Dicrostonyx torquatus. The sequence continues at coordinate 4,475,007 of JAQHUG010000134.1, forward strand.
TAGAGCCCCGGTGGCCTTTAGATGACAGAGAGAAGTCATTGCCCATGCAGTAGGCATTCTCTCTGCTGGAAGGCCACCATGTGGTACCATCTTCTCAGTCAGCTGTCTACCGTCCTAGCTCACGCTAAACGCCACGTGGTGCTGGCTCTTTGTCATCACGCTTTTTGCCCAATTCCCAGTGGCCTTTGGCATTTGGACCTTGGGTTGCAAGTTGACTGTGGGGTTGGAGTCTGAGCCCCTTGCTGCGGGTGCTGAGCAGAAGGCTCAGACAGGAGAGGCTGTCTAGACAGGGTCGGGCTCAGGGCCCATACTCCGCTGTCTCCACCTCCTGCACTGTCTCTACTGCCCCCATGCCAATAGCATGGAGATCAGAGGTACCCTTGAGCTCTGAAATCACATGACTGCGCTCTCAGGAAGGTTCTAATCTAGTGGTTTTCAACCTGTGGGTTGTGACCCATTTGGGGGTCACGTATCAGGTATCCTGCATATTAGATTTTTACATTACAATTCATAATAGTAGAAAAATTACAGTTATGAAGTATTGACGAAAACAATTTTATGGTTGGGGGTCACCACAATATGAGGAAGGCTGAGAACCACTGGATTAATCCTTCCTGAGCCAGGGCCTCTCTCTGTACCCCATTCATCTAATGAGACTCAGGACCCTGAAAACAACAGAGGGACCCCTGGAAACAGAGGGGCTCAGGCCTCTCCTTCTGTCTCTCTGTCTGAGTCAGCCTCAGTGAGGTGACTCAGAGGAGACAAAGCCCAGAGCCACACCCTGTTCGCCTCACCCAGCCCAGACCAGGTTTCCCAGGACTGGCTGCCCTCCACAGCCCCTCAGTGTCCTCGGGAGAAGGCAGCTAGGGGACGGAGGAGGAGAAAAAGGAGCAGACAGGGCTCCAGAGCAGAGCCTCAGGTGTCTAGGAGGCCTGGAGACGCTTTGGGCCAGTTTCAAAATCAGAAGGCGGAAAGGCTGTCCCTGATGGACGTCTCCATCACTCAGCTGACTCAATCCAAATACGCACGCAGCGCTCTCTACGCCTGGTGCCAGCTGGGGCTTGGGGGTCTGAGAGGAATCAGGCCTGCGCCCCAGGGACTCCTCATCACTGAGGGGACAGACACTGTAACAAATAATTACAGGTATGAGCAAAAGTCTAGGCTTAAAAACACACAGGGTTGGTGAACGTGGCCTTTCTGGGTTTACCAACCCTGTGTGTTCACGTGTGACTCTCCAGAGTCGAGCTGGCCAGGGGAGGCCGGGGTGTGGTTCTGGGGGGTGTGGGAAAAGGCTTATCCTGTCCCCTAACTGCTCCTGCAGTCCCCCAGTCCTTCTAAAATGCGAGATGGGGGCGGGGACATGTAAACTGCAGAAATGATCTGGGCGTGGGTATTCAAACAACTCATGACTTGAGTTTCCCCTCCACGCCTCCACGTTCTCTACTGAACAGGGACCCAACCTGATGACAATTACACCGGCTGATGGGGTACATACACAGCGCCACACACTTTGCACACTTTATCTCACTCCCTACTCTGCATCTGCCTGGGAGATGGGCACTGTTAATAGAAGAAAACGCTTGACCAGTGAGGGCAAGGCCAATGGTAGGATAGTGAAAAGAAAATATGTTTACAATAAGAAATCTTAGGAGTTGCTACGTCAGTGTTTGATCCAAAACAAACAGTGTACTAAACAATATTGAAAATAGCCCGAAGTTTTCACTATGTGTTGGGTTGAGGCCAGTGATGTCTTGGTGACAGGCCTCTGCTGGAAGTGCCTGCCCCACTCTCTCTCTCTCTCTCTCTCTCTCTCTCTCTCTCTCTCTCTCTTTCTCTCTCACTCTCTCTCCTGTCAAAGGTACCTGAACAGCAGCACTGATGGTCCTGTCTGGTTATTTTAGCATGGTGGCCTTAATCAGGCCTATGAGGTGACCTGGTTCAGGTGCCTTCAGGTTTTGTGTGTGTGCACTCACATACGCGTGTGTTCTTCCGTGTATGTGTCTGTGCATGGGAACATACCTGTGAATGTAAGTGCCCGTGGAGTTCCAGGCAGTTGTGAGCTGCCCCACACGGATTCTAGACATTGAACCCGCGTCCTCGGGAAGAGCAGTGTGTGCTCTTAACCGCTGAACTGTCTCTCCAGCCCCCGCCTTATTTTTATTTATTTATTTTTTTTTACCACGCCTGAAGTCGACTGGTTTAGCCTGACTGACAGCGGATCCTCCTGTCTCTGCCTCCCCAGTGCTGAGACAATGAGCAAGCACCCCCACACCCAGGCTTTGATGTGGACCAGGGATCAGAATCAGGTCCTCATGCACACACGGCAAACACTTCACTGACTAAGCCATGGGCCCAGCCCTCGTTCAGAGTTTGTTTTCTCTCTGTCTCTCTCTGTCTCTGTCTCTGTCTCTCTCTCTCTCTCTCTCTCTCTCTCTCTCTCCTTCCATATCCTCAGGTGTACTGTAAATACACAGGGGTAGATTTTAGCTGCAGTGGTCCCCACGGATGCTCAAGAGAGGATCGTCCTGAACTCTGTAAGGCACATGGCTTTTTCTACAGGCCTTCTCCCTTGTCACCCGGCACTAGAGTTCACAGCCTTCCATGCTTTCTGCTCCTTGCCGTGCCATACTTATTCTGTGGCAGTGAATTCTCAAATTGGGGGTCGCGACCCCTTGGGGGGGTCTAATGACCCTTTCACATGGGGTCGTCATTAGAAAACACAGATATTTACATTATGATTCATAACCATAGCAGAATTGCAGGTTTGGGTCACCACAACGTGAGGAACTGTGTTTAATGCTGCAGCATTAGGAAGATAGAGAATCACTTTTCTCTGGGGACATCAGCGGGCATGAGAAGGCTCTCTCAAACCCAAGTTCTGGCCGTGACAGTCCTCCTGGTAACAAGACAGGCATTTGGTGGCTGGTGAGAAGTGTGCACAGCCCAGTACACCAGACAACGGGACAGCTCAGGCGGGCAGGGTGGAGCAGACCTGTGCGAGATCTTCAGAGCTGCCTCAGAGCAGCATGGGTTAAAACAGAACAGTTGATTTCTAGATTCTTACAGTGAGTACCTTTGAACAGTGGTACCTGAAACCATAGAAAGTGGAACGAGCCAGCCACGACCACTGTGCTACCCCCAGACTGCCATCTGTCTGTCTTCCTGTCACCTGGCCTCTCCCTTTGCCGTGTCACCTTTGTGGGCTTCCGCGGCTCTTGCTTAGCTTTCGATGGCATGACCACTCTTCCCTCGGCCTCATTTTTGGTCTTCATTTTGTAATTACAGCTGGAAGCCACGGATCTGGGTATGAACCTCCCTTGCTCGGTGAAGCCTGGAAGCTCCAGGAGATTCCAACCAGCATGGAGCCTCACGGGTTTGCCTTGCCCTGGAAAGGGGGGTGCAGTCCATCTGAGGGCACTGGCTACCATCTGCCAGGTGCTCTAATTACTTGGTTCTCAGTTTCTGAAGCCACACCCAGTGGAACAGAGGCTGCATGGGAGCCCAGGCTGTGTAGTGCCACACTCTTTACCCTGCATCCCACATCCTTCTGCCCCTCATATCTCTGGCTTTCCAGCGAATGGACTGAAAAATTCAGGGAGGCATTTAAAGGCCGTCAGTCGGTCAGGTCTTATGCCACGGGTCTGTGTCACTTTCGACTTGGGAAGTTGAAAGGGGAGGATCATGAGTTCAAGGCCTTTCTAGGCTCCAGAGTGAGTTCAAGGTCAGCCGGGCAACTTAGTGAGACCCGGTTGAAGGAGGCCTGAGGATGTAACTCCACAGTAGAACACATAACATGTACAAGGCCCTGGCTTCAAGCCCCCAGCACCCCAATAAATAAACAGCCATCATGAGTCCCAGCCCTGGACAAGAATGATGGGCCCACCTCTCAGGCAGACCCGGGTCAGGGTTCTGATGCTTCATGGGAGCTCCCCAGCATTTACATGGCTGCTTGTGTGCAATCAATTTTCTCTTCATGTTTGTACAAGTACCCCAAGAACCTGCTCTGTGTGTGGTGTGGGCTGGTTCTGGGGTGAGTCAGGGGAGGAGATGTGCTATCCAGGACTGGCAGGACAGTCTGTGCCCCTACTTCCAGCTTCTTCTGGGTCACACGTCCTTTGAGGGGCACCAGGGATGTTAACTGTGTAGGATTCAGATTTTAGGGTAAGACTCAACTCAATTTCAGCTGTAGTTCTGTTACTTATGGGCAAACATGTGACCCCAGGCAGACACTAGTCCAACTGAAACCTCTCTGGGAAGGATAATGCCTCAGTCCGGGTCCCTTGGGCAGACCCCCAGCAGGGCTGAAAAGGGTGCCACTCTCAAGCCCCTGAGAAAAGGAGCCAGGAGCCCCCCTCTAGAGGGAGGGGCTTAGCCAGGGACAGAGGACCAGGTGGGCAGCTCTGAAAGGCTTCCGACCGTTGGTGGCTGTGGAGAGGGATGCAGTGATGGGGGGGGGGTGATGAAAAGAGGCCAGACGTAGCCCAGGCCACAGCACGCAAAGGGCCACCTCATCCTCCACCCTCCCTCCTGGCTAGAAAGGGGAAGGCGGCCCAGACCGGGAAGTGGTCGGCTTCTGATGACCGCCTCACGGGGGACCGCCAGCCCTGAGCAGGAAGTGGTCAGCCCTTCCCACCCCTGGCCAGCCAGGCCTGCTGGAGCTTACCCTTGGAGATAGCTGGCCTGAAAGTCCCTGCTCTCTCTTTTCCTGCCTGCACTGGGAGAGACTTTAATCTTAGAAACCCCACCAGGCAGGCCCCCCATCTTGTGGCTGGGGGTCTAGGAACTGGGTTCTCATCCCAGTTCTGTCATTTTGTGATGCTGAAGTGCAAGTCGCCCTGCTTCCCCAACTGGACCTGTCGCAAAGCCTCACCTGCCACCTCAGGGGGACAGTATGTCCTGAAAGATCAGGGATGGAAAGTCCCCATGACTTTTCACAGACGGATGCAGCCTGGATGGCGGGGGTGGGGGGGAACGACGGGACACGTAGCCCCAAGTGTAAGCTTGGCAGGTGCAAGGCCACCTGGAGGCAAGATTTGCCACTTGCAGCTGCTGCCTCTTGGGGACTTCAGCCACATCTACCAGCCTCTGGGTCTTTTTTTCTGTGTACTTACACACATACTCAGAAACACACATGTGTGCAGGTGCAGACGAGTGTGCACGCTCGTGTGAAGGTCAGAGGCAGCCTCACGTGCTCTTCCTTAAGAATTGTTTATTTCATTTTTGTTTTCAGTCAGGGTCTCTCCTTGTTCTGGAGCTGGATGAATAGGCTAGGCTAGGCTGATCGGCCAGCGGGCCCCGGGGAGCTGCAGGCTGTGTCTCCTTAGCGATACCACGCGCCTGGGCCCCAGAGCTGGGGTTACAAGTGTGTACAACCACACCAAGTTTTCCATGGGTTCTGGGGATTGAACTCAGGTCCTTGAGGTTGAATACCGAGCACTTTACCCACTGGGTCACTTCCCAGCCCTTCTAGGCCTCTCACCATGGTGAGGGAACAGGTTTTCAGATCACTGCTGTCACAGGACCCAGCAAAAACAATATATGCAGAGACACTCTGGAATGTTCTATGTGGTGCGCCAAGTCTCTCTTAGCGGAACTGAACCAGAACCTCCAACTTGTCGGTATGGAGTCTGCCGCTTTGCCTGGGCCGTCCTTCCGGTGTGGGAGAGAGTTCTCAACCCCAGACTGGCCATCAGGAAGAGGAGCTCTCCTGCTGTCCCTGCCTCCTTTGCGGGAGACACAATCTCTGAGCCTGGTTCCACCGAGTCTCTGGGGTGCCACAGTTGGGGAGGGGTGGGCTCGGCAGTCCTGGATGGCAGGGTCAACAGACGAATAACGAAGGGACTCGCCCATCTACATCAGGCCCAGAGCCCACAAGCCTGAAGGACAGCTGGGAGCCCCCAGCTCAGATTTTATCAAATTCTCACAGGCAAACATAACAAGTATAATAGGAGCTGTCTGCTAGGAAGAAACTGAGGCATGGAGGGGTTCTGGCAAGCAGGAAGAGGAAGGATCATTTGACATCCCAATACGGTTCTTTTTTCTGGAAAGCTCAGAGGAGCCTGGTGACAGCTGGACCTGAAGGCCCAGCCCCACTCAGAGGAGGAGACAGTCAGGCTGGGTCTGCCTGTGCTGTCACCACCATGACTTAACACCACCACCGCCATCACCAATGTCACCTTCACCATCATCAGCACCACTTACCACTGTAGACACCATCACCACCCCATCCCACACCACTCTGACCGCCATCACCGTTAGCACCTCCCCATCACCCTCACAGTCGGCTACAATATCTATCGCCACCACCATCCTTACCTCCACTACCAACAGCTACCATCACCACCCTCTCAATACCACCGACACCACCAGCACCACCATCACCACCTTCCATTATTGCCATCACCACCATCACCACGGCTCCCTGCCCAAGACATACCTTAGGATGCAGCCACCTGGCCTCTGTCTTTACTACAGGATAAGAACTCCCTTCCCCAACCCAGTGTCCCCCCACCCCAACCTTCCCCAAGCCAACCTACAGGCTCGCCCCAGTGTGTGGGTGAAAGCAGCCTCAGCGCCCTGGCATGGTGGCAGCAAGGAAAATGCGTGCTTTTGGAGGAAGCAGGCAGAAGAGTCTAATCGTGAAAACTAGAGACTAAACAAACTGGCCATGTCCTTACATGCAGGCGTGAGCTGCAGTAAGACACGGTATTCTCTTTTACATTAATTAACCTTGGGGAACCAAAGGCACAGGTATCAAATGACGAAAAAAAGCGTTGAACCCATGAACCTCTCACCAGCGTCCCTGTTCCTGACCACTGCCCTGCACTGCCAGATTGGAGACCTAAGGCTTCAGGCCCCCAACCTTCGAGTGACAGCGACCCAGAGAAATCGCTGTCAGCAGTATCATAGGTCCAGCTGTCTTCACCTATGACACAGTAGGAGCTCAATAAACAGAAGCGGGTTTATTGTGACTACTGGAGCCCCTCCCCCACTCCTATCCCTTCCTTCCCTGAGCCACCCAGGGCAGGGGCTGCCGCTGTAGTTCTACTTCCAGCCAACAGAGGGCGGCATGTAAACCAGGCGAAGAACTTTCCCTGGGAGCCAGACGAAGGAATCAAGAGGAAGTGGAGGTAACACTTTGTGGCGGGTGTGAAGGCGGTTATTGACTCAAAACAAATCCAAACAGACTTTGATGGAACACAACGGCGGATACGCTTTTTTCCTGCCGAAGTAACAGGTCCAGAGATGGCAAAGTCCCTGCCCAAGATCACACAGCCAGTAAGTGACAGAGTCAAGTTGACAATTCAAGTCTTCTCAGCTTTTTCCTTTATCCAGACAGAAAGCAGGAAGGTAGAGCAGACCTCCCCATGTCTGCAGGATGAACTAGGGAATTGGACTAGCCAGTAGCAAAAGTTACTGACCCTGGGCAACACCTCACACCTGCACATAGCCAGGCCGCCCCCTGGTGGCAATGGCTGGCAGTGTCAGTAGGCTCTGCTATTGTCGGCACTGATGTCTGAACCTTGCCATGGCCTGGGTCTTGTTCCGTTCCTACTGCTCTGATGAGTGTGGTGTCACTCTGGGGGTCGTCTTGGAAGGCTCCTGGGAGGGGGCGGGGCTCTACCTTCTCAGAGACAAGATCCATTTCCTTCCAGGAACATCTCCTCTGATGATGGCAAAACACAATTTACAGTGTGCCAACTGGTGAGACTTTGGTGGAGGATGGGGGTGTGTGTGTGAAAAAGGAAACAAAACAGAGTGCATTTTAGAGATGGGTGGAATTGTTAACTGTGCCCAGCGGCTCCCTGAGCAGATAGCCAGTGAAAAAGACAGGAGCCGTGACTGGGTGATGCAGAGAGCATTACATGGAGAGGAAACCCTTAGCCTGCCATGGGGGAGGGGGGGTTCATACAAATGACAGAGCAACAGAACACTGTGGTTCACACCCTACCAAGACTCCCATCTCTGGGATGACCTTTCAAGTTGGGTATGGAAGAAACAAAGGCTCAGAAAGGCCGCAGGGTGAGTCAGTACCTGGGTTTAATTCAAGCCCCAGGCTTTGGCCTCCTGAGTCGGGCTGTTTAGAGAGCGGCTGAGAATTCTGAAGCTTCTGTAGTATGTCACCACTGGCACACACGTGCACTCATACACGCGCACATGAGCACACACACGCACGCACACACACACATCTGAGGTCCGGGGCAGGACAGAGGCTCCAAAGGGCAAATTACACAGGATAGGTGCCAAGTCCTGGCCTCACAGGAGCAGATGTGATGCTGATGAACCCAGCCATAGTGGGACTGCAGTGGTGGCATCGTATGTCCTCCTTTGGAGTGGAGGGACTCTCCCTCTTAGAGAGTTCATGCCTCTTGCCAACCGGCATGGGAGAGTGGTCACCAAACGTCAGTGACAGAATGACCACTGCCCAAGCCAGAAAGAAGGGGTTACCTGTGGCCAAGGTCAGCATCCAGCTGGGCCTGAGGTTTGGAGTTGGACCAAGAATCACCCTGGAGTCAGGCCAAGTGTCAGCATGGGGTTTGGTTCAGGGATCTGTGGCAAGGGGCAGCTGTGAGACTATGTTCAAATAAGGACTCATCCACCACAGGAAAGCAGGCTAGGCAAGGTCAGGGCTCACTGTGGCCAGAGGGGAGGGTCCGCATGTGGGCCAGGCTGGGATAAATCCACAGTTACTCTAACCCTGGAGTTCCCAGGCCTGACCCTGGGGACTGGACAGAGGGAAAGACAGGTTTGCTCCCACCATGCCAACCTCAGCTGGCCTGGGCAGCACAGCCTCAGACCGTCCCACAGTCCCCTTGACTAGTGGTCTTGGCTGAGCTAACGTTGTGTCTTAGCTTCCTTCTGTTACTGTGCTAAGGCACTCTGAGAAAAGCAACGTAAAGGAGAGAGGATTTGTTTGTCTCAGAATCCCAGGTTATAGGGCGTCATTGTAGAGAAGTCAAGGCAGCAAGTACTTGAAGCAAGCAGCCAGTCACATTGTATCCACCATCAGGGGCAGATAGGGATGAATGAGTGCATGTATGCCAGCACTCAGCCCCTTCTCCACACTTACACAACCTAGGGAATAGTGCCACCCACAGTGGGCAGGTACGCCTGATCTAGACAGTCCCTCATTGGCATGCCCTTCCCAGGTGATACCGATTTCAGTCAGGCTGACAGTTAACAGAAAACATGATGTGGGAGTCCCCTATGTATGCTGTGATTACCATTAATGAATAAAGAAACTGCTTTGGACCTATATCAGGGCAGAACTTAGCTAGGCAGGGAAAACTAAGCTGAATGCTGGGAGAAAGAAGGGCGGAGTCAGAGAGAAGCCATGGAGCCTCCACAGCCATGTGCCCATACACAGATGAATAGAAATGGGTTAAATGTAAGAGTTAGCCAATATGAAGCTAGAGCTAATGGGCCAAGCAGTGATTTAATTGATATAGTTTCTGTGTTGTTATTTCAGATCTAAGCTGGTTGGGCAGCCGGGAACCAACAGGCTCTCTCCTCCAACATAAACATCATACCATTTAGCAGACAGAGACTGAGCCCCAGAACCTGCCTAGCTTCCTAGATGTGTCCCTGCCAATCTGTCACCAAAGGGGTCTTCACTGGTTCAGACAACTGGTTCAGCAGAGGTTGTGAGCTAGGGGAAGACAGGCTGTAGTGAGGACTGGGGCCTTGTGGGCTCCAGGAATTACAGAACCAATTCATTGGCAGCTTCTGGGAGGTCTGGCCGTTTGCTTGTTCCTTGATGAGTTTATTTGACAAATGCCCCCTTAGGGGACCTCTCTTGGTCTCATTCTCCTCTTCTGTAATGTGTCATATGTCTTTCCTGGGTGGTTGTGGGAAACTGGTGCGGAAATGGGGGTGCATGTGATTTCCAAACCCAGAGGGTGCACAGGGGCCAGCAGCAGAGGTGCTTATACGGTCTCCTCACCACCTTCCTGGGGCTTGCTCATCCTGGCGCATTCCCGCCAGGTACCCAAGAAGCCACACACTGTGGTGGTTTGAATGAGGATGGCCCCCATAGACTCATATGCTTGAATGCTTGGTCCCCCCCCCATTGGTGGAACTGTTTGGGAAGGGGTGAGAGGTGTGGCCTTGCTGGAGGAGGTGTGTCACTGCAAGTGGACCTTGAGGTTTCACCATTCTCAGTGTCCCTTTCTGCTTCCTGTTTGAGGACCTGGATGTAATCTCTCAGCTGCTCCTCCAGGGCCATGCCTACCTACTTGCTGCCATGATGGTCATGGTCTCTAACCATTGGGGGAACCATGAGCCCCCTAGTTAAAAAAATTTCTTTTGAGACAGAGTCTCTCTATTATACAGTTCTGGCTGTCCTGGAACTCAACTAAATCAGTCTGTAGACCAGGCTGGCCTGGAATTCATGGATATCCTCCTGCCTCTGCCTCCCAACTGCTGGGATTAAAGGCATGCGCCACCACTCCTAGATAAAAGTTTTCTGTTTGTTTGTTTTTGTTTTGTTTTGGTTTGGTTTGGTTTGGTTTCTCTGTAGCTTTGGAGCCTGTCCTGGAACTAGTTCTTATAGACTAGGCTGGCCTCGAACTCACAGAGATCCACCTGCCTCTGCCTCATGAGTGCTGGGATTAAAGGCGTGCACCACCACTGTCCGGCAAAAGTTTTCTGTTCTAAGATGTCTTGCTCATGGTGTTTTGTCACAGCAATAGAAAAGTAACTAAGACACACATCACACCCACTGCCTCTCTTCTGTCAGGGTCTTCCAAAGGCTTTCTGGATGCTCAGCACACTATTGGGAGGTGTAGAAACTTTAAAAGGTGGGGATTTGTGGGAGGACTTTAGGGGGAGACTGTGAGGTTCGACCTCCTTCTCTCTTGCTCCTTCCACAATGAATCAACACAGCCCCAAAGTGGCAGATCAAACCTGGTCAGAAACCTCTGAACTGGAGACAAAAGCATTTCTTGCACTGGGGAATGTCTCAGGGGATATAGCTATTGCTATGACAGTGTCAAGCCTGGGGTTTCGATTCCTAGCACCCATAAAATACTGAGATGGCTGTGGGGACCCACCTGCAATCCCAGTGCTTCAGAGACAGAAGTAGGGTCCCCCTCACCCCACCTTTCATCCATCTCACCATTACTCTGGGTGGGACAGCAGCCCTCAGACAGCCCTGATCAAGAGAGGTAAACTGGTGGGTGCCTTTCCAGACAGACAGCCGCTGATTTGCAGGACTCTGAAATTAGAGCGGAAACATCAGTCCCACTACTGACCCTCCCACTGACATGACTTCTGTGTCCCACATTAGCCACAGCCCCACCAAAGCAACTTCCCAGAAAACAGTGTGTGCACACATGTGTGTGTGCATGCATGCATGCACATGTGTGTGGCCATGTGCGCATACATGTATGTGTGGTTACTCAAATCTATTCATGTAGAGTGATAGGTCACCTTTGTAGCCATGTAGTTCAGTGGTAGAGTGTTTGCCTAGCATGCTCTAGACCCAAAATTCAGCCCCAGTACACAAAAACACAGAGTCTGCGATTTGGAGTCAGGCTGCCTGAGCTACCCACGTCCTTCCACCTCTCTGAACCTAAGGTGTCTTCTCTCAAATGGGGCAGGAAGAGGCTTGGTGGGTAGCACTGAGGGCGGGGTGACGGCCTTGACTGAGTGTCTATTTAATAGTCCCTTGGCTGTAAAGTCTTTGGCCTGGGTCTGACAAGGGGAGGGGTGAAGGGGGCGGGGAGCGGGGGGGGGAGAACTGTCGTTAGTTCCCTGTCCTGCCCAGGGTCACCTCCCTAGGGCCTGCTGACTTCTCATTGGCCTGGCTGCCCCCATTGATCCTCCGAGGACCCCCCAGGGAATCCCTTCTACACAGACAGGCCACCCTATGCCCTGGGTGACTGCCCTTTGCCAAGTTCATGGCTTGCATAGCTGGCCAGCTGGTCCTCTGACTAATGAGTCCTGGGTCCACCTAGTTCCCCCATCTCCATTGATCCCTGGTCCTTCCCAGGAAGCTCTCCTCCACAAGGCCTCTAGGGCAGCTGTAGCCATGCCCCTCTGGGCTCTCCTCAACTCTGATGGAGGTTCGTGTAAGCTCTGAAATCCAGCCCGCAGCTCCCGACGTGTGCTACAGAACCAGGTTGTGGGCGAGCGGCTCTCAGTTGTTTCCCAAGAGCTGCTATGAACGGGAAATTTATGTTCCCAGATTCAGAGGCCATAAAATGGCCACAGTTGGAAATGAGGCCTCTAAGGAAGGAAGGAATGTCAGAGGAGGTTGCAAGAGCGGGGCCCTGTTCCAATAGGATTAGTGTCCTGTACAAGAGCACATGGAGTACGTGTGCCTACTGCCTACAAGAGCCGGGTGAATCCTCTCTCCCTCCCTTCCATTATGCAGTGTCAAATGCTAACTATGTGGATTCTGGAGGTCTTGAAAACTCCAGAGAGGGGAAGGGGTGACATAGCCCATAGATGAACACCCCAGGGCCGTCTGCATAACCATCATTGTGGGAAACAGGAATGGGGAATAGGAACCCATGAGAATCACCAGATTCTGTCAGGGGTTGGAGAAAAGGCTGGGCTGAAGGCTGAGGAGAAGGCTCAGTGAGCCCAGGGCCCAAAGATGGAGGCCTGAAGAAGGGGTCTTGACAAGCCAAGGGGAGGAAGAGGCAACAGAGAACTGGAGGCCTAGGAAGCAGCAGGACTCTATGGTGTGGTTGTTAGGCCCCATTAAGGAGCAGGTGACCAGTACCAAGGTCGAATCCCACCCCACTATGACGAACAAGGCAGCCTGTGAGAAGCAAGAGCAGAGCCCGCTCAGGGGCGCTGCTCAGTGGAAGCCAGTCTAGGGGTTCTCCTGCTGCGCCTCCTCCAGACCAGGGTGATGATGCCTTGGCTGAGCACGGGTCAGATGCTGAGGAGAAGCGGGGCTAACGTGAAAGGGTCAAGGCAGCCGGGAAGAATCTAATGGCTGCTTTGTGGCCTCAAGTAAAACTGTTTTGTCGCAGGTCCAGTTTCCCTCTCTCTAGAATCTGCAGAAATGTCAGACAGGCTTTATGCTCAGATGATGAGGAATATGGCTGGTCAACAGAACTGCCCTCACAAAGGTCCTTTGGGTCAAGTCCAAGGCCACTCTTCCCAGAATACCTTTGCCCTAGCCACACCCCGGTAGAGCCCCCGGCCTAAGTGGCAAAGTGGGAAATGGTGACAGAGTCGTGCCTAAGCCATTAGGCCAAGTATCACTGCCCCGCACACAGCCTTCCTTGGCGGCATCTCAGATGTGGCAAGATAATGCCACTTGAAAAACCAGGCCGTGCCACTCAGTCCCTGGAGAGACTGCTGCGAGACCACAACAGGACGCTGGTGACACCAGGGCGAGTCTCTACCACTCCAGGAGGGCCACAGAAGCCTCCCCTGCACCTGACCCAGGCCAGATCTGCAAAGATGCAAGTCTAGCAACATCCAGGCTCGGTCTTGTTCCTGCAGACAGACTGGTCACATTTGCTCCCCGTGTGGGGTCAAGGCCCGAAAGAGTGGGAGAGAGGTACAGCTGAAGAAAGAGGTTTGGGTTCCTTCTCTTTTAAAAGTATTTTTATTATGTTTTAGTGCATGTGTGTGTGTGCGCGCGTGTTTGTGTATGTGTGTGCGTGTGTGTGTGTGTGCACGTGTGTATGCATGTGTATGTGCGTGTGTGCGTGCGTGTGTGTATGTGTGTGTACGTGTGTGTGCGCGCACGCGCGTGTGTGTGTGTGTATGTGTGCATGTGTGTGCACGTGTGTATGTGTGTGTGTGCGTGTGTGTGCGCGTGTGTATTTGTGTATGTGTGTGCGTGTGTGTGCGTGTGTGTGTGTGTGCGTGCGTGTGTGTCTGTGTGTGTGTGTCACAATGCATATACATGGAGGAGTTCATTCTCTCCTTCTACCACTATGTTCCAGAGATCAAATTTAGGTCGTCAGGCTTGGTGGCAAGTTCCTCTAACCACTGAGCCATGTTATCGGCGGGAAATCTGAGTTCTTTGCCCAGCCTTGGCTGTGACTTGCCACGTGACTTTGGATAAGCCCCTCACAGCAACAGGCTTCTGTTCCCCACTCTAGGAACTGCAGAGAAGTAGGGTGTAGGTCAGGATGCAGGAGCACCTCTGGAGGAGCTAGAATCCAGAGCAGGGCAATTCAAGCTATCCTAGGCTACATAGCGAGTTTGAAGGCAGCCTGTGTTACATGAACCCTGTCTCAAGCCCCTGAGCTGGCAGTCTGCAGCTCTGTCCTCGGTCTAGCTGGGGTACAGAGGAGGTGTACTTCTAGAAGAAGTGAGATCTCTGTGCCAAGAGTGGGTGCTTGGCTCAGAGCTGCTGGTGAAGCTCGTAGTCTTGGCAGCTACTCGACGGGCTCTACCCCGTGCCCTGCTGTGCTGTGGGTAGAGGATGTGCCACCATGTAAAGTGACCATGCTGTGCTAATAGAGCTGACTGTGTTCCCTGGGAGGATCTGAACCAAGACCGGGGAGTGGCTCTCAGTCTAGGAGGACCCCAGTACCTGGGAACTGCACTGCCCTTCCAGCCACACCAGGACCAGGGTCACACTAAGGCAGACTTGTCAAGGTAAAGGGTTGTCCAGCAGAGTGCCAGATCCAGCTGGGCCTCAGGAAGGTTAGTCAAGCCACGGTGGGCCTGGAAGGTTCAGCACAGGAAAGCCTGGGGCCTTGGTGAGGGGTGTTGGGCCGGAGGCTGCAAAGGCAACAGGAGGCCGGTGGGCTAAAACCAGCACTTCCTATCTCTCTGGCCACACTGAACAAAGGGTCTTTCCACCCACAGCCTGGCCTGTCTGGCCCTGCCCAGGAGGTGGTTCTGGCTTCCCCATTCCTGACCAGGCAACTTACTGTCCTGGGGTGGGAGAGCAGCCCCAGGCCCAGCTGTGGGACTCGCCAGTCAGCCGCTCTCCCCACTGCCAAGCCCCAAGCCCGCTTCCCCTTCTTGAAGTCACGGCAGAAAGTAGACCCGAGTTCCCAGTGTTTGCTTGGCTCTTAGGCCTAGCACCTGGCACACCACGAACCCACTCAGGACTCAGGTCCCCCAGGGTTAGCACCTTGCCCTTCCTCCTCCTCTGGGCAAACATTTATTGAGTGCTTATTGTATACCAGGAGCCATGTTGGAAGTTTCTCTAAACTAGGTTTTACATTTTGAATTCAATACTATGCAAATAATCTACTTTTATGTCCATTTCATTGAGGGAAAAAAACAAGATGGGGGGGCAGGGCTGCCATCAATCCATGGCCAGGTGGTGCAGCCTGAGAGGTAAAAAGTACTGGTTTATAGACTAGTTTCTTGGTCATTTGACTTTTCCTTATAAAAGTGGGTCCAGAGTGGGGCATCAGGTGGCTCAATGGATAAGGACACTTGCTGCTTAGCCTGATGACCTGGGTTTGATACCTGGAACCCACAAAGTAGGAGAATAAACTCCCCCAAATTGTTCTCTGACTTCACGTACTGTAGTTTGTTCTCTCTCTCTCTCTCTCTCTCTCTCTCTCTCTTTCTCTCTCTCTTGCTCTCTCTCTGTCCCTCCTTCTGTCTATGTCTCTTTCTCTCTCTCTCTCTGTCCCTCCTTCTGTCTCTCTCTCTCTCTGTCCCTCCTTCT
>JAQHUG010000134.1:4490831-4509893 GCA_028555095.1 Dicrostonyx torquatus
GTCTTAGTGGACAAAGTGCTTACCATGCAAACATGAGGGCCTGGGTTCAAATCTCCAGAACCCATGTAAAAAAATCAGGCATAGCTGGGCAAACCTACAATCCCTGAGTTGGAGAACAAAGGCATGGGGCTTGCCGACCACCAAAAAGAAAAACAAAAAAACCAAGCAAGCTCCAGTTTCAACAAGGGACCCTGTCACAAGGGAATAAGGTGGAAAATAGTAGAACTGGATGCTGGTCTTCTCCTTGCTTGTGCACACGCATGCACAATACTTACACACACACACACACACACACACACACACACACACACACACACACACACACATCTTGTAAAAAGCTGGCTGTGACCCAGAGCTGGGGAACGTAGCTCAGGTATAGAGTGCTTGTCTAGCATGCACGACGTCTAGAATTCGGTGAGGTCACCAGAAGCACATAAGGCAGGTGTGATGAAGCCATTAATCCCCGATCTCAGAAGGTAGAGTCAGAGGACCAGAAAAGATCATCCTTGGCTGCAGAGGGAGTTCAACACTAGCCTGTGCTACTTGAGACTTTGTCTCAAAAGAAAAAAAAAAAAGTGGCCCATCACACAGGAACAAAGACAGTATAAATAGTCTTGACTTGTGATGTTGATTTTTCAGCTTGAATGGTGCATGAACCAGGCATGTTGGGTCAAGTCCATATTTTGAATTCTGCTCTCTGATCCTCATCCACACTGACCACAGGCAGCATGATTCTCTCTTGGGTTGGTGGCAGGAGGCACAGAACCCTGGCTGCCACCCTGCCATCCCAAAGAGAGGCCAGCACGACCTCATAGTCCCCTCTGTAGCCGAGCCTTGGTACTCCCAGCTTACAGGTGCTCTGTGAATTTTTAGCTTCATGATGCTGTGAGTGCTGATGGACTTACAGGAGCGTGATGCGGCCCCTTCCATAAGCCAAGGCGTCTCTGGAGACTGTGGGGCTGTGGCACATCCGGTAATTGGTGTGACTCGATCTCGTCCTGTTGGAGGGTCGGAGGAAGTTGGTCATGTTATTTCTATATGTGACTCCTCTGATCTGTGGGCACTGAAGTGGAACCTCCTCCAGCAGGGCCAGCCACCTAAAGCTTCAGAAGCCAGCAGAGAAAAGCCTCAACACAGGGGCAGCTCTGCCCGTTACCAGCCGAGTGGCTTGCCAGGCTCACTCCTTCCAACTAAGACAAAGGCCTCAGGGCCCCAGGCAGCATGTGAATGAAGTGAGCATACTTCATTCTCCCCAGCATGCCTGGCACGCAGGAAGCCCCAGGCCCTTGACCAAGCAGCCCCATTCCCATGTCTCCTGGGACAATAGAATTCCCTTCCCCAACATGGAGCCATCCTAATAAGAATCAACCAGAACTGCAAATCAAGTAGCACTGGCCTAGACTTCCCAGCGGCCCCTGCACAGATTCCTGGCTGGTAGATGTTCCTCGACATACACAGGAGCAGGAAAATATCAAGGGCTCAGAGAGGTGGCTCAGTGGTTACTCATTCACTGTGACGACGGAGAACCTGAGTTCTGTTCCCAGAACCCATAGCCAATAGCTCACAACTGCCTGTGAGGAATTGTGCCAAACCATTGTCAGCTGAAGGATGCTGCATTCCCAGGTGTGGTTTATTGAGGCTCCCAACCCCACACAGCCCCACAGGCCCCATCTGCCTCCTACCTGGGTCATTTTCCCAGGCCTCAGTGTCTGACACGGCTCCCTCACTGTCCCACTGTGCAGAAGGGACAGGGAGGGTGGGTCTCGGTGATAGCTCGAGCACCCCTTGTCTGACTCTTGGGCCTTGCGCTTGTTCCCCACACCTTGGTTTTAGGGCCTGCATGAGGGTTAGCCAAACACAGATGCTTGCTGTCAGATGCAAGCACCTCTGGGAACACTGTAGATGGGTACCTTATCTGCCCCACCTGAGCCCTGGCCCTGCTGGGCTTTCTTGTGTATAGATGGCTCTGGGAGCCTCGGGGCTCCTCCAAGGGGAGAGTGGAGAGGAAGGACTGACTTCTCAGGCCAGGTTTAATGTCAAGCAGGGTAAGTGGGGCAGGGGAGGGCGTGGTTCTGTTGTAACTTGACCTAGGTAGGACAACTGCCCCAGAAGATACAGAGGGGCCTCAGAGATGTGTGCCCGAAACAGATGCCTGCGTCTATCTGGGTGTCTGGAGGGAGCATGTCTATGTGTGTTGTGTATGTAGGGGAATCATATTTGTGCACCTGTTCCATGTCTGTCTATGTATGTATGTGTAAGCGTGTGTCCTTGAGGGGTTGTCTGCGGTGTGTGTGTCTGCCTGTGTAGATGTGTCGGCAACAGGAGCAGACACTGCCCTGATTTGGTGGGTCTGTGTGTGTGCATGTGTGCCTTTAGGGCGAGAGGCTGTCTGTGTGTCTGGGATGTGCTCTGTGTGGTATGTTTGTGGTATACATCTGTAGGATAGAGATCACAATGATTTAGTAGTGTGTACATGCATATGTGTGTGCGTACATATATACAAGTATGCTAGATATATCTGTTTGGGGAGTATGTGTGTATATGGTGTGTGTGTATGCCTGTGAGTGTGTCTATTGTTCTGTGTGTATTTGTGTCTGCATCTGTGGTGTATGTGTGTGTGTGTGTGTGTGTATGTCTGTGGGTGTGTGTGTCTGTCTGTGTCTGACGTGCATGTGTTTATGTCTGTGTCTATTGTGAGTGTGTGTACCTGTGTCTTGGGTGTGTGCCTGTGTGTTTGTGTGTCTTTGTCTGTGTTGTGTATAAGTCTATGTCTATGGTGAGTCTGTGTGTGCACCTGTCTGTAGTGCGTTCGTACATGTATGTGTGTCTGTCTGCTGTCTGCCTACTTGTCTGTCTGTGGTGTATGCTGTGCAGGCTCTCTGGCAGCAGAGCAGAGACCAGGCTAACCCAGGACTTAGACCCTGTATGTACCTTGCCCCTCACAGTTTGAAAAACTCCCCATATCCCTCACATTTTGCAAAGTTCCCAGGAAACAGCAGCAGCACTTGGCCGTGATGACTCAGCCACAGTCACGTGAGGCTCCAACCTGCACCTCAGCTTCCATGCAGCAGACAGGGCTGGACAAGAGGTCAGAACCAGAGAAGGGTGGAGCAAGCAGAGGCCCGGGCATGAAAGGCATTGGCCAAGCTTATTTATTCTCTGCCAAGTTTACTCTAGGAACATGGTCTGCTTCAACTCCACTGTGAGGAGGGGAGCGTGGGCTTCAGATGGGAACCATTTTGCCCAAGACCCTGGCTCAGGAACCCCAAGAGACCTCACCCCTCCCACAGTCTCCCAAGAGGCTGAACACTTGTTTTTGACTGTCCAGGGATGAAGGAGGAACCCAGCTTTCCAACCAGCACCCCAGAACCCTATGTGCCGAGTTCAACACTGCTCTATACGTCGGAAATCTCAGGCCAGTCCTGGAGGCTGGGTGGCCGCTGGGCCTTCTGCCTCTGCTCTCTCTACTCCCTATGTCTACACAGTGACATGGCCTGGGCTGTCAGCACCATTTCCACAAACAACCATGTGGTCTGGGGGTGGTGCTGCTGGGTTTCCCAGGGGCCTACCCCTCTGTAGCAAGGGTTCCACCCCCACCATCACCACAGAGAATGAAGTCTCCCCACTGGTTCTGAGCCCTCAAGTCAACCCCAAGTTCTCCTGGGACAGCTTCTACATTAAGACTGAGTTGGCGCTAGCCTTGGGACTGGGTGCTGGGGGTGGAGAGGCCTGGCATCCCAGCCTCCATTTGAACAGAAGTGTCAGCCTGTCAAGGACAGCCAGCAGTGTCCTAACCTGCTATGGGACCTGCTTACCTCACAGTTCTGCCCAAGCTATACTCTCTGCACCCATTTGGCAGATGAGCAAGTCAAGATTCTCAATGTTTTCCCCAGAAGCGGCTCTGAGGCAAGTGCTCACTCTTCTTGAAGAGACCACTCCAGGAAACACTGCTGAGGAAGTGGGAAGTCAGACTGGGAAACTCAGGGATGGTTTCCTTTGGCAATCACAGCATCATGTCACTGCAGAGGTGAGGGAGTCCAGCATTGATCAGAGACAGCCTGTGCCAGTGTCCGAAGGCTGCTTTATGGGTGCTCCTGAGTTTACAGCTCAGGCTGTGAGCCCTCATTAGAGTCCCAGGTTTGCAGTGAGCAGCCCTGGGCATGACAAGCAAAGGGGAGGGAACCACAGGCAGCGTGTCTGCAGGACCCAGAGGAGGCAGCCGTTGTCCAAGGAGTGGAGCCAGGGCTAGGGATTGTGTCTGCCTGAAACCAGGCAAGTTTTTGGTCCTTGTCTAGGAAGAGGCTGGGGTTCTCATTAGCATCTGCATTCCTG
Organism: Dicrostonyx torquatus; assembly: GCA_028555095.1. Taxonomy (NCBI): domain Eukaryota; kingdom Metazoa; phylum Chordata; class Mammalia; order Rodentia; family Cricetidae; genus Dicrostonyx; species Dicrostonyx torquatus. The sequence goes on from JAQHUG010000134.1 coordinate 4,495,164, forward strand.
TCCCTAGGTTGGTGTGGAGGTGTTGAGAAAGCCACCCAGGGGTGAAATATCAAGGACAGACTTGACAGCTCTGGACTGAGAAGAGGTGACAGCCTAGACTAGGAGGGCGAAGGAACGAACAAATGAATGAATGAAAGAATGAATGAATGGCCATTAGTCAACAGCTTCTTGTCTCCAGGCCCAAACCCTCCTAGCAGCATTCAGGCTTCTCCTTCCTCCCACGCTCTACCTGCCACGCCCCAGCAGCACCGCTACAGCTCCTAGTTTATCCCCTTCCTCCCATGCTCTACCCGCCACGCCCCAGCAGCACCGCGCACAGCCCAGTTTGTCTCCTTCCTCCCATGCTCTACCCGCCACGCTCCAGCAGCACTGCGCACAGCCCACAGTCCACTCTGCATGTCACCACGATTTTAAACATCTTGAACTCTGTTACCATCCAACAACTGCCAAACATCACACAGATGCCCAGACTCTCCACCTCGATGAGGAGGCAGGAGCACTGTCTTAGCCATTTTTCTATTGCTGTGAAGAGACACCATGACCATGGCAACTCTTGCAATTGAAGCATTTAACTGGGGCTGGCTTAGTTTCAGAGTTTCAGTTCGTCACCATCACCGTGGGGAGCATGGCAGCATGCAGCAGACATGGTATTGGAGAAAGAGCTAAAAGCTACCTCTTGATCCGCAGATAAAGAAACTGGGCCTGGGGGCTGGAGAGATGGCTCAGTGGCTAAGAGCACTGACTGCTCTTCCAGAGGACCCGGGTTCAATTCCCAGCACCCACATGGCAGCTCACAACTGTCTGAAGATCCAGTTGCAGGGGATCTGACACCTTCACACCAATGCACATAAAATAAAGTTAAATAAACCATAAAAATATTTTTAAAAAAAAAGAAAAGAAAAGAAAGAAACTGGACCTGCCACAGGCTTTTGAAACCTTAAAGCCAGCCTCCAGTGACATACTTTCTCCAACAAGGTCACACCAATTAGAACAAGGCCACTCCTCCTAATCCTTCTCAAACAGTGCTGCTCCCTGGTGGCTAAGCATAAGAGTCAATGCGGGCCATTCCTATTCAAACTACCACAACCATGGAGCTGTCACTGTACCTCTCCAGGTGGCCTGTCTGTAGTGCTTTCTCTTCCTCCCAATATTGAGGACAATGCCAATGGTGACTCTGCAGCTTGCATGTGACCCCTAAAGGCATAGAGTCTCCAAGGAAGATTCCTGGTTCCAGAAGCCTGGAACCCTGAGCTCTTTCTTGCTGTGTTACCTCAAGCAAACCACTTTCCCTCTCTGTGCCTCAGTTGCTTCCTTTGTAGATAGGAAACCAGGTAGTTAACTTAAGAGCCTGTCTTTCCATAGGAAAGAAGCCGGTAAGCCCAGCAGGCCTTCCTTGTGTAGTCTCTGCCAGAGTGTGGGATTCAGCCAGAAACCACCTCTAAAGGACATGATGCATTCAGGTACTTGTAAGGCTCTGTCAGCTTCTGTCAGCCCCCCCACAGCAACATACAAATGTCCCTCCAGTCTTGTCCAGCATTTGAGGAGCAGATAGAAGGGCTAGGCACAGTCTTTACACCCACTAGTGAAAGAAAGAAATAGCCAGTAGCCACAGCACACAGGAAGCCCCTTGTCAAGGTGAAAATTACTGTCCAGTGCTGGCTAGGACCCCCAGCCAGGCTCCTACAGGTCAGTCCCCAAGAAGTCATGGGGTAAAAGGAGAGAGGAGGGGCTGGCCTGAGTGGCACCTGCCCAAAGCATACATTCAACCCCAAAACATTGTGCCCCTCCTCTGTGCTTGGCACTGGAAGTCTACAGGTCACTCACCACACACACACACACACACACACACACACACACACACAGGGTTTCTCTTTGTAGTCCTGGCTGTTCTGGAACTCACTTCATAGACCAGGCTGGCCTTGAACTCACAGAGATCCACCTGCCTCTGCCTGGTGAGTGCTGGAATTAAAGGCATTCACCACCACCACCTGGCTCAGGCCACTTCTTAATATGAACCAATGTTATCTTTGTTCTTTGGCTGCCACTGTGGCAGGTAATGTCCCCAGCAACTTGGTGAGACTGTCTGTGAACTCTCAAGTGCTGCTAATACAGACAGGGAGAGACCCTAAGACCCAGCACATTGTGCTATTAACAGCAGGCTGACCCCACACTCCCAGGCACTACCCATTCTCACCCCCACAAGGATACCCACTCCTAATTCCACACTCCCTCACACCCACTCCTTCTTGTCTCACGCACAAGGACCCACAGCCACAGCTGAGAGCAGGGCCCTCCCATGCCCAGAAGGCCCCACCCCAGACCGCCTCCTCCCATGCCTCTCCACTCCCAACCTGCTTTGCGCCAGCCCCATGGCGCTGTAGGGCTCCCTGAAGCCACAGCCTGCTCTGACTCCCACAGCCAAATCGAGTCAAAGACCAATTAATATTCTGATACCTGTGGCCACTGAAGTGAGGCGGAGTGGCTGGTTTCTTTTCCATCTCACGCCCACTGTGGTTTCGCTTTCTTCCCAGCCCTCCTTTGGTCAGTGGTTTGAGGGGCACTAAAGTTCACTTTTGTGGGTAACCTGCAGTGTGAGCTGTTGATTTAATTAACTCAGGCTTTCTCTTCCTTGACCAGAACAAGGCCAGCCCAGCCGCTTCACAGATACCCGCTTGGACGGCCAACAGCGGAGGTGGCCAGTGCTTGGGGTCCTAGAAGACACTTGCCAGCCTCTGGCTGCAGTGTCCTCTGAAGCACTTTGGAGCCACCATGCCTAAGGTTCTGCAGAGCTTACATTTGATAAATTGAGAAACTGAGGCTCAGGCATGAGAGCCCAGTTACCTGAGGTCATAAAGTCATCAAGGAACAGAGCTGGCGTCCTGGCCTGGTAGGTGAGAGGTGGCTCTCGGACAGAGGCAGGGAGCCTGCTGGAGGCTGGCAGGGCCTGGAAGAAGGGAGTGAGGGGTTTGTGCTAGACGCTGTGAAGTCTGCATGGCCTTGCCTGCAGTTATTCCTTACAATGACATTTTTTTTTCCTCTGAGACGGTTCATTTTACAAATCTCTCTGTGGCCAGGCAAGGAGAGCATTAGGCCTTCATCAGACATGGCCTGCTTCCAGTGGAAGTTTCTGGGCACTGCAGCCCCTCAGGGTAGAGGAAAAGAGAGGCAGCTCTAGGGGGGCCTTTGCCAATAGAGCAGAGAGGCCAGGGAGATGGGAGAGCAACCCACTATGTGACCTGGGCCAAGGCTGTCTCTGAATCTCAGCCTGCAGCCCATGGGAGAAGCTTTCCGTGGGCTGTCATGGCCAGTCTTGTCTGTGACTTGTGTGACAGAAGGACTCTGGCCCAGAAGAAAGGGCCAAGAGGGGATCTTCAGCTGGGTTACACCCCTCCACTCCACTCCTTCCCGTTCCTCCTCCAGGAAGCCCCCCACCCATCAATTGCCAGTTCAGCCTACAACCAGGCTCTGAGCACATTTTCTTTCTTCTTTTTCTTTTTCTTTTTTTTTTCTTCGCTTTTTTTTTTTTCACCACTAGGGTGAATTGTCAATTGATTTGTTATTTATCCCACTGACAACAAAGCGGGTGGAAAGGTAATAATTCCAGGCCCTGGGGTAATTCAATTCCTGTAGCATCGTCAGCTACATTAACTTACTTCCTGGATCTCAATTCAATTAGAGCAACATTCCCCGGCATTAATAAATCAATACCCATGCCATTTGGACAGATTTCGAATGTCTTTCATTATACATTGCAGGTCGGGGATGGCTGTTGAATTGGAAGTTAATGGGACAGGACAAGGCAGGTGGGGCTGCCCAGGGAGAGGCTTACAGCCCCGTTACCTCTAATTGCCTCTGCTGCAAAACAGGCGTCAGTAAACCAGGGGCCTAGTTAACTGCGCCAAGCCCTCGGGACTCAGGCAGGTTGCAGCTCCTGTCTGGTAGACAAGGCTGGAGGGACTGTCTTCGCTGCATCTCAGCCATCCCTCCAGCCCTGCTCCTACCTGCCCTCTCACTCCCCCAACCTCTCCTCAACCCCTGCAAGCATTCCTGGCACGCTTACCAGTTCCTCCTCCTGTACCCTTCCTGTGTCTCCCAGCTCTCCTCCTCTCTTCCTCCTTTCTCTTCCTTTTTGTTTTAAATTCTCATTTTCTTTTCCCCATCCTTCCATCTTTCCATCTAGAACGTTTTACTGAGCATGTGCCAGGCACTAGGTTGATGCGCTGTGTGTCATATCAGAGACAGACAAGTAAAAAGCCAACACGGTGCGTGTGAGTGACAACCCTTGGCTCACCTCCAGGCCCTTGCACAGGTTTTCCTTGGATCTGGTATAGGTTTAGCTGGTCGGATCCTCCTCATCCTTGGCACCAGGGATTTATCCCCTTCCTGACCTTGGCTTTTGCAGACTGTAAGGGTGCATGAGGAAAATGCCTGCGTTCCCCCTGCCCAAGCAGGCGAGAAGCAGCTGCCTGAAGCTGGACGCACTGGGTCAGCGCTAGGGTGGGTGCGTAGAAGCCAGGATTTCTTTGTGCGGGAGTGGAAGGCCACAAGAGAGGACTTTTGGGTGACAGGAGCCAGGTCAGGACTGAGAGATGGCCCTGTGACAGGAGGACCTAGCTCTGGAGTCGAGGAAGACCCCAGAAAGAAGATGGAACCTGGGGTGGGTTGGAAGGACTAGATGGTTCTGAACCTGAGCCAGAGTGCCCAGGGAAATGGAGGCCTGCTGGGTTACAAACCACAGGAAGGCAGTTGAAATGTAGATTCTAGAATCTTCCCTGGAAGGAGTCAGAAACCAGGGTCCATGGATATAGCCTGCATGCCTGCTTTGTGGAATAAGCACCCCCAACTCTCCTACTCCCCCACTCCTCCACCCCCACCATGTCCCTACTCACCCCCTTCACCTCCCCCTACATTCCCATGTCAAGCTGGCCTGGGCGGTGGTATAGTTATGCAAGGTCCAGAGTCACTGAGTTTTCTTGGGCCTGTCATGGGATTCCTCATCTGAGCCCATCCCTAGTGAGACAGCACCCTCTCCCTGTGAGGGAGGAACCACAGCAGCACCTGCTGTGCCTCAGCTGGGTCACGCCCTGTCCCTATCTGTGTCATTGGCCCCACCCCTTCTGTATATGTCCTGCTCCCTCACAAATCACCCGGACATTTTAGCGGCTTGCTAGAACACTCCATGCAATCAAGGCATAACATAGCTTGGGTGGAAATGTCACTGTGACACCCATTAACAGGCACAGTTCATGAGAATTAATTAAACCCTTTTTCTTACCCAGTCTTGGCAGGTGGAGATTTCAGACATACTGATACTAACTCAGACTCCATCTGCCTTACTGTCAGATGTAGGCAGGACCTCGACCTCTGGCCCTGGGCTTCAGATCACCCTTTCCAGGTACCTTCTCGAGGCCATTGGTGAGAACCCCCATGCTTATGGAGGGAGGCATGAGGACCTGTCCTCACTAAGGACCTGTCCATGGAACTGCAGGAGGGTCCTCCTGGCGTGCAGCTGATGCTCCCTGGATCAGGGATCAGAGGCTGTGAGCCAGGCCTCACCGTATAGCTGGGAAGCCTACCTAGAAAGCTTAGGCTTCAGTTTAAAATTGTGTTACCAAATCCAGTACTCAACGACGTCAAGCTCCATCTCTTGAAGAGAGGGTGTGCCAGAGTACTGGGCCTCCCTCAGCGCCTCCTGGTCTTCCTTCAGGCCATGCTCAAGTGATGCCTTCCCAGAGGTTCCTGGAACATCTGTCCATGGAAACCAAGCTCCTTGTCTTTTCCTTCCTGTTCTCTTGTTGTTCTCAATGGCATCTTTCATCTCCCAACATCATATTTAATTGCCTACTGTGTTTATTGTCAGTCTGTCCCTGGAATGGGTCAATGTCACTTTGTTCAAGGCCGTCCCTTGTATAGGAATGGTCCTTGGCATGCAGTTGGAACTTAATAAATAATTGTCCAAGGAGACAGCAAAGGCAGAGCGAAGGAACCACTCAACCAGAGTGGTTCTGTGATGTCAGACATGCCCTGGCTTAGGCCAAGCTGCTGCCCCACTGGGCAGCCATGTGTTAGATTCCTCCTCGTTCTATTACCCCAGGTTATCTATATGTCCCGGGCAGTGCCTGGGCCCCAGATGGCCCCAGCACCAGCCCTCAAGGACTAACTTTCCAAAACAAAGCTCCAAGAGACCAGTTCCCAGGATCCCTGTTCAACCCCTCAGCCCTCCTACAGATTCAGAGCAGTCATGACCCCAAACTCCAACACAACAGCATCTGGTGATGGTGTCTTTCAGGTGATTAGGGGCAGAGTGGTTCTCCTGATGATGCTGGTGGCTTTGTAAGAGCAGGAAAGAGAGAAGTTCTGCCCGTCCCACCACGTGGGGCCACGAAGACAGCTGGCTGTGAGCCAGAAGCAAAGTTCTCACCAGGCACCAAATTGGCTGGACACCCTGTTCATGCATTTCTCAGCCTTCAGATACATACATGGTCATGTCTGTGGCTCCTGTGGTCCAGGAAGCAGCTGGTAGCCAGTTGTCTGAGTTCAGCCTTGGTGTTAGGCTGAATACCTCCTGAGCAGGGTTGGAAGGCCGCAATATAGGAGGACTGTCCTTACAGTCAGAATGAGGGACTGTGGAGAATAAGCCGTCAGCTGGCTGTGGCTGTCCCCTGGCCTTCTTCCACATGAGGCCAAAGCCATTCTTTCACTACCTGCCTCTACTTGTCAAGTCTCTTGAGAGTTTCCAAGAGCAGGACCCTGTGCTGACTTCCTCTATACTGACCTGGTGTAAAGGGAAAGCCTAAAATCCATGGAATCCCTAAGATGCTGAAGATGCCAGGACCATGGGGCATCTGCCAAGGAAAGCTGCAAGCATGGAATGGAGCCAGTCGGTGAGGGAGGGTCTATGTGCTGCAGGGAGCAAAGCTGGGGGGCGGGACCATCACTCCAAATGCTGGCCCTGGAGCTTCAGGGTTTGCTAGGCTCTGTTTGCTTTGGTCAAATTATTCATTACTAGGCCTCCATCCCACCCTTTCATAATGAGGACATTGACTCTGTACCATTGGATATTGGGAGTAGGCAATTTTTTTTTATAATTTTTTTGGAGCAGTAGTTCTCGACCTTCCTAATGCTGGAACCCTTTAGCACAGTTCCTCATGTGCTGGCCCCCAACCATAAGATGGTTTTGTTGCTACTTCCTAACTGCAGCTTTGCTACTGTTATTAACTGTAATGTAAGTATCTGATATGCGGGATATCTGACATGGGTTAGAGAGATGGTTCAGAGGTTAAAAGCACTGTCTGCTCTTCCAAAGGTCCTGAGTTCAAATCCCAGCAGTCACATGGTGGCTCACAGCCATCTGTAATGAGATCTGGCACTCTCTTGAGGAAGAGACCTGGTCAGCCATCCTTAGACCATGAAACCCAATATGGACAAGTTTAACAGAACCACCATACACGGGCTGCCCATGCATGCTCCAGCATTGCTGGGCATACATTTCACTCAAAATTCAGGGCACCTGATATACAACTCCTGTGAAAGGGTTGTTGGACCCCCTCTCCAAGGTCATGACCCAAAGGTTGAGAGCTGCTGTTTAGAGACCACTCTTTTTTGTTTTTGTATAGTTTTGCTTGTGTCCTGGCTAGCCTTGACTGTCAGTTTGATATAGCCTGGAGTTATCTGAGGTGAAAGCTTCAATTGAGGAATTACCTAGGTTCAGTTGGCCAGTGGGCATGTCTGTGGGGCACTGTGGGTGGTACAGTTCCCTGTGTATGTAGTCCTGGGCTCTATAAGACAACTAGCTAAGCATGATCCCACAAGAGAGCTAGTCAGAGAGCAAACAAGTGTTCCTCAGTGCTGTCCGCTCCAGTTCCCAGTTGAGTTTTTGCCCTGACTTCCTGCAGCAATGGACTGTGACCTGGATAACCCCTTCTGTGGCAGTTTGAATACGAATGACCCCCCCCCCATGCTCAATATTTAAATCCTTGGTTCCCAGTTGGTGGACTGTGGGAAGTATTAGGAGGTGTGGTCTTTGGAGTAGGTGTGGCCTTATTGGAGAAGGTGCTTCCCTGAAGGCGGGCTTTGAGGCTTCCAAAGCCCAGCCTTGTCCTTTGTCCCTCTGTCTGCTGCCTGTGGCTCAGGTTGTACAGCTCCCAGCCCCAGGCCTGCCTGCTGCCATGTTCACTGCCAAGATGATGCTGGACTAACCCTCTGAAGCTGAAAGCCAGGTCCCAATTAAACACTTTCTTCTTTAAGTTGCTTTGGTCATGGTGCCGCCTTAGGGGAACCTTCCAGAAGCTGTTTGATCACAGCTGCAGGATGAAGCTAATTCAGCTTGTTTTCATGGGGGAGAATGCATGGGCACCTACGCGTATTTGCAGTGCTCTGTTCTGTAAATAGGTTCCTTAAACTGTGTGTTTGGTTCCTAGGCGCCTGTATGTAGCTCTTCCGTGTGGTGGGCCTGTGCTTCCCAGTGGAGTTTGCAATTCACCGAAAGGGCATCAGCCACTGTGGCAGGAAGTTCCCAGATGAGTTTGCCCGATGGAATTTGCCTTCGTGAATTCCTGCCAGATTGTAAAGAAGCCCGGTGTTAACCTGGTGATTACAGATGGCCTCACCACGGACTAGCAAAAACTACAGGGCATGTGTGACATCACCTTCAGGGAGTCACACTGCACTTCAGACTTTTAAATGGCGCTGAAATCATTAAGACTATGGGGGCTTTTTGTTTACGATTTATTTATTTATTTATTTATTTTCATTTTATGTACGTTGGTGTTTTGCCTGCATGCATGTCTGTGTGAGGGCATCCTGTCCCCTGCAACTAGAGTTACAGATGGTTGTGAGCTGTCATTTGGCTGCTGGGAATTGAACCCAGGTCCTCGAGAAGAACATCTGTGTTCATTTGCTTATTTTTTGAGACAGGGTTTCTCTATCCCCCTTTACTAGGAATAGCACCATTCCATGGGCTGGCATCCTGGACTGGATAAAAGGACCAAGGTGAACTGAGTGCCTTCTAGTTCCCTGCTTCTTGACGGAGGGTGCAATGTGACCAGTTGCCGCAAACTCAAGCCAGCACAACAGGCGATATTTGCAGACTGTGAGCCTAATCAAACCCTTCCTTTTTTAAATTGCTTCTGTCAGGCACGTTGTTATAGCGAGGAGAAAAGTGACTAATCTAGAAGTTTCCAGATGGGCCAAGTTTCCCCACTGCCGAGTCTGCAGGCGGGCGACTTCCCAAGCAGAGGCACAAATCTAGCTCGTGGCGCACCAGTGTGTGCCCCACGGACCAGTGTTTCCTGCTCTTTCACTACTTCCATGAGAAACGAGTCTGCTCATATCTCAGGTGGAGAAGCTGGGACCTGAAGCCGCTGCCTCACACAGAGGGTACGTGGACGCTACTGAAGAGTGGAAGAGCCCGAGGCCAGGGGTAACATTGCCCTGGCCACTGTGAGCTCCCCCATGGGAAGAGTTCCAGGACACCCTGCAACTTGCTGCCTCCCCCACCTGCCTGACCCCAGTCTCACCCTGGAGGAGATGTGCTGTGGGCCAAGGGTTGCAAGCCAAGATCCTTCACGCATGCCTGGCCCCCAACTCTTGAATTCTGGGAGGAAAATCATATTGGTCCCACTTCACAGATGAGAAAAAGGGAGTCCAGGACTGAGATCTCGGGTTTATCACACTCAGTCAAGAGGTGAAAGACCCGGATAAATCTAGAACCCTCTAGCAGGAAAAGAAGAGAACAAAAAAAAAAAAATCTAGGTTAGCTGGGACAGTGACCTTGTTTCAGGAACTAGCTGAAGATAAAGTTAGATTATAATCTTGAGAATAAACAGGGAGTTATTCCCTTGTGATGATCACTGGTATTTTCGGAATTTTCCAATGACACCCTCCTCACCCCCTTTGGATTACTGGGTTGTGGTTTCTTCCCTTTAAAAACTCCTTCTCCCAGCTACTCGGGGTCGAACTCCTCCCCTGCGTAGGCTATGAGTCTTGGTCCCAGAGCTCTGGTACTTGTCAATAAACCTCGTGTGATTGCAGCAAGGACGGTCTCTTGTGAGTTCCTGGGGGGTCGTGTTATCCCAAGACTTGAGTGAGGTCTTTCAGAGGCAAAACAGGGACTTCATCTGTTTCGTCTGTTCTTACCCACTGAGTCAAAAGCCTTGTGCTGTGCGAGGTTTTCTGAGGAGACGTGAACAGACTCACTAGGTAGGACACTGAAAACAGACCGAAGACACCAACAGCTCCACCCTAGTCTTGCCTTGATGAACTCTTGGCTGTTCTTGGTCGTCGACTTTACCACATCTGGAATTAACCAAAATGCAAATGTCTGGGCACACCTGTGAGTTTTCTTAATTAAATCATTTGAAGTATGAAGATCCACTTCTAGTCTGGTCTTTTAGACGGGAAGACACACCTTTAATCCAGACCACACCGGCTGGCAGCCTGCATGAAGGGCATGGAAGGACACTTGCTCCCTCCGCCTGCCCACTCTCACCACTGTTAGCAAGTCTCTCCCTTCACTGGCGTTAGAGCCTACTTTTTCAGGATGCTGGCAAATACTGGAGACCAGCTGAGAAGTCCTGTCTTGCAGACCAAACAATTAGTGGATTCTTGGCCCTTCTGTGGGTAGACAGCCACTGTTAACTAGCTGAACCACTGCCTCTAAGCCATTCTAGTAAACCACAGACAGACAGACAGACAGAAGGAGCTTCGTTCTATCTGTTCTGTTCCTCTTGAGAACCCCGACTACTAATACAGTGAACAAATGAGCTCACTGGGGTCACCTACAGAAGCAGAAATGAGCAGTTTCTTCAATAACCTAGGTGACGAAAGGTGGGTGTGTCACTAAAAAGCCCACCTTGTCATAGGCGAAGACTGACCGACAAAACTCTGTTCCTAAAGCTCCTGGTACAGCTCCACCCATGAGTCACTGGCACTGACCTTGGAGAGAGGCTTTGCAGGTTTCACTATTGTTTATGCATTTCCTAAGCCCTGAAGTTTTATTAATTTCCTAAATCATATGAAAGTTCCTCCTTCCTCCAGGAGAGAAGGGGAAAACAGACTCTCTCTCTCTCTCTCTCTCACACACACACACACACACAACCAACACCACCACTCTGCCTCTTCCTCTGACTCCTAAATGCTTCCTTTCCCTGTTTCTGTGCTGCTCCCTGAACCTTGGAGGGAGAGAGGAAGGGATATAGATGTGTAATTATTTTCCTCCATTTATGGCTGAGCCACATGACAATCGTTTATTCTTACCATCTTGACTGGTTATGAGTCTCCATAGTAACCACTGCCCACTATGAAGAAAGAAGTTACCCTCAGTGACCAACCAAATGTACTAACAGCACTGACAATCTATAGGCAAAACCACAAGTGATTATAGGGCCATTCGACAGGCGCATCACATCTGCGATGACCTCCTCGCTGGGCCCCAGGACCTCCCTAGCAACAGGTTTTCATCCTGGCTTACAGTACCACATGTGAGTTTCTGTTTGTCCAGAGTGCCTCAAATCCATGCGGCAGCTGGTGCATCCACAACAGTCATGCTGCTATTGTTCCGGCAGGCGCATCTTGCCTGGCGTGCTGGTAGCGTGATGTGCAAGGTCTGTAGCATGTTGGTAGCCATTTTTCCCAGCAGGTTGCATCGCACCCCCGGAAACAGTGAAAGTCAGCCGAAAGGGAGGGAACTTTGGGCTCAACTCCAGCTTGATTCCTTCATGTTCTTTAACCAAAGCCTGCAATGTCTCCGACACATAGACTTAGCCATCTAATTCTGGTTTATAAGGAGCAGAAGTGGCAATAGCCTTCCTGAGTGGTGGCTCAGGGACCTCCCTAGGCAACAGCCTACAGAGAGTACCCCATCCCTAAGCAATATATTACCTTCGATAACCTTATGTGCCTTTCTCGCCCATGCAGCGTACTTGTGTTAAACGTTGTAGCTTTTTTTTTTTTTAACTATTCTTCCAGGTGTTTTTCAAACTGGTAAGGCATTAACAAATTAGCATTCTATATAATGAAGCGTGCAGGGCGGGCGTGAGAAGGATCTCCCAAAGTCTGTCACCATCAGCTCTGAGAAAGTGCCAGTTGGTTTGGGATTCATCAGTTAGTGTGATGTCTAAAGAAGAAAGAATTCAGCTAGGTGTGGTGGTGCCTTTAGTCAAAGCACTTGGGAGGAAGAGGCAGGTGGACCTCTGTGAGTTCAAGGCCAGCCTGGTCTACTTAGGGAGTTCTAGGACAGCCAAGGCTACATAGTGAGATGCTCTCTCAAAAAATAATGAAAAAGAGTTTCCCCCATCCAAGTATTCCAGAGGGTGAGCACCGGCTGCTGTTGGTAAGGCTGTCTTCAGTTGTATCAGGGCCTTCCCCTGGATTAAAGGCAGGATGGACCTGAGGGTTGTCTTTCGCCTCCTCCACCCTCTTCCTCCTCGCCATCTGACTCTTCTCGTGGCTTCCTCGTTTGGGGTTCCCAGAAAGGTCTTCCACACAGATCTAATTTGCGCCTTCTTTTCCTTGCATCAGTTATGAGAAATGGCAGCCAGCACCTCCATTTCCTCCTTCAGTTTTTCCACAGTTCCCGTTAAATCAGAGTTTAAAGGGCAGGGCATCCGTGTGCCTTTCCTATCACGCTTTCTCCCTCACACGGGGCAGAGTGCTCAGGCTTGATACACAATCTTATCATCTACAACAAAGGTCGTGGGACTCCACCCAGCTTCCTGACCATCTGCCCTTAAGTGCTACTCTCAGATATTTCAATATACTCTCCAGTCCTTCCACCATTGAGGGGATGTCCTCATATTCCTGTGGAGGACCCCGCTCACAAGGGAGGCATATCACCCCATGCTACCCTAGAATTCCCACTAGAGATGAGCCATCCTTGGACAGTTCATCCTTAGTTGTATGTCTTATACCAGGCATGGAATGACAGCAAGATCCACTGTCCCATCCCACACAAGAAAGAGTAACCATGTTAAAATTGCCTCCGTGGATGCTGCACATCTGGGTTGTGTGTCTCATCAAGGCGGCCATGCAAAGCTTCTTCCCAGCTCATCTGTGGTTCTGTTGGTCCCCATCTGTGCTGTGTAACATTTGCCCAGGGAGGCTTGAACAAATTCTTGTCACTCCAGATGGGGCACCAACAAATACACAATGAAACTGTTCCAGTCCAGCATTGAAGCAATGTGAAAGACCCAATGAAACCCTAGACATGAGGTTCACCCAATGAAGGTAGCTAAGAAGACAGAGCTGGACCCTGCCATTACCTGGGGACCCTGTGCCACTCAACATTGACTACCAGGCTAAGGAACGAGAGGGGCTGCCGGCATATGGCAATAGTGTGGAGCTTGGGGTGGCAGCACTCTTTAGAAGGTTCTGGAATCCCAAAACCCTGGGCAAGGGTGAGGCTGGCAGCCAGCTGCAGGGGCCAAACACAGCTGTTCCATCTGCCCATCACTCCAAAGCCTCTTGGTCCTCTGCAGGTCCTGAGGAGAGGCCCACCCAAGGGAGCCCTTGGAGGAACAGAGTAGAGGTATTGACCCTGCCCTCTTTGGCCCATTTTGGTGGCCTTTTTCCTAGCCACACCCTGACCCCAGATCTTTGAACAGGGACAGAAACAATGGTCTCCTCTGGACAGCACAAAGGACCAAGGCTGTCTAGTCCTGTTTTGGCCTGACCCAGGTTTTAGCACCTTGTAGGAGGTGACCAGGGTCCCTGAAGAGAGTCACAGCCCTGACACCACGTGGACACCAATGAGGGGAAACAGGACTGACTTCTCTCTAAGGCTCACATTAGGATGCCGAGGAGGGTGAGAGGGACGTCGGCTTTGACATTTAAAAAACAAACAAACAAAAAATTGGTTCAATTTCTGGGTCCCTCCCTATGACCTTAAGCAAGTCATTCCCTCCAAGTCTCACTTCCAGAGGCACAAAACCAGAGTGATGAGGTGTGCCACTCCCCTCACCCCCGCCAGAGAGGGCACAGAGAGCTGCAGCCAGTGATGCTTGGAAACTGTCCCCTCTGCCATCTGTCTCTGTTTGGTCTCAATTGGTCTTTCCCTTTCTGATGTCCACCTGTGTTGCTAGCTGCCTGTGTGTGACCCAATGTAGGACTTCTCTCTCTGACATGCATAGCCTTGGCAGGACTTCAAATTTCATGTATGGAATGAAAGTTTTCATATTGTGATAAACTAAGACCCAAAGCCAAAACCAAAGATGAGCCCCAGCTGGGCTGTCAGGACCCCAGCCTGTGACTCACCGAGCTCAACAGCCTTAAGCCTGACCCCTCCTCTTTCTGGGCCTCGGTTGCCCACCTGAAGCCCACAGGCTGAGCGGGCTGTTTACTGAGGGCCTTCCCTGTCCTGTGCCCTGTGCCATTCCTGAGGTAGTGAGCAGCAGGCTGATGGGCTTGCAGCTCTGGTCACCTCAGAAGCCACCAGGGGGAGTCATCTAGGAAATCAAAGGGGGAAGTCCCTTTGCTCCAGGCAGGCTGCGCTTACCAGCCTTTGCCCTTGATTTCTCCCTCACAGGAGCACTGGGAGGGGTCTTTCGTTCACTCCAAGGGCTAACCTCACACCTCAAAGATGTCCTCTTTCAATGGAAGCCTTCCTGACAGCCAGTACCCTTGCACAAGTAACCTCCCCGACTTCCATCCCCCTCTACCAGGCCCAGGCTCAGCATTAACTGAGGCCACTCCCCCGTGTGTGTGTGTGTGTGTGTGTGTGTGTGTGTGTGTGTG
>JAQHUG010000134.1:4515092-4535221 GCA_028555095.1 Dicrostonyx torquatus
GTAACCCATCTGAAACTACCATTCCACAACAGTACCCACTTGGCCTTTTTAAAACAAATCATTATACTCCCTTTCACCTGGCCAGAGGGCCACCGTGCTGTGTTCATCAGGCCAGGCTAGTAACTCACAGAAATGCTGATTTCTCTCTATTGGTTGCTGCTCAACTATGGCTCTCCCCTATCCATCTTTATTCCAAAGACAGCTGGATACAGCAGCCTCTGTTTAGAACAAGAGCAAAAGGAGATACTTCCAGGCCAAGGAAAATACATGCAGAAGTAATGTTTGCTGAAGGGTCCATATGGCTGGGGTGTGGTCTGTGCAAGGGAGCCCGAATGCTCACTGCGGGAACCGCCACCTCTGATGGGCCAAGGAGGAAATTAAGCAGATTCTCTAACTGATGCTGTCAGCTCTCAGCTGGAAGACCTGGGTCTTTAGAGCCTGGCTCTGAACGAGGCCTGGCCAGGTCTTCTGTGTCCCTGTTGTCTGACACCTTGCGACACAGAATAACAACCTCCAAAGAGGCCCATCATCTCTTAACTCCAGAAGGGTGTGCAAAGTAATTTGCATATTCTGGTACTTTTACATATATTTGCATACTTACCAACCTTACTGTTTACAGGACTTTAACTGGTACCTTTCAGTTAAGCCTATAGAAATAGGACAGGAATGGCCCTTTATCCCTCGTGACACAGGGCTCATCAGGATAAAGAAGGCAGGAGGCACTCGAGGGTGATAGAACACAGCTCAATCCACATTTTTATTTTAGCCCAGGGAGACCTGTGACTTACTGGATGTGAGAACAGCAAACGCCTGTGGCTTAAAGCCAGCAAGTTGACAGCAATGGACCATACCAGCAGAGGACAGTGCAAGAGTCCCATCACATGGGGCTGTGTCCCCTTCAGCAGCCAAGTGGGCAGTGTGGCATGCAGAGGCTTGCAGGATGAGTGGAAGGGAGCAAGAAGACTTATGGTCCATCCTGGGAGGAGAGGGTCTCATGACAGCCTGCTGGGAGAGGCCTTGGGGGACTTGAGTTGGGTGAGGTGGGGTCCCCAGTCTAGACCCATGGCTCTTATTTCACACGCGCAAATATCAGACTGCAGGCAGGAAGGACTCAAGCAAGCGGCTGTCTCCAGTCCATACTTCCTGCCAGCCTGGCTGTGGAGGTGGTAACCCCCCCGCCCCCCGCTCCGTGGGCCTGTTGAGACCATGAGCACAGAGGGACAGAGTAGATCCTAGCTCAGGGGCTCTCAGTCTGGGGTAGAATGTGATCCAACAGGTCCTGCCTACTCCACTGATGAGGACTCTCTGAGCCCCATCAAGGGCTTGAAGTTGCTTGCTCGGTCCTTGGGTATGCCTTGACTCTGACCCTTATCCCCCCACCCGCCACCCTCCCAGATATTGGCCTCAAGCAGACCTTCCCAGCAGGCTCTGGGGCAGGTGACAATACCCAGATGGCTGCCCCAGGTTCTGCCACAGGTGATCGCTCATGGCTCTGACTTTTCTGCCTCCCCTCTGCCCACCTGCTCACACAGAGGACCCTCCAATCTCCTTCCCCTGGGGTCTAATAGCAAAAATGAAGGTGCCTGATGGGCCAGAAGCAGTTCTGTTGACTCCACAGAAGGGAACCTGACCTGGATCCTTGACTTCCTCCCACCTCCCTCCCACTCCCTGTCCATCCTGCCTTTGCTAAGCCCCCCCTTGTTAACTGCTCCCCCAAACTCCAGCTCCTACACCATGTAGGTTGGCCTAGATTCTCTTCTGAGGCCACAGAAACCGCCATTTACCTCCATACTGGTTTCCTTTACTATATAGACTGGCCAGCTCCTTAAACTACTCTATTCCCACACAAGGATGTAAATTTTAAAAAGAAAAGGAAAAGAAAACCTTTAATGCACAGAGAAGGTCCACAATTGCCTAAAGGATACACAGCAAAGGCACAGAACCCCCATGTTTCCCATTTTTACCTGGAACCCTCCCCAGCATTCCTACTGCTGGCTGGTGACTTCCTCCAGCAACCTGAAGGACAGGGAGAGCAGCCAGGCCCAGGAATTCATGTCCAAGACCACAGTGATGCTATTCTTTCCTCGAGTGAGCCCCACCCATCCAGTGCCAGATTTAGCCATTTAATGCAGCTGAGCCTGCCCTCCTTCCCGCCCCCACTCCTGAGATTAGCCCCTGCTTTGAATGCCTGCCCAGAGACACTCAGTTTAAAACACCGGGAAACAACAGAAAAGAGGGGGGGAAAGAAAGAAAGAAAAAAACATCGACCACATTTAATGGAGCCGTCAGCGGGTGGGTCTGACCCGTCCATTATGCGGCCCTGCCCGCCTGGGGAGCCCAGGCGGCCTGACCACAACATTAGACAACATCAGCCCACAGGCCAGGCTGGGAAGGAGCCGCCCTCAGCCCAAGCCTGGGGGCTGGCCACGACTGCTCAAGGCTCAGGGCCTTGGGGATTCTCCATGCCACAGGCCACAGGGCCGCAGGCCACACCGGATATGGCTCCCCCTTCCACACTCAGGACCCCACTCAAGGACAGGCCCTGGGTGTGTTTCTAAGGTCTGTCCTCCTGTGTTACTTGGCACCTGAGGGGCACCTTGAGACATGACTCCACAGAGACTTCACGGCTAATGCCTGGGAGCAGGTTGTTTAAAAATTACCCTCCCTGATATCCAAGGCAGGAGATGGCACAGTCACCCAAAATGTGTCCCCAAGAATACTCCCTCTTGATGTGTCACAGCATATGAGAGAGAGAGCTGGGGAAAGAAGATGTCAGACTGATTGTGCCCCTCTGGAGAGATGCAGACTGGTCAAGGCTCCAAAATCCCTGCAGCCGAGCTGGGGTCTCTTCCATTCATTCCCAGACTCATCTCTGTCCACAACAAAGCTGAAGAGAAGCCCAGGGGGCGCTCTTTGGGAAGTGGTGCTTTTGAGTGTGAGTCCAGTCCCCTCCCCCTTCCCACCTGTGACCACAGGCTCAGTTATGAGGGTGGCGGACGCTGCAGAGAAGGAGGACTTTAGCTTTAAGGACAACCTGCCTGAGGATCGCAGAGACAGACCTCCAGAAAGTCACAGGAGGGATAGACGCAGCCCTGCGGGGAGCAGCAAAACCCTGTGTTCTCACTCCAAGGAGGAAGGATTCAGCCGGGGAAGTTGTGACTCCCTTTTCCAGTCTTTCTTGGACCAGGACATAGGACCCATGCTCCTGGGGTTGCTTCTAAGAGCTCATGAAACATCCCAGGTCCCACTGAAGACTGAACCAAACGCTTTGGAGTCTACCTTAGATTTCTGCCCTTCCCTGTGGCCATGTTATGGCCCCAGAAAGACGTCACCCTCCCTATGCTGGTGGCCACAAGACTGACTCCAAGGTGCATCTCTGTGGGAGTTTCTGGGCTTATGGTAACAAGTGTCCCAAGATCCTACCAGCTAAGCTGGGTTGGCCTGTGCAGGTGCTGGAGCCTCAGTTTACCCCATCCTGTATGGCCCTGCTTGCCCTGACAATGGTGGGTAGCTTGGTGGCAGCAGTCTCTCAAATATGGGGACCTCAGCTCCTGGGAGACTTCCTCAGCCACTGGCCTCCCCTGTGGCTCCCTCCATTGAGTCTCCATGGGTCTGAGATCATCGCTGCTTGACTCAGTAGAAGCCACGACTTCCATTTGACTCACCGGCGACATCCTCACAGACCCAGATGCTCAGCTCACAATGCCTAATACAGCTTCCACTTGTTCCCCATGTCCCCCGTGGATGCAGACACTGTGCACTGAGGAAGTCCGGGTCACAGAGAGTCACCAAGATCACACAGATCCAGCTGAGGTTCCTGCAGACACTAGCCTTGGCCAACATAAAATCGGGGAAGCCAGCCGCAGAGAAAACTGGGCTAGGATTGCTGGGCACTCAGAGCGGATGGCAGGGAAATGACTTATGTCCCAAGTCTCTGAGTGTGGATGGCACTTCATGTAGCGGTGGGTGACCAGGTGTCTTAGGGTTACTGTTGCTGCGGTGACACACCAAAAGCAGCTTCAAGAAGGGAGGATTTATGGGGCTTTCACGTCCACATCACTGTACCTCAGCAAAGGACATCAGGACGGGGACTCAAGTGGGCAGGAACTGACGTGGAGACCAGGGAGAACTGCTTCTTACTGGTTTGCTCCCTCTGACAAACTCAACCTGCTTTCTTATAAAAACCAGGACTCAGCCCAGGAATGGCTCCACCCACAATGGGCTGGGCCTTCCCCCATCAATCACTGACTAAGAAAATGCCCTATAGGCTTGTTTACAGCCTGATCTTGTGGCGGCACCTCTCAGTCCAGGCTCCCTCCTCTCAGATGACTGTAGAGTCTGTCAAGTTGATTGACATAAAACTAGCCAGCACACCAGGTCACGTGACAAGCAGCTTTAGCAAACAGCTTTGGCTTGGGGTAAGTAACCTGCCCTACCCTGGAGCAAAGGATGTCCTGTGACAGTATCCAAGTCACGTGACAGTGTTCTGGTCCCAGAATGCTGTCTGTACCCCGTGACCAGGTCGTATGATGGCATCTCTTCCCATGATGTTATCTGGGTCCCATGACAGCATCTGCCCCTGTAGGGCCTAGGGAGGTGTGGGTGTAGTAACCCTGGCTAAGCCTCATCTCTTGCAGACCCAGGAGGGCTTCAGTTCCCGAAGTAGGCCTTGCTGGCTACTGGATAAAAACAATATCATTTGTGAATTCTAATGGAAAACTGGATGGAGGGCAATTCTCTGAATAATTTCCCAGACAGCTCTGTAAGTCAAAAATGTCCCCAAACGAACATCTGGGCTGCACCATCATGACGGAGAGGCCATTTACTTCCCCCGCAGGCCACTGCCGCCAGCTCAGGGAATTTCATGGTGAGTGCCCAGGCCTCAACCTCAACCTGCCCATACCTTGCCACAGCTCTGTCTCCAGGGTCAGCTTTGCTCTCCTCCCTAAGCCTTAGATTCCTCATCTCAGGTAGGATAGAGACACGGGGTCCTTCGGGGCTCTGGACACTGTGGTCGCTGGCTGTTTTACTCACAGAGCCAGGAACCCAAAGCACTTCTATGATGGAAACCTACCTTCTACCTTTTGAACATTGCCTGTCTACACGGTCTCCTCAGGAAGGAAAGGCCAGAGACCATGAAGACAAACTCAGTCTCTGGGTCCCTAGCATTGACCACTCCCACTTCGGACTGAGCTCTGTCCAGGAGCCCCCCCCCCGCCCCAAAGCCTCCACCAGAAGTCCCCTGGGATGCTGTGAAGACAGCTCCAAGGGATCCAGGGAGAAGCCTTCCCCAGGCCTACAGCACCTTCACCATAGTCCTCAAGGGCCATACTATCCCTTCTACCCAGCCCCAGGGGACTTCCGCCTGTGTCCACCCCATTAGCTCCCAAGGCTGAGGAGTGAGACACCCTTACACCCCAGGCTTCCATGGGCTCTAGTAAGGAAGCAGAGGGAACTGGAGGAAAGGGGAGGGGCCACTCAAGTGATGGGGGCCGAGCATGAAGACAGTGGGAAGCTGTTACTTCTTCCACATGTGAGGCTTCTGGGGCACAGGATGGAGGGGCCTGGCCCACGGCCTCACAGTGAGCAAGGGTTAGTTCTCAGACTGGGCAGCATTTGGTGCTGAAGGTAGAGAGGCCACCCTGGACCCAGGGACCTGGAGCTCAAGGCACAGATGTGTGTGCTTTGCTGTGTGAAGCCACACGCACCACTGCTCTGGGTCCCTCACCTCTGAAGTGCCCCTCCAAGAGTCCAGCACACGTATATTCTCAACCCTGGACTGACATCTGGAGATGCACTGTGGCCCTGGGATAGGCCTAGAACCTTGGCTAATCGTGCTGCCTTCAGACTAGTCACACGAAAGCTTGAGCAGGTGACCAGCCTTCTGTGCCGCAGTGTCCTCATCAGTGAAAGGGGACATGGACGGCAGCGGCCTCCTGGACTGTGTGAGGTGCAGAGGTCATTCCTCGGAAGCTTTCTGTTGTGCCTGCCCTCAGCCCATCCCTGCCATTTCCTCCCTCATCTCCATCCTGTGCCAGGTCAGAGCCGCAGGGAGGATACACATCCAGCATCCACTCAGTCCACTCCACCAGGACAGGGGAAAGACGGAAGACAAGGAGGGGGAAGAGGAGGAAGGGTGGGGTCTGTGCCCTGCTCCAGCTCTTGCCTCTTCACCAGAAACAACTTAAGAGTTCAGGGTGCAGGTGGTGCTGTCTCCACTCCCATCTGCTTCCCAAGCCGAGGGCATCACATTGTGCCATGTGTTTGCAGCCCAGGACACACACTACCTCTTCCAGCACTCATTTATTGGGCTCCTGTAGTATGCAAGCCTTGCACCAGACAGCAGGGAACACTCAGAGAACAGACTAAAGGCTAGAAGACAGATGGGAAAATGGACAGGTCACATGATCCAGGGGAGCTGAGGGAGTGCCCAACTGCGAGGCCACAGGGTGAGCTGGTGATAGCGCCATAAAGACACTGACGGTTCTTGGAGATAACATGGTTCCTTTCAGGCTCAGGCTCCCTGACCAGAGTAGGTGAGGGTCCCGGAAGGGCACAGGCACCAGGCCCCTAGGGAGGGAGACAGCTGCTGGCAGGTGGTGGGCAGGCAAAGCGTCTCAGAGCCAGTTGAAGGCAGCAGAGACAGGGAGGCATTGCTGTAAGAAGGGCCTATGTGGGAAAAAAGGATGTGGGGCCTGGAGGGTGGGTATCTGAGGGGCCCCAAGCAGAGGGCATGGCAAGGGCTATGGCCGGGCAGGCCGGCAGGCGCATTCCTGAGGCACAGTGAGTATAGAGACCTGGCCCGAGATGAGGAGGGGAACTAATAGGCTCTGTGAGGCAGGAGAAGGCTTGGGGCTGCCTCCTGCCGGAGGGTGGGAGCTGTATGAGGAGGGTAAAGTGAGTAGCAGTAACCAGACCCCTTGTAGTGTACAGAGGGGTGTCCTTGCTTGCCAGCGCCATCCCCCCACAACACCAGCCTACACTCTTCACCTCACCCCACAATGGCCAAAGAGCTCTGAGCCTTGTGAGGGTGGCTGAGACTTTTGCTCCCTGGCCAGTGAGAGCCCTGCGGTCCCAAGCCCCTGCTCCCACAGCTCCGAGCTGGCCTGCTATGGTCCAGTGGCCTGTCTAGGGCCACAGGTCCCCTTCAGTTTGATGAGCCCTGTGCTCATTTTCCTTGATGACCCCATCAACTCTTCCCAGCCTTTAGCCCCTCTGACCTCCCCAGCACACCCCGGCCTTACTGCCCTCCCAGAGTCCCCTGAAGCAACACCCACTTTGGGCAGCCTACCCCAAAGGAGTCACGTGACCTCCTCAAAAGCTCCGCACTCTGGGGACCAGCACGTCCCTGAGGCTCCCAAGTTCAATACCTCCCTCTCATCCCTTCATCAGGCCACAGCTGCCACCAGGGGGACATGCGCTCATCACACTGCGACCCTGCGCTCCCTCATTCAGACGTGACCTTTGATTTCTCGGGTAGAGTGTAAATTACATGTCGCCAGCATAAAATATTAAACCCGATTTATACTTAATTATTGATGCTATTATGTATTCCATAGTAATGGTAGCAGAAATCGCAGCCCCGTCCATGCCCAGTAAATAGCTTTTCTACATTAGTCCTTGAGGTAAGAAGCCGAGCCGCGTGCCTTCTTCCCCAGATGATTGATGACGATGGGGAAGTTCGTAAATAGTCTTCCAGAAATATTTCTCTGGCCGTGCACAGCTCCGAAGGAAGGGGGGTCATGCTAATTACCAGGGCGGCTGGGCGGATGCAGCTCCCCACCCGGGAGCAGCGGGCTGAGGCTTGAGAGATGGGGACGGTTTAAGCAAAACCACGCTGAGTGGCTTTGGGGAGGGCGGCGGAGGACCGCAGCGGTTTGCCGGAGGCTTGAAGTCACATGTAACCTTCCCGTGGACACGGGGGTTTGGGTTTTTATTGTAACATTAATAATTCCGGTTTCTTGTAAAATATTCATGGTTCCTGCAGCTGCCTGCAAACTCACTCTCAGCCACGGCTTTTAATTTCCACCTTGCCCCGTGCAGGCCTCGGCTGCCGACCACCCGTGGTTCTCAGGCCGTTTATTAAGTGGAGGGAACGGTGGCCATCGGGTGGTCAGGAGCATCGAGCTCCAGGTTTTTCTGCTGCGAGCTGGTCCTGAGCCAGGGAGGCCTGGAGTGGGCAGGGCCACTGCTGGACAGGCCAAGTGAGTGATTTGAGGACCGGTAGCTTCCCACTAAGTGACAAGCATGCAGCTGGACATTGGAAGACAGAGGCGGGATAAAAAGAGAAGCAAGAACCATTGGGAAGGTAGGAGAGCAGTGTACAGCCCGAGGTGGATCAGGAGAGCTGAGGGGCTAACTGCTCAGGCTCTGAAGAGGAGGGTCCCTGCTCCACTCTGCCTCCCAGATATTTGTGGCCTTGTAGTAGCTGTGTGACCTTGGCAAGTGACTTTCCCACTCTGATCCTTCTCTGCAAAAGAGACGTTGTTGAGGCCTTTGACAACCGTAACCTGTGTAACTTAGTCACGCAGAAGCCTGCCCTAGGTGGGTCTGTGCTGCAGGCAGAGCCTGTGGATGTCAGAGCATGGAGAGGCTTTGTCACCTATGTCCTGCCCTGTCATTGAGCAGATGAGGGTTGAACAAGGGCAAGGAGGTGGCACACAAGTCAAAGTGACCACAAACGAATGTGCAGGATGGGATGGGGCAGGTGGTGGATCTACGGCCACAGAACAGAGCACTGCAGGATAAGAGACAATAAACAGCCTTTCCCCCAGAGTAACGGATCCCCAGTAGGTCCAGAAGGGGAGCTGCAAAACACCCGGTATATCAGATTGGGTTTGATTCACTAATAATGGATTGAACCAGGGAAAGGTGTTTTATGTCAACTTGACACAAGCTGGAGTCATCTGAGAGCAGGGAACCTCAGTTGAGAAAATGCCTCCTTCAGATTGGCTGTAAGCAAGCCTATAGGGCATTTTCTTAATTAGTGATTGATGGGGGAGGGCCCAGCCCATTGTGGGTGATGCCATCCCTGTGCAGGTGGTCCTGGGTTCTATAAGAAAGCAGGCTGAGCCATGGGGAGCAAGCCATGGGGAGCAAGCCAGTAAGCAGCACCCCACCATGGTCTCTGCATCAGCCCCTGCCTCCAGGTTCCTGCCCTGCTTGAGTTCCTGTCCTGACTTTCTTTGATGATGAACAGTAATATGGAAGTATAAGCCAAATAAACCCTTTCCTCCCTAAGTTGCTTTGGTCATGATGTTTTATCACAGCAATAAAATCTGAAACAGGTCTTTCCCCCTCTGATCAGGACACAGGAGCCTGAATGTAGCTTTCAACAGCATCCTTCATCCTTGGTACATGGCTCCCATCTTCACAATAAGTAACTTCACGTTCCAAAATGGCTACTGATGCTTTAACTACTGGGTCTGAATTCCAGCTATGAAGACAGGCATTGGGCATAGCCAACACAGAGATGTAGGATGGACTTGAAAATGTGTCTTTTCAGTGCTGAGGATGCAGCTCAGTTGGTAGGGTTTGCTTAGGATGCCTGAGGCCCTAGGCTGGATCCCAAGCACTATATAAACCCGTCCAGAGGCAAAGGGCATATATCAATGCATACGGGGGCAAGGGGCACACCCCTAATCCCAGTACTAGGAAGGTGGATGCAGGAGGATCAAAGTGTGGGATCATCTCTAGCTACATAGTGACTCAGTGAGCCATTCTGGACTATATGAAACCCTGCCACAGTAATAAACCAAACAAGCAAAAAACCAGAAAAGCAAACAAGTTAGAGTAAGCAAAAAATAAAAAAGGGAGGGGCCTCTCCCAACTTCTGTCTGGGGGAGGGGTTCCTGATTCTGCCCTTTAGACCAAACCTGCCCCGTGCCATGTATTTCACATGACCCCTTCTCCTTGCCTTCTCCTCCAGGTCAGCTGTCCTGAGTCCTCGACCACCCTTAAAAGGAAGACTGATAGGAGCTCTGAGTCCCTTGAGCTTGCCCCCACAGGGCTCACAGTGCACATGCAGCCTGGGGTCTCAGCTGGGATCGGAGAAGGGAGGACCCCCAGCTCAGCCACCAGTGAGGGAGCAACTCCAGAGGGAAGCAACAGCCGTGATGGCCCAGAGGTGAGATGGAGGAGATGTAGCCGATTCAGGATGGACAGAGCGGGAGGACCCCATGGAGGTTGTTCAGCTGGGCCGACCCACGACTCTGGCCACACAAAGCCTGCTTAACTATTCAAAGGGAAGTTGTCACTGCTCCCAGCTGCTTCCATCCAACCTGGAAACTGTCCAGGAGCGCTCATGGCTAATCAGTGGTTTCCTAGAATCCATCGTCCCTCTAAGCAATTTTTTTAAGTATGAATGTGTCTGTGCACATATCTGTGCATGCCCGCAGAGCCCAGAGGAGGGCATCAGATCCCCAGAAGTTGGACTTACAGACGGTTGTAGGCCACCCGACATGGATGCTGGGAATCAAACTTCTTCTCTAGGACTGCAGCAAACACTCCTAGCTGCTGGACCACCTCCCCAGCCCCTATTCCTCCTTTTGAGATGCTGTAGAGCCCCATTTCCCACCCCGCCCACCCTCTATAATGTCCCAGGAGATGACTTTGGCTGCTGGGAGGCCACTTCAGAGGTTCTTTTTTTTAAATTGATATTTATTGAGCTCTACATTTTTCTCTGCTCCCCTCCCTGTCTCTCCCCTCCCCCCTTCAATCCTCCCCCAATGTCCCTATGCTCCCAATTTACTCAGGAGATCTTGTCTTTTTATACTTTCCCATGTATATTAGGTCTATGTAAGTCTCTCTTAGTGCCCTCATTGTTGTCTAAGTTCTCTGGGATTATGGTTTGTAGGCTGGCTTCCTTTGCTTTATGTTTAAAAACCACCTATGAGTGAGTACATGTGATAATTGTCTTTCTGTGTCTGGGTTACCTCACTCAAAATAATGTTTTCTAGTTCCATTTTCCTGCAAAATTCAAGCTGTCGTTATTTTTTTCTGCTGTGTAGAAAATTTTTTCCATTGTGTAAATGTACCACATTTTCCTTATCCATTCTTTGGTTGAGGGGCATCTAAACAACCTAAGTTGTTTCCAGGTTCTGGCTATGACAAACAAAGCTGCTATGAACATAGTTGAGCACATGTCTTTGTGGCACGATTGAGCATCCTTTGGATATATACCCAAAAGTGGTATTACTGGGTCTTGAGGAAGGTTGTTTCCTAATTTTCTGAGAAATCTCCACACTGACATCCAAAGGGGCTGTACCAGCTTGCATTCCCACCAGCAATGCAGAAGTGTTCCCTTTTCCCCACACCCCACTTCAGAGGTTCTTAAGGAGCATGAAGATGGGGATTCAGCAGAGAACCTCAACACTCTCCTACCCAAACCTCCACCTCTCTGGGGCTGCCATTTCTTCTTAACCAGATTTGGTCTCTACGCTGCCAAGAAAGTGTAGAGAAAACCAGTGTGGTCTGAGTGAATGCCCCACATGGTGTAGACAGCAGCTCGGAGGCCTCCTTCTGCTGAAGGTCCTAAGAGACCTGAGGGCAGCTGTCTGGCAACCCCCAGTGTGCCCTTTCCAGGAGCCTACCAGAAAGTCCTCAGCAGGAAGGTGGTGGAGGAGGAGGAAGAAAAGGAGGAGGCTACTCATTGCCTGCTGGTTCCAAGATTATCTATCTAGTGGGGGATGGGCAAAAAGGACTGTGGTCCCTCTTGTCAGCATGCAGTCCCAAGCTGGTGACAATTTCTGCTGGCAACATTCTTGTGTCTCTTTCTGTGCAAATCCTTCCAGTCTCTGGCCCAGCTCAGGGAGATCTCTGGCTCACTGGAGGCAGAGGCAAGAACTGCTTTTGTTGTTGTTGTTTGTTTGTTTTCTAGACAGGGTCTCTCTGTGTAACAGTCTTAGCTGTTCTGGAACTAGTTCTTGTAGACCAGGTTGGCCTCAAACTCGCAGAGATCCGCCTGCCTCTGCCTCCCGAGGGTTGGGATTAAAGGCGTGTGCCACCACTATCCGGCAATGACTGCATTTTAAGGAAAGCTAGAGGGCACTCATCACACAGTGGTCACCTGCCATTTTTTTAAAACACTATCCAGAGAAAGGAAGATTCAAAACTAGAAGGCTAGCCTGGGGTTCAGGACTGTCATCCCAGCTAGTTGGGAGGCTGAGGTAGGAGGATTGAAAGTTCAAGGGCTGCCCAGGCTACAGAGCAAGTCCAAGGCAGTCAGGGCAAGTCAGTGAGACCCTGTGTGGAACTAGAAAGTCATAGTGGTAGAGGGTCTGCCTAGCACGTGAGGCCCTGAGGAGTTTGGTTCCCAGCGCTATGGCACAATGTCACTTTGCATCTGACTGGACCCGCGGTAATGACAGTGAGCGCCGCTGTCTGTGTAACGAGGCCTTTATGGTATTTGCCTTTTCCTTTCGTTGTATCTTCTAGGTTGTCTGCAACAACCACTTATTTTTACAGGCAGAACAGAACAGTTTAGCCCTTCATTGGGAAATCTGAGTCCTCTGTCCACTAGTGCTAGCTGGCCCTGCCTCCCAACTGCTGCTGTGGAACAGACGTGACCAAGGTTCCCCACCAACCTACCGTCAACAGGCGCTGACCCAGTGTGGAACAGATCTGACCAAGGTTCCCCACCAACCTACCATCAACAGATGTGACCAAAGGTTCCTCACCAACCTACTGTCAACAGATGCTTACCCAGTGGGAACACTGTGGATGTGACCAAAGTTCCTCAGCTCAGAAACCTTGATTAAGCCCAAGCTCTGCCCTTGACAAATGGCTGCTTGGTCCCTGTGTCAGGTTCTAGAATGATCTCTCCCGCCCTCAACTTCCACTAGCTTGTCTGTTATCATAGAACAGCCCTAGGTGGCCCTATATGGAATGTCCTTCCTCCATTGTGGGCCATGCTGCTAACACGATTACAGTTTGCAGGCTCTAGAGAGGCCTTTTCTTCAGGCTCAGAGCCATGGCTAATCAACAGCACTCACCTCGCTCTAGCAGTGAGACCTTACACAAATCAACTCAGCATCTCTGCATCTGCTTGACAATGCCTTCCAGTAACGAAACTGCTTTAGCCAGAGATGGCAGATACCTGACACTCCCGCTGTGTCCTCCATGGCCTCATCTTAACAGACATTACTAATCAATTTTAGCATCCTTTGCTGAGGAGCCAGGTCCAAGCCTCAGAATTTTTCTTAACACTGTCTTCCAAGCAAAGCAAAACATTCAAGGCAAAAGCTGTTTAAATTGTAACAGATTTGCTGATTAAAATGTAAAATGTCACTCCTCAGTTCTCAGAGCTGGAGAACATTAGACAACCTTGCCAGCAGAGCAGGGTTTTGTGTAAGAGTCCACATTAATCCCTGCTAGGAAGTCAGGCTTCCTGCAGCCACCAGCCAACTCCAGACCACTCCTTCCTCCTTTCTGGGACCCCTGACCATTCGGCTGGCACCCTCTGCTGTCCAACAGCCTTCACTACAAGGATTTTCCGTTCCTGTCACTGAGGAACACACCCATGGTCCCCGCTGGGACAGACCTCCTCCTACTAACTGGAGAAGGTGAGGGGTAACTTGCTGCCTCCTGCCTTCCCTACCCCATGTCATCCACCGAGAGCCATCTGGTCCGTTTTCAGCTGGTAAACTGAGATCACCTGAGGGAGGAGCCTGGTTCAGGGTCACACGACAGCAGAGCAGAACTCAGGACCCTCACACTCCCAGACTGAAGATTTCAGATGCACGGTACCGTGTTTCTCTTCTCCAAAACCACAGGCAGACAAGCAGTCACCTTGGACTCTGTAGCCTCGTGTTCCCCCAGGGGCTTTATTCGCCTACTTACAGGTCCTCTTGGCGCTGTGGAATGAAGCCGCTTAGTCAGCTCTCTGGGACCTCCACCCTTCCCTCACTTCTCTGAGCTCACCCCCATCCCTGTGTGTTTCAGCCACGGTGGCCTCATTCTGGAGCACCTTTGCACTCACTCTGACGTTTTACGGAGCCTCCTGCCCAGCTATCTTCACATACTAGGGGTGGGAAACCAAGGTGTGTGGGGGCTGGGGTCCCTCAAATGTCACTCCTGCTAAGAGACCATCTTCCACCACCTGTAGGTCAGTGTGGCAGTGAACACATGACAGGCACTTAATAATTACTTGTTGGCTGAATAAATTAAGGGCTGAAAATGGAAATAGTAAAAGAGTCATGGACTGCGAACCAGGGGCTCAGGAATCTAGGTCTGGGCTGAGCACAGCAGTGCACACTTTTAATCTGAGTGCTGAGGTGGTGGAGCAGAGGCAGGGGGATCTCTGTGAATTTGAGGCCAGCCTGGTCAACATAGTGAATTCCAGGACACCAGGGATGCCCCCTCTGTTGGGTGACCTTGGCAAGCGTATTAGTTGCCGTCCTCATGGTTGTGACAAAAGTAATTTAAGGAGATTCCATTTATTTGGGTTTACAGTTCTAAGAGACTTGGTCAGTCCTGGGGAGGAGGGCGTGGTGTGGGAGCCAAAGGCAGCTGTCACGTGGCATCCACAGTCAGGAAGCCCATGCTGCTCAGCCCATGTCACCCATGTTGTGCAGTCCTGCACCCCAGTTCATGGGTCAGTGACTCCCAACATCTAGAGTGGATCTCCCCACCTCAATCAGCCTAATCTAGATGACCCCTCTAATGCTCTGGGATCAGTTACCATGGAGATTTTAAATTGCCACAGAGTTGACAAATCAAGATTAGCATCACAATTGATGCTAATTGAGCCTGGAATCTTGGGATTCTAAACTCCCTTCATGGTTTTCTGACTGTGAGACCCCAGGGCCTCTGGAGAAAGCAGTCCCTTCAGGAAGGGAAGGAGCCCTGGTGAGTAGCCCCAAATCCCAAATCAGCCTCTGGGAGGAGTGCAGATGGGCTGCAGCTCCCAGAGTAGGAGGCTCAGAGGCTGGGAGATTGGAACACCCAGCCGCTGCCCAGATGTGCCTGTTTGATCTGGGAGTGGGAAAAAGAGCCAGCAGCTTGACTGTGGGGCCCTCACCCCAGCTGCTGCCAGCCGGAGCCAGCCTACAGCCTTGCTTACAATCCAGAGGGCCAGGCAGCACCAGCGGAAAACTCGGATGCTGCCTGCCTGGGGTGGGGGGCAGCAGAGCCCAGAGGCCCTGCTCGGGGTCCCGTGGGGCTCAAGGCTTCAGCAACAGTTACCCTCACAGCCTGAAGGACTTGGAAGGGAATGGCAGTTCAGGTGCGGGGGATGGGGGTCTAAAGCCAAAAGGGAGCCACAGCTGCTTACTATGGCTCTGATAGGAACTGGATCAGAACCATGGCCAGGAGGGGCCACCAGGGTCTCAGGTGTGGCTGGGCCCTTAATCCTGGGAGCTGGAGCAATGGAGAGCTGTTCTCTGCCGGGGGGGGGGGGAGATGTGGATGCAAAGTAGGCTGACCCTCTGGCCTTTGCCATCAAAAAGGTCATATTCTAGATGGCCCCAAAGTGACACTTCATCAGGAAGTACCTTAGTCCCTCAGTCTTACTAGGGTGGCAGTGACTAAGGGGAGATTAACCTAGGTTCAGATAAGAATACCCCTGACACGTCATTTCAGGAAAACTAGGCAGAAGTGGAGTGGGATGGGTTTAGTTTCGTGTGTGTGTGTGTGTGTGTGTGTGTGAGAGAGAGAGAGAGAGAGAGAGAGAGAGACAGACAGACAGACAGACAGACAGACAGACAGAGACAGACAGAAAGAATATGTATGTGAGAATATGTATATGTGAGAGAGAACTCTGTGTGTGTGTGAGCACGCATGTGTGTGTGTGTGACAGAGAGAGAGAGAGACTGACTATGTGTATGAGTGGGGAGGGGCTCTATTAGACATTTTATGAATGTCCCAAGAAGCCCTCAGCCTCAACACCTGCACCTCCAACTGAGACTCTGCCTTCTGCCCATTCTGGATCCTTGCTACCCTAGGGATGCAGCAGAAGCTGACCCGTCAGCCCCTTCCCATCCCCTTCTACCTCTCTGAGATGTCACCTCCCAACATCCTCTCAGAGCCTGGTCACACCCCTCTGAGTGGTCGTTGTCCTGGGTTTCTTTGCCAGGCTGGGAGAGATGGTCCCTGCCCACTGGTTCCTCTGGCCACCCCTGCTCCATCCCACCGCAAGGGGTGGATGCCAGCTCCAGCTGAGTCTCTGCAAATGGCAGCTTCTTTGCCACCCTGAGGTCCAGGGTTTGGGGAGCCCCTGCCCTAGAGGGACAGGAAGGAGGGAGAAGGTGGTGAGTAGAAGTCTTTGGGGTGGGGACCCCACTATAGACAAGACAAAGCCATGGTCCAAGGATGGCCAGAGTGCTGAAGCATAGACCCAGGACAGGGTGCTGTTCTTCCTTGCTGTGCCCTCTACACCCATCTCTTCCCTGCAGTAAACAGCCAAAGGGGACTTTGCAAAATGCTGTCTGCTCACCTCAGCACAGAAGCCCTCCAGATCTCCACCATGTGCAGTCTCCCACGCCATGCAGGCTCTCTGCCTCCATGTCCCTCTCTCCACAGGAATCCGTGGCTGGCAAGTGACGCTTGTGTGATGACCTGATTGATGTGGCTCCCTGCAGCCAGAGACCTGTGCGCACTTGGTCCGCACAGTTTGGCAGGAGCATCCACCGTTGACTTTTACAGCTTATCGGCCACAGTGCAGACATCAGGCTGTTTCCTTACAACTTCCAGCTCCTTATCACAGTCACGTGCCTTAGGCGCAGCCACTGTCTCACTTCAGAGGTGCAAGGTCGCAGCGGGGAGCAACAGGGACAGGCTTGAACCAGGCGGTGATGCAGCCTGCAGTCTCCCGGAGCATTGGGCCAGCCACACGTGGTCTGTGAGGATTTTCTTTTCTTTTTTTTTTTAAGATTTATTTATTATTATGTATACAGTAGTCTTAGTATTCTGCATTTATGCCTGCAGGCTAGAAGAGGGCGCCAAATCTCATTACAGATGGTTGTGAGCCACCATGTGGTGGCTGGGAATTGAACTCAGGACCTCTGGAAGAGCAAGCAGCACTCTTAACCACTGAGCCATCTCCCCAGCCCTGTGAGGATTTTCAAAGGGCTCAAAAGACACACACTCACTCACACACATACTGACTGTCACACACACACTCACACAACATATACTGTCACACACACACACTCACACACACACATACTGTCACATACATATACACACATACTGACTGTCACATACATACACACACTCACACATACTGGCTGTCACACACATACACACACATACTCTCACAAACACATACTGATGCAATACATACTCACACACACATATTGACACACACATTCTCACACACACACACACATTGATGCACCAGTCTGGCCTGAAAAGACACAGCCTGGGGGCTGATGTAGCTCCTCTCCTGCTTGTAGAACTCACCTTTCACTTACTTTATGTTCTAATTTTTCTCTACTAAGCAATTATTTTTCTGTGGGTGCTTATGCATGTGCTTCTTTATGCATGTGTGTTTATGCATGTGTGTGTTTATGCATGGGTGTTTATGCATGGGTGTATTTGTATGTGTTTTATATGTGTGTTTACACATGTGTATCTATGCACATGTGTGTTTGTGCATGTGCGTTAATGTATTGTGTTTTGTGTGTGTGTGTGTGTATTTCTGCACGGGTGCATGCTTGTGTGGATGCATGTCAAGTATAGAGGTCTCTCACTGAACTAGAGCTTGCCGTTTTGGCTAGGCTGGCCGTCCTGGGAGCACCAGGGAATCCTCTTGCCTTCACCTCCCAGCACCGGACTGACAACTATGTACCACCGTATCTGGCTCTTTTTATCCAGGTTCTGAGGATCAAACTCAGGTCGGCATACTTGCAAGACAAGTGTGTTACCTCCTGAGCTGTCTCTCTAGCCCTGTAAAACATTTTCTACCTTTTAAAAATAACGAGTGGGGGCTAGCAGGATGTCTTAGCAGTTAGAAGCACTGGCTGCTCTTGCAGAGGACCCAGGTTTGACTCTCAGGTCCCACATAGCAGCTCACAAGCCTCTGTAACTCCATTTCCTGGATCCAGCACCCTCTTCTGTCCTCTTCAGGCACTGCACACACATGTTATACAAACATACATACATAGAAGCAAAACCATCACATGCATAATACATATATTTTTAAAGAAAATAAAGAATGGATCATAGCTAAGCGTCCTGAGAAGAAAAATGGTGTGTTGCCCTATCCAATCTCAGGAACTAGAGCACTTTCTATTGAAAAAGTCCTAAGGGTCTGGTGGTAGGAACTATATGAAGGACTGGCTTCATAGAGACCAGAATCCGACTCTGGGCTCTTGTGTAGCCTTGAGTTGATGGTTTAACCTCTCTGAAGTACGTGTTGTATAAAATACAACATCACTGCCAGCCATGGTGGTGCATGCTTTTCATCCCAGCACTCAGGAGGCAACGGCAGGTGAATCTCCGAATCTCTGTGAGTTCGAGGCCAGCCTGATTTACACAGAGAGTTGCAGGTCAGCCAAGGCTACAGTGAGACCCTGGCTCAATAAAAACAAAACAAAGGTAAAATAGGATATTGCTGCTGGCCATGTAGGGCCATGAAAATGGGAAAGAAGGGACAGAAGTGACCTGGCATGATGCTCAGGACACAACAGGTGGTCAGTAGGTGATGACCTTTGGTGCTAACAAAACCCTCAGGAGCAGACTGGACACAGTGGGAACAGTTTACAGAGCCCAAGTTCTGCACACTGAGGCAGCCATGCCACGCCTTCAACATAACAGCCACATTCCCACCTGCTGGCTCCCAAATACATTTTCTCTCTGGCCAACCAAGGATGCTAGACTGGCTGGCAAGACTCCAGGATGAGCCACAGCTGGGAACCCCAGAGCACAGGCCACCCTGATGACCTTTGGTGCCCCTCAGGAAAGGGAACGATGGCTCCCTCTGCACAGCCTCGCCTTCCCCAGAACGACAGAGGGGCACTTTGTTGCCTAGATAGGAACCAATCCGTTTCCTCCCGGGCTTTAACTGATCACCTGGTGTCTTAGCACTGACACCAGGAAGGAACACGGGAGACTGAGAGGGAAGCAGGGTGAGAAGCCCACTGAGAACCAGGGACTCCGCCAGGGCTTGCCTTCTGCTACAGCCTTGAACACCATCAGGCTGAGGGCGAAGATCTGAGATGACAGAGATTTGAGGAAATCAAAGTGTAATTCGCCACAGATGCGATAACAGATGCGGGAATGCATTCCAGGTGACAGCCAGGATGGCGGGGCTGCGCTCCAGACCTCGGAGTCTTTTCACCCTCCACAGGGGCAAGTAAACAGATGATGGGTGTCTGTGATAGCCGAGCAGGGAAAGAGCCTGGTCAGGGCCACATGCTGCTTCAAGCCACCTGGATGGCCTGGGAGGGAGAGCAGAGGAGAGAGCCAGGCCCACAAGAGAAGGGAAGTGTGCTGGCCACCTCTGTCCTCCTCCCCAGCCCCACAAAGCTCCAATACTGCACCACTGCAAGTAATAGGGAGACCACCTGGGATGTGAGCAATGGCCTTACACAAGTCATTTTACTGAGAGACTGGCAATGCCCACAGGCATCAGAAGGCCTGTGCTGGGGAACCCCTGCCACTCTGCTCTGTGGTCTTGAGAAGGGCACTGAACTTTGCTGAGCCTCAGGTTTCTCTGTGGAAAGCACTTTGGAGTGGTCTTGGCTTACTTACCAGATGGGCTCAGTGAAGTCACATCTGGGAAGGACGTTAGCCCAGGTGGAGACCCACAAAGTCTCGATTGGAAGCCACTGTGGGCCTGGTGTCCATACAGTCAAGCTGGCGGGGGGTGGTGACAGGAACTACAGTTCAAGATTCACGCCACAGAGCAGAGTTCTTGAGGGAGGGGTTGGCTGGTCACAAGCTGGCCCTCTTTGGATAAGGCAGGAGTAGGGTTTGCATTTTACCCCATTTCTGACCCTGCTGAACCCTAGGTCTGCCCTGCAGCTGGAGTTTGAGTGTCATAGGACATCAAAAAGATTGTCCCCGAGCACACAGACAGCCCTGTGCCAACTGGCTGCCAGCTGGGAAGACATCACAGGACACCATCCCAGCCACACATGGGCTCACAGAGACGGCCATCTATACTCAGCTCTGGTGTCACGGAGACC
>JAQHUG010000134.1:4536852-4556302 GCA_028555095.1 Dicrostonyx torquatus
CTCTTTGTGCTCATGCCCAGGAAGCATTCTGGTCTCGGCTTTTGAAACTCAAAGCCAAGAATGCCATTGCATCTCTGCTGTGTCTCTTCTTTCTTGAGGTCTCATGGACCATAATGGCAGATAAAGGGACAATGCTGTCATGGACCGACTGTGGAGGAGATTGAAGAACACAAGACTTGTGAGTTGACAGTTCAAACCCCACCTCGTGCCCTATAGGAGAGCCAGCCCATAGCACGCGCACACACATACAATCATAAAAGAGTCTAGTTTTGTAAAAATGATTATTTTTCAAACTTCACTTTAAATGTGCCATGTGGAACAACTGGATATTTTGCCTAACTCTAAAACTATATTTCTAGGGGGGACTGGAGAGATGGCTCAGCTGTTTAGAGCACTTGCAGATGTCCCAGATTCCATTCCCAGCATCCACTTGGTGGTTCACACCATCCTAACTTCAGTTCCAGGGGGTCTAGTGCCCTCTTATGGCCTCCCTGGGCAGTGCATGCACATGATGCACATACATGCCTGTAGGCAAACCACTTATACATACATATTTAATATGAAATTAAATAAATCTTAAAATAAGTTTAATTATATTTCTAAAAATAAATTTAAAGAAGAAAAAGGAGAAAGTGTGTGTGTGTGTGTGTGTGTGTGTGTGTTTTTAACCAGTCCCTAGTGGAACTACGTTATAGACCTGAAAACACCATCGATGAGACCCCAGGGATGTGTAGCTGGATTTTGCTGTTGGTTTGTTGTTTGTTGATGCTGATCCCAACTCCAGACTTCAGACACACAGGCACCTGCTCTACCTCTGAGGCACATCTCACTCTTTTCCTTCTGGAACACTCACTGGGGTGCACTGTGTGCAGCTAGAGGGAACCTTCCCAGGACGGAGGATGGCAGTGTAGGGAAGAGGAGGACCCAGTGTCAGGGAGGAAGCTGCCACCTCAGATGTGAGTGCGCTGTCCTCAAGGACCCCATCACTTTCCTTCAGAGTTCCGAATCTGGTTTTGAACCGCTCACAGATGCCCATGGGGGAAGATCATCCAGTACCATGGGGCCAGTGTGAACCAATCTACACATCTCAGTGCTGTCGAAACGGCTTGCGGATGTGATTTTAAGTCTACTTTCTCTGTGTTTAATCGGGAAAAGGCTGTCTTTTTCATTTGCAGTTCTACTCATTTTGTGTGGGTGTGTGTGGACGTCAGAGGACAATATGCAGGGGCCCCTTCTCCCCTCCCACCACAGGGGTCTCACTCAAGCTACCAAGCTCTAGGCGTGACGGCAGGCGTGTTCACTTGCAGAGCCATCTCGCTCAGCCTGTAAAATGCTCTGAAAGGGTCAGTTGCTGAACAATAAATGTTTGACGGACTAGTGAAATTTAAGGGGACATAGAAGGGAGGGGACAGTCAGGGGCCAGCGTTCAAAGCCTGAGGGGTGTGGTTTGGGAATCTCCGCATTCACTGGCTACCGTGGTGGTTCTGTGGCTGTAGCCACACATGATGCGAGCCTCTTGAGGACAGGGCCTATGTGTCCTGTGTCATTAAGTCTCTATGTGTCATTAAGTCTCTAGCCAAAGCATGGATGTGATGGCAAACAGTAGATGCTAACCAAGCTCCCCTGAATCCACAGATGACAAAAAGATGGGAAAGGGGCTGGGAGTGTGTGAGGACCCGCGACTATCATAAAGTCAGCTGTGGTAGAATGGTGCCTGCAGTCAGTGCTCAGTGCCGAGATGAAAGGCAGGGACAGGAGAATCCCTGGGGTCTGGCAGACCAGCTAGCCTGGCATACACAG
Organism: Dicrostonyx torquatus; assembly: GCA_028555095.1. Classification (NCBI taxonomy): domain Eukaryota; kingdom Metazoa; phylum Chordata; class Mammalia; order Rodentia; family Cricetidae; genus Dicrostonyx; species Dicrostonyx torquatus. The sequence continues at coordinate 4,538,653 of JAQHUG010000134.1, forward strand.
TGAAAAACAAGAGACTGTCTCAAACAAGGAGGAAAACGGGACCAATATGCAAGTTTGCCCTCCAACCTCCAAATAGGCACTGTGATAGAAACACACTGAAACATACATATATACACCGTACACACAAATATTAAGAAATAATTAATAAATGAAGCATCATTTTAAAAGAAGAAAAAGGCTTTTCTGAGCTCTTTTCTGATCATAAAAGCCCAGAAATTCTGTTCTCTGTTGTTCCTGCTGGGGTTGGAACAAGGACCTGTCGGTGTGCGCTTTGGGATGCCCTGGCCCTGCCCTGATGCTAACCCAAAGCCAGCCTCAACCCAGACAAAGCACTTCTCAGAACCCACTGCCCACTGGGAGGCTCACAGCCCGACTCCAGGCCCCAAGGAGAAAGCACATTTGTTTACTTGACCTGAGTGACATGTTCATTGATTTCCCTGGAATGGTTCATTCATAAAGGCAAATTGGGTCCCTCCTGGGGATGCCAATGGCCTTTTAACAAGCTCCCCCGGGGGGTAGCTTCTGAAAATGAGACGCAGACCAGCCAGAAATGGAATCTGCCTTCCACCCAGGGAAGAGGTGCCACCTTGCAACTTGGTAGGTCAGGGACCTTGGTCTAGCCCCACGGGCTGGGCACAGCAGGAAGGGAGGGCCAGACAAGGATGCACCAGGCTGTCTCACACCGCTGCCATAATCAAGTCTTCTGCTGTGGTCAGCACGAGCGGGTGAGGGCAGTGGGGAAGTTCTAGAATTGAAACGGATTTCTTTTATGTGCTTCCACATAGAACATTTCCGTTTGTGTGTAAATGTGTATGTGTATGTGTGTGTGTACATGTACGGGTGCTTCTGCATGTATGCATGTGACTGTGTGTATAGGTATGTGCACGAATGTGTGTATACATGTGGATATGTGCATGTGGATGTGTGTGTCCATGTGCAAGTGTTTATGCATGTATGCGTGTGACTGTGTGTGAAGGTATGTGCTCAGATGTGTATGTGCATGTGGATATGTGTTTGTGCATGTGGATGAGTGTGTGCATGTGGATGAGTGTGTGATTGTGGATGAGTGTGTGATTGTGGATGTGTGTGTCCATGTGCAAGTGTTTATGCATTATGCGTGTGACTGTGTGTGAAGGTATGTGCACGAATGTGTGTGTGCATGTGGATATGTGTATGTGCATGTGGATGAGTGTGTGCATGTGGGTGGATGTGTGCGTGTGTGCATAAGCGGAGGGGGTAAGTGTAGAAATGTGTGTGTAGCAGTGTGCAGGCTGGTGCGAGTGTGTGTGCATGTGAGCATGGAGACAACTTTGGTGGTGCCCATCAGGAGCCACACACCTTGTTTCCTGAGGCAGGGTCTCTCACTGGCCTGGAGTTGGCCAAGCAGGCGAGACTGGCTGGCCAACGAACGAGCCCCGGGGATCCTGCCTCTCCCTCCTAAGCGCTGGGCTTCTGGGTGTGCACTACCACACGGAGACAGGTCTTGCCCAACATCAACCGCTCATGGAATGTTCTTGCTCTTTGGCTCAACTTTCCCTCATCACAGATGAGGAAACAGAACCTCGGGGAAGTGACAGGTCTGAGGTCACAGCCAGGAGCCCTCCACAGCTGCCTCCCATTCACAAGCAGGCAGGTCTCCCTCCTTCAGCTTGCTCAGCCCTTTAGAGAATCGCGGGGCAGTATTAGCACCCTGCCGTCTTATTTTATTTTGCTATAAAATAACTCCACTCTTCTTACCCTGCCCTTGTTGGCCCCTCAGCATTCTGCTTTAGGAAATAACTTCTAGTCTTTGATGTCTCCAGATGTCACGCTGTAACTGTTCCTCAGATGGCACGAGGCAGCCGCTCTCAGAGGGCGGCTTCCTCCATTCCGTCAAGGGCAGCTGGAGAGTGTCCCCAGAACAAACAGAGGTGAGCCCTGGCTCCCACACACCCACTGACTTGGGGTGATCTAAGGCAGGCCACCCCATGGGGGGGGGTTCAGCTTCCCCGTCTGTCCATGAGGGCTGGGGCTTTGCACTATGAAATGGCTTCCGGCTGTCCACTCCACCCCAAGGGCTGATAGGCTCCAACTCCCTGGTATTCTGTAGATTCGATACTGAAGCCAGTGTGTCTCCACTCTCCTCTGATCTGGGCTTAAGCCAGAGAAAGTGGGGTGCATCTGTGAGGAGTCAGACCAAGGGGAAAGGCCCCACCACTCCTCCTGCCGCAGAGGCCACCCCTCCCCTGCCTCTTTTGGGACACTACTGTGTTGAATTACCAGAACATTCCCACTGGTGCTAGGCACCTCCAGAGGTTGTCACTCAGGATCGTGGGCCATCGCACTCTGCCCTGATTATTGTGAGTGACATGGCTGTCACTATTGATTCAGCATTATTGAGAGAGAAGTGACTTCTCCCCTCCAAGGAACACACTCCCAGCAGATGAGCCACAGGCACTCAGCGATGGCCCAAGCCTCTTATACTCCAGTATTCAACGCTGTTACTAAATTATTAAAAACCTAAAGAGTCCAAAATGACCAAGACTCATGGGGGAAGCAACTCATGAACAGAGAACATCTCTCAGTTGCCCTCAGTCTAATCTGGTTGGGGTTGGTTTGGTTTGGTTTTGAGACAAGATCTCACTGTGTAGCCCAGGCTGGCCTCAGGTTCAAGATCCTCCTCTTTCTGGGATTACAGGGTAGCCTGAGCTACCATTTCTGGCTTTGCTTTGGGATCTGGAGTTGGCCATGTGATATTCTTTGGCCCATTAACACATTGGCAAATGTGATGGAGCAGAGGCCCTGGGTGACCCAATGTTGCCTGTTCAATGAGCTTTTTAAACTTAAACATTTCAGAACAAACTCAATACATATGTTTATGTATCAGTTTGCCTATTCTTGCTCCTCTGGAAGCCTGTGACCATACCCATGGGTACCAGTTCTTAGTAGACAGCGGCAATGAGGTGTAGCTCTGCTCCTTGTCACCCAACCCACAGCCACTGCTGTGCCTCATCTCCACATACCTGCCTCAGCCTCCACCCCTGGTAACATCCTGACTCACAGCCCTGCCAGGACGACAGAAACCACTGGGACTCCCATAATACAGCTCTGTCTTACTCAGGGTTTTCATTGTTGTGAAGAGACACCATGACCACGGCAACTCTTACAAAGAAAACATTTAATTGGGGTGACTCTCTTACAGTTTCAGAGGTTCAACCCATTATCATCATGGTGGGGACCATGGCAAGTGTGAACGCAGACATGGTACTGGAGCTGAAAGTGCTACATCTGGACCCAGAGGCAACAGGAAGCTTGAAAAATGAGACCTCAAAGCCCGCCCCCACAGTGATACACTTCCTCCAACAAACCACACCTACTCCAACAAGGCCACACCTCCTAATAATGCCACTCTCTTTGGGGGCCATTTTCTTTCTAACCACCACAAGCTCCACTCCCATAGTAACCCTCTCAAAGAATGTCTGCCCTCCAAAACAATGAGTCATACCTCCCAGTGTGTCAGGCAACAACACAGCATGTCACTTCTAGATTGGCACAGGGCTGGCTTCAAAGGCTTTGGATAGAACCCTAGAAACATCTGAGCTCAGTGAAACTGGACACCATGTTAGAAGTCCAACTAGCTTGAACCTACCGTGTTGTGAGGAAATTCAACTAGCCATAAACATGTGGCAGGAGAGATGTCCAGGCATCTCTAGGTGTCTCAGCCAACAGATAAAAGGATAGACACAAGAGCCTAGAGGGTCATCTCACCATCTAGCTCAGAGGGGCCATCAGACGACTTCAACACCTGATACAGTTACAAACTAACCATTCTTCTCAGCCGTTAGCTGAGTGAATTATAGAGAGTACATCAGCAGAAAAGCTCCCAGAATTCATCAGGAGTTTGTTGCATCAGCCTGTTTTCTTTGATTCAGTCAAGGTACTTTTTGAAAGCAAGGAGCGCCAAGTCCAGCCCGGTAGGGAGTCACACTCAAGCAACGCCTCGATGTTGCAGTGCTAGGTCAGGCACCTGTCCGGCATGTCCCAGAACTCACATCATTTGAAAGAGGTGCTAGAATTGAGGTTCTGGAGCCACACTGCCCAAGTCCAAGTTTGGGTGTTAAAACTCACTCACTGGTGACTTTCAACAGGGAACTTGACCTCTGTTTATGGCTTCCCTGTAGCATCATGGAGCCCCAAGTCAAGTTCCCCACCTATATACTCTAGCACCTCGGGGGAGATCCAACGGTCCCATGCCTTTAGGGAAGGATCACATACAAATGACTGGGAGGAGTAGCATGACTGTCAACAATCCACAGGCCCACTCCCATGGTCTCCTGCAAACACGCAACAGCTGAACTGAGGAAGATGAAGACAGACAGTAAGATGGGTTAGAAGTGAAGTGAGCAACCATCAGGATTCTCAGTGAAGTTGGGACTCACAAGGCAAGAAACACAAGCCGGGTGGTGGTGGTGCACGCCTTTAATCCCAGCACTCGGGAGGCAGAGGCAGGTGGATCTTTGTGAGTTCGAGACCAGCTTGGTCTACAAGAGCTAGTTCTGGGACAGGCTCCAAAGCCACAGAGAAACCCTGTCTCGAAAAAAAAAAAAAAAAAAAAAAAAAAAAAAAAAACAAGGCAAGAAACGCTTCAGGAGCCAGAAAGGTAGGCTCCTGGAGAAGGAGGCTTTTGAGTTTTGAGCCATCCAGAAGAGGTGGCGGGGACAAGGGTGGTAGTGATGGGAAAGCAGGAGTCCAATAGACCCCTCTTGCTCTCTTGTTCCTGACTGCAGCAAAGCATTAGGCACAGAGGTAAGGGAGTAAGGACAGAGGTTTCTGTCCCACCCAGTCCCGCAACCGTTCAGTCCCAAAGAAACACACAGAGGTCTACATTACTTATATACTTATATATTAGTTCAGGCTTCTTGTTAACTCTTATAACTTACTTTAGCCCATAATTCTTGTCTGTGACAGCCATGTGGCTTGGTACCTTTTATCAGTGAGGCATTTTTCATCTTGCTTCCTCTGTGTCTGGATGACGACTGAAGACTGAGCCTTTCCTCTTCCCAGAATTCTCAGAGTCCACTTTTGTGAGATGGGCGTTGCCCATCCTCCCTCAAACCCTCCTCTTAGTCTTCCATCAGCTATAGCAAGAGAGGCTCAAGCTTGCTTGAAAGAGACATCCTGCCCAGCTCACAGTCCAGTCCAGGCTTAGGCAAAAGAGGAGACATTAGTATTCTGTCCTCTGCTCCACACCCTAGACACTTGCTCCACCTGTCTCTAGTGTGTGTGTGTGTGTGTGTGTGTGTGTGTGTGTGTGTGTGTGTGTAAGTCAAAGGACAATTGGTTATTACTCCTCTGTCTCCATCCTCCTTGCTATTTGAGGTAGTGTATCAATCACCCTGAACCAGGGCCACACCAACTCAGCTAGACAGGCTGAGCAGCGAGCCCCAGGAGCCACCAGCTCCCCTTCCCCAGCTCTGGGATTACAGGCGTGTGCTACCACCATGCCCAGCTGTTTATGTGAGTGCTGGGGATGGAACTCAAGTCAGTAAAGTGCTTGTCTTGTAAGCTTGAGACTCCCCCTCCCGCTTCTGTCTCTCTCTTTTTTTTAATTTTTTTTATTTTTTGATTTTTTGAGAAAGGGTTTCTCTGTGGCTTTGGAGCCTGTCCTGGAACTAGCTCTTGTAGACCAGGCTGGTCTCAAACTCACAAAGATCCGCCTGCCTCTGCCTCCCGAGTGCTGGGATTAAAAGCGTGTGCCACCACTGCCCGGCAGCTTCCATCTCTCTCTTGATATGAGCCCCACCCCCGTCTAAGTTCAGACCCCAACTCCATCACTTCTCAGACACGTGCCAGAGTAGGAAGTGCTCTTTGCTCCGTTTTTCTGGGTCTCGGTTCCAGATCTGGAAAGTGAGACTGAATTAGGAAGTAAAGACGAGAACCAGGAAATAAGAAAGACACATTAAACAGCAAGAGTTCTGATCATCACCCTGCCTCAGATTCCCTGCTTCTCTACTTCTGACCCCCTGCCAGCCTACTGGGTGCCCTGAGCACACACGCCTCTCCTGCTCCTGCCTGGCAGTGGGGCCTTGAATGCTGAAACCCCCTTCCATTCCACAAGGCCAGACGCTTGATTGTGTTATTAATTGAAGCAAGATGCTGAGCCCGGGAGATTTATTTCTTTCCCATATCTGTGACTATAAATGCCACTCACAGAGCTTAGAGGCCCGTGTCAGCCAGAATCGAGCTCCTGAACAGACGTTTTTGGTCTCCTCAGCCCCTCCTTCTGAGTGCCAGGAAGGAAGGGTGTTGGGACACACGCCCCTCACCCCAATTTCCCTCGCTTCATTTGCACAAGGCAGAAAAGGGGTCAGGAAGGGTACTGTGGAACTGGGCAGGAATTTTCCAAGAAATTTGTTTTAAGCTTCTTCCTCGTCATTAAAGAACTTTCACGCTGCTATTTTTAGCTGTGTGAAGGAGCCAAGCTCACAGTCGCCCTCCTCTCTCCTGGTCCCAACCTTTGTTTATACAAAGCACATGCTGAAACCATTATTTTAAATCCTCCAAACCCATAATTGTTCAGGTAGATGAAGAATACAGCCTTTGTGGATGGTGTTCGCAGAAGGAGCCATGGTTCATTCACGTGTGGATTCCCTGTAGGAGTTCGCTCTGGGAGGCCCAATGGAGTCAAAGGCCTTCACACTCAAGCTCAAACTCCCCAGTCTAGAAGAGGGTCAGCTGTACTGAAAAGACAACACTGGCCCAGAAGTCACAGGGCGTGGTGACTGAGACGGGAACCCAGGGCTCCTGACCTCCTGTGTGGAGCCTACTCTTTGTCCAAAACCGGACAGTTTGAGCTCCGTTCCTAGGGTGACAGTTATTTGCTCTGGGGCTTTAAGCAAATCGCCAACCCCTTCTGAACCACAATTTTCCTATCTATGTAGAGAGGACAGGAACACAATATCCAGTTTCCAGACGGGGCTGGAGAGAGAGCTCGGCGGGTAAAGTGCTGGCCTTGCAAGCTTGAGGACCTGAGTTTAATCCTTAAAATTCACATTAAAAAACAAAGCCAGAGGTTGGTGGCCCACACCTTTAATCCCAGCACTAGAGTCAGAGAATAGTGGATCCCGAGGACTCACTGAACAGCCAGCCTAACCTAATGGAGACCTTGTCTCAACAAAACAAAAGAAAACAAACAAGCAAAAAGAAACGATGGACCAAGAAACAACATTCAAGGATGACCACTGACACACACACACACACACACACACACACACACACACACACAACTAATGCAATACTGAAATTGGTTCTTTAAATTCCTCTGCCTGGATCTGAATATCTCTCTGATTTGTTTTAATAACTTTTTCTAAGTCTTGTATCTTGGCACTCATATCAACCAACCTTTTTAGAAATAAACCAAGAATTATCAAACAGACAATAAGGATTATCAAAGTGATAATTAACAATATGTCATTCCCAGTTAAGTTGATTATACATTTATTTAATTTGTTTCATTTTTAAGCCACTCATCATGTAATCATACAGAGACCTAGCTCTTTTCATTGTAATAGTGTTTTCTATTTTTTATTATGCGGAAAAAAATTCCCTCTTTTAACTAATTCCTCCCTTTAAGAATTCCCAGTTGTCTCACCAAATCTGCTGGTGACAATTCAGATGATGGAGAAGTGTGAGGCTGACCGCTGCTACATAGAACAGAAGCCCGAGCAGGTTTCAAGGCAGCAGCCTGAGAAAGGGGGTCCTGGGCAAGCCCACAACCCAGCGGGAGAAAAGAAGCCAAAGAGCCAGCCATTTGGGGGAATGTGCGAAAGTGGCTAACTTCTGAGGCATTTGGAGCCCAAGCACCTGTGGAGTTTGCTGCAGAGAGGCTGCAGAAAAAAAAAAAAAAATTCCCAACTCGCCCAGAGACTTGGGGAGAAAAGAGAGAAAAACCTAGCCCGTGAGGCGGTGACTCTGGCTGTGTGCAGCTCCAGCCTGTGCCGGTGGCTGCAAAGCCACAGACAAGCAGCTTTTTCGTGAATTCATGCCCCAAAAGATGGATGTAGCCAGACGCAGTGTGAATCTAATTTAATAGTAAAAACCCGGGGTCAGATAATAGGGGGTAAAAGCCCAAAGACCAGAGAAGTAAAGCAGTCAGCCATTGAAGTTCTTATCTGTACAAAATCTTCAGAACAAAAAGCTGAGGTCCTGTCTCCTTCGTGTCCAGCCCCGTCCCTTCTTGTCTCCACCTCCCTAGTGCTGGAATTAAGGGTGTGTGGCTCCCAAGTGCTGGGATCAAAGGCTTGTGCCACCACTGCCTTTGGTTAACCAGTGGCTAGCTCCGCCCTCTGATCTTCAGGCAAGCTTTATTTGTTGGCGCACAAACAGAATGTCACCACCCCCTCCCTCCTCACCAGATGTGGTGATGCCCCCCATGGTCTCAGCTAGAAGCATCTCTTCACCACCACCTTCCTGTGACACTACTAAGTAGACAAGAGCTTTGTGTGCTTGGCCAGCATCATGTAAGTGGCCCTTCATGGACTGGCCACCCATGGATTCATCCAATCGCAGACAGAAAATACCCCCACAAAGCTGTAATAGGAGCCAGAAAGATAGTTCAGTGGGGAAATGGGCTTTGCCACCAAGCACAGTGTTCTGAGTTTGATCCCAGGAACCCATATGGTAGGAAAACAACAACAACAACAACAATCGCAGACAGAAAATACCCCCACAAAGCTGTAATAGGAGCCAGAAAGATAGTTCAGTGGGGAAATGGGCTTTGCCACCAAGCACAGTGTTCTGAGTTTGATCCCAGGAACCCATATGGTAGGAAAACAACAACAACAACAACAACAAAAAAAACCAAAAAAACCTGACTTCTGCAGGTTGACCTCTGACCTCCACAAACACGCCCTGTGGACTGGCTAGTTTTATGTCAATTCGACACAAGGTAGAACACTGGTCTCAACCTTCCTATGCAATCCTTTAATACAGTTAGTTCCTTATGCTGTCGTGACCCCCCAATCATAAAATTATTTTCATCACTACTTCATAACTGTGATTTTGCTACTGTTATGAGTGTAAGTGTGTTTTTCAATGATCTTAGGTGACTCCTGTGATACTGATCCTCCAATGCGGTCTTGACCCACAGGTTAAGTGGTGTGGGAAGTCCTTCTGTGTATGTGTTGCTTATATTGGTTAATGAATAAAGCTGCTGTGGCCTATGGCAGGGCAGAGTAGAGTAAGGCGGGAATTCCAAGCAGATAGAGAAGGAAAGAAGGCAGAGTCAGGGAGACGCCATGTAGCCGCCGAAGGAGAAAGATGCCTGGGAACCTTACCCCTAAACCACGAGCCTCATGGTAAAATATAAAATAATAGGAATAGGTTAATTTAAGATGTAAGAGCTAGCCAGAGCTGGGTGTTGGTGGCGCACACCTTTAATCCTAGCACTCAGGAAGCAGAGGCAGGCAGATCTCTGTGAGTTCGAGGCCAACCTGGTCTACAAGAGCTAGTTCCAAGATAGGCTCCAAAGTTACAGAGAAACCCTGTCTGGGGAGATGGTGGGGGGAAGCTAGAAGTTTCTGTGTGATTATATTAGGTCTGGGCAGCTGGGAAAGGAACAAGCAGCCTCCATCTAGAGTTAAAAACCAGTGAGCTAGAGTCATCAGAGAGGAAGGAGTCACAATTGAGAAAATGCCCCCATCAGATTGGGCAGTAAGGGAGCCACTGAAACATTTTCTTTATGAGTGATTCACAGGGAAGGGCCCTGCCCTTTGTGGGCTGGTGGCTCTGGGTTTTATCTGCATGCTGCCAGCCACAGGCCTGCCCCGCACTCTGGGCACTAAGATGGACAGGTATCTGGTGGAGAAAAGTAAGAGCAGGAGCAGAGAAGTTTGTGCTCTGTGGAGAAAAGAAGAACTGAAGACACAACTGTAGTGAGGAACAGGCTGCTGTGGGTGGCCTACGCTGCCACCTGGGGCCATGTAATGTCCGGGTCTGTGCTGCCACCAAGGGCCTTGTCTGGGTCTGTGGCCCTACTGCAGCCAGCCAGCAAAGTCTGTGATCATGTCCATGGTCCGTGTTCTGGGCTCCCACCTGAGGCCATCTTGGTGTCTGGGAGCCATGCTGACATCAGGGCCGTACTGATCATGGTTGCCTGCACTGCCACCCAGGGTCATGGTGATGCCCAAGATGTCAGCTTTAGAAAGAGAGGACCATGGGAGTTCTGACTGTTTACACATCTACCTTCATGCTCCAGAGCTCTGTGGGCTTGACCCAAAGTATCACCCCCATTTTACCCTGAGGTTTGGAAGCGGCAGGTAGACTCAGAACCTCTGGCAGTGCACTGGTGACATTCAGCCCTGCTATACATCCCATAGTTTTGTGTGGTACCAAGAGCTGTTTTACAAATGAACAGCACTTCTCTGTGCAAAGGGTGTGGCCTTAAAGCAGAACCTTGGAGACTGACCCTAGTTAAGGGCTAAGTAACAGGCCCTTGGGGTAGGTAAGGACACCCTAGTCCCTTCTGGCCCCAAGTTAACTCTTCTTCTTAATCTATTGGTTGTCATTACATGACATCATTAATGTTATCCATTACACTATACATTTCCCCTTAATTTGTCCAATTCTATTGCTCGAGACAGTCAGCCATCTCGGGGTTCACTGAGAGACTCAAGGAACAAGGAACAAGGTGAAGAGCAGCTAAGACAGGCACTCAGATCAGCCTCTGATCCACACACAGAGAGGTATGTATCCACACAGAGAATAAAGAGAGGGAGACTCAACCTCATCAGATATTCTTACACAGACTTAAACAGAGCCGATGTAAACTTTTAGTCCAGATTCCTAGTTTGGAAGGTGTACACGCTTGAAATGGGCACCATTGTCTGCATACAACTGAATTCTCGTCCGTTTCCCCCACAGAGCCGTGAACACAGGTGTCTTCCATCTGGGTTCAAATTTGAAACACATCTCCCAGCTTTCAGCTTCTCTTTCTCATTCCCTTTGCACACTCACAAAGCCAAGCTCCAACACTGAAGACGGTTTTTAAATCGTTTTAAAAATATTTGTTCTTATTGTAGGTGTATGGGTGTTCTGTCTGTGTGTATGTCTGTGTACTACGTGCGTGCAGTGCCCACAGAGGTCAGAGGAGGGCACTGGATCTCCTGGAAGTGGGTTCATGGATGGTTGGGAGTCACCAATACCGGGAATGAACCCAGTGCCATCTCCCCAGCCCCACTTTTGAAATCTCTAATGATTCATCATTTATTTTTTGGAAGAAGGGTGGTCATTTTCTCTGCTCCAGGATTGCAAAAGAAATCTATTTTTAGACTTGCAAATTCCAACTACAAATAACAAACCAATGATATTCCTTAATTTCTACTTCAGCTCTTTCCTGCCAGCCACCTAGCAAGGACGCCCATCTTCGCCTGTGTCCACTTAGGAACAAAGGACAGTTGAATTACTAACTCAATTAAGTACAAGTTTGCACCCAAACAGAAGAGCCCCAAGGCTGCCTCTATGCATGGACCAGCGAAACAGGTCCTAGGCTCACATCCCAGAATAGCGGACGGTGACTAAGCAGATGAGAACAAGACATTCTCTTTGTCTTCCACTTGAAAACTGTGTTTACTCACTCATTTCTGAGTCTGAGATAATTCCATCCGGGACCTGGCCCTGTGAACACTCACTGTCTGAGAGTTCACTCATGTGGTTAGTTTCGCCATCTTCATGAACCCAAGCGTAGGGCACTGTTGTTTGTTTGTCTGCATTCGTTTTCTGATTCATCTGATCATTGTGATGCATCTTTCCCCATCATTTTTCTCGTTTTTATTATAGAGGGAAGAGGGGGAATCTGATTTCTTGACTGTATTTGATGGAAATAGGGCTCACTCTGGAAGATGATGTAAGACGTCTGCAGCCCCCTCCTTCACTAAACAGGGTCTATTGCACCCCAAACTGACCTCAAATTCATGATCCTCCTGCCTCCACCTCCTGAATACTGCTGAGATTACAGGAGAGAGCCCCCATGCCTGGTTTGCAAAGTCCTAGGGCTTGAACCCAGGGTTAGGCAAGTACTCTACTGAAAGAGCTAATCCCTGCCTCCACCTTCCTTTTATATCTTCTGACAAGGTGGTGTTTTAAGCCTCTGGTTTAGCTCCATCTTGCTACTGTAACACACACACAGTTCTGGAGGTCCGAGTCTGAAGTGGGTTTGTTATGATTTGAATGAGGAATATCCATCATAGACTCATGTCTAAACGTTTGGTCTCCAGCTAGTGACATTGTTGGGTTTTTTTTAAGGTTTTTTTTTTTAATTTTATGATCATTGGTGTTTTGCCTGCATGTATGTCTGGAACTGGAGTGACAGACAGGTGTGAGCTGCCATGTGGGTGCTGGGAATTGAATCCGGGTCCTCTGGAAGAGCAGCCAGTGCTCTTAACCACTGAGCCATCTTTCCAGCCTCTTAAAACAAGTGGCATTGTTTTAAAAGGTTGTGAAACCATCAGGAAGTGGAGTTATAGCTGAGATGCAGGCCTTGAGGGTTACAGCCCAGCCCATTCCTAAATCCTCTCTACTTCCTGATCTGCTCTGTTGCACCCAGATGTGAGCGAACTCCCCAACCACAGCTGAGAACTGCTCCTGCTGCTATGCCTTCTCCACCATGAAGGCCTGTGACCCAGGGTACCACAAGCCAAAATAAACCCTCCTCCCTTGGCTTGGGTCACACTGGTAAACAAAATAACAAACACAGTGTCTCACCAGGCTAAGATGAAGCTGTGTTTCAGGATGGCGACCTTTCCTGGGGTTCTAGTGAGAGGTCATTTCCAGAGTCCCCTCTGGCTTTGGTGGCCACTTACACCCCTTGGCTCATGACTTCATTTTTCATATTCAAAACCAGCAAATATTTCTCCCACTGGATGCATCCTGTTCTCTTCATTCATACTCACACCTTATTTGGTGAATGTTTTAGGGGCCTGTGTGATTATCCCAAGTCACCCAGATAATCTAGAATGATCCCCTATCTCAAGGTGCTCATTTTCAAATTCTCCTGCTGTGTCAGGAAACAGCCACGTTCCAAGGGTGGGAGTGTGACAAGATTTGGGGGTCCAGCATTTCACACAGCCCAGCAATGCATGCAAAAACTACAGGACCACACAGCAATGAGGACTGGCATCATCATGACTTCATCCTCCTGGATGCTTCTGTTACTGCTCTGGCTTCTTATTATTTTAGTCCTTTTTTGCATAGCTGAAAAGATGAAATCATTCTTAGGAGGAGGAAATAGCCAAGAGTTTTCAAGGGATTAAAAAATTAGATTAATAAAATCCAATAATGAGACTTATGAAAGTGTCCAGTGGCCCCATGTGCAAGATAAAAGAGTATTTTTATTTTTATTCTGTGCCGTGGTGGTGGTTGACATCACTATGTAGCCTGGCTGGCCTGTACCCAGTAGAGCACCCTCTTGCCTCAGCCTCCTGAGGACTGGGATTCCAGGCCCAGGCCACCTCAGCAATGAAAGAAATACTTTTTTTTCTCGAAATGACAAGTAGGCAGATCACAGTGGCACACACCTTTAATTCCAGCTCGGGCAAGGCAGAAACAGGCAAATTTTTGTGAGTTTGAGGCTAGCCTGGTCTGCTTAGTGAGTTCTAGGACAGCCTGGGCTACATAATAAGACCCTGTATAAAGAATGGAAGGAAGGAAGAAAAGAAGAAAGGACAAAGACAAATTCTCTATGTTCTTTAGAAGATCTCAAATGAAGAATAAAAGCTATGAGACCCCAGCCCTGTCAGGTAGAGTTACTCAAACAAGAGACTTAACTAGGATCCCAGGCACAGAGGATCCCCAGCCCCGCCCACTCCCACAGGGCAGTCTGAATCTCAAACTCTCATTCTCAAGGTAAATGGGTTAGGGCAAGGGAGTCGGATAGAAGATGCTGTGTTCATTAGAGAAAGGCAAGGTCAAATAAGAAATCCTAAAGTCCCATGACCTTGAGAAAAAAGCAAACCCAAGGTGAAGTCCGACAGCTGGCAGACACCTCAGCTCCTTGTGGTGACTCAGGGACCCAAATTCCTTCCACTTTGTGACTCTGCCATCCTTTGGATCCCAGCTGGGACAGTAAGGGAGGCCCTGGAGAAGAGCCAGCCACCTAGTCAAGGCTCAACCCCAGGAATACGTGCATGAAAGAACTTGGTCACGTGATACCTCCAATCCCAGTGGTCCAGCCGTACCAAAACAAGAGGAAAACGAAGGGGTTTGCAAAGCTCCTTCGCTGGTCTGAAATCTCTGCTGCAGCCGTGGTTTCCCCACCACTGTCCCTGCAGTCTGTTGATCACATCAGATGAGGCCATTTCAGCTTCTGGAGAACCAGAAATGACCAGTAATTCTTAGTGGTCCCAAATGGTAACTCAACGGAATCAGGCCCTCTGGAGATGCCCGCACAGTTGCCGCTCAAATGAATTCCCTGGGGGCAATTCTGTCGCAGCTAAGATTGCTGGTGATGAATCTGAGTAGTCCTAAGAAGCTCTTCTCAGGGGTCCACCTGGCCACAGTTTGTGGCCCCACGAGCTCACGAGCTGCCAGAGACAACCTCAAGCTCAGGCCTGGATTCTTGTCCCCATGTCCTGAGTCTGGCCCTCAGCAAATCCTGGATAAATGTGTGCTGAATTCATTCTCTCTCTCTCTCTCTCTCTCTCTCTCTCTCTCTCTCTCTCTCTCTCTCTCTCTCTCTCTCTCTCTGTGTGTGTGTGTGTGTATTCATGTGTGTGTGGGCACATGTATGTTGGTATTGGATGCATATCCCCGGGCAGTATGTGGAGACCAGTGGTCAACCTTTGGCTGTTGTTGCTCGGTCACTGACCGCATCTCTCACTGGCCTGGATCTCACTAAGGCAGCTCATCCACCTGGCCAACAAGCCCCAGGTTGAATCCCTACCTCCCAGCTCTGGGATTACAAGCTCGCCTCATACCTGACCTTTTTTTTTTTTCTTTTAAGCATATTTCTGAGGATTTGACTCAAGTCCTCACACTTTCAAGGCAAGCGCTTTATCAAGTGAGCGAGCAAGACCCTGAACCTACCGTTTCTATACTCCAACAGAGAAAGCGGAATGGGAACAGCCTTAAAATGTCGTTAAACCAACAGACAAATTCTGCACATCCTCAAATTGATACAAAAAAAAATTAGTTTAACTAAGGACCCTCTGAACAAAGGCATTTCCCAGGTCCTCTTCCACAAAGTGAACCCTACACCCAAAGCCAGCAGCACTCCAAGACACAGGATGGTAGAAAATGTCCCAGGTCCCTGCAGACAGTGCCTTACATGCAGCACCCCTGCCCCAGACCCCCGATTCTCCCCATCCTTAGCCTCTTGCTCTTCCTCTTCCAAACTTGAAGGTCACATGGCAACTGGATGAAAGCTGGAACCTGGGTTTCCGGGACCCCCTTCCTCAGCAGGTGTCACCTTCAAACACCCTTGGGATGAAGCACAGGCTTAATGAAGGCTTTCCTCAGTGACCTCACGGCCAAGAATCAAAGCCTCCCCATCAAGGCCAAGGAAGGAGGAGCAGAGGCGGCTAACCTCTCAGCATGAGGAGGAGTTTGGGGTCTGGATCCTGGCTCAGTCAATAAAGCACTTGCTGTCAAAGCATGAGGACCTGAGTCTGGGTACCAAGAACCTGCACGAAAAGATCCGGGAATGGCAATGCATATCTGTAACCCCAGCACTGGAGCAGCAGGGACAGGCAGACCGTCAGCACACACATACACACACACACACATACACACACACACACACACACACACACACACACACACAAACACACACACACACAGACACAGAAGCGCCCACCAAAGCTGGGCCTTACAGACACATTTCCTGAGCCCTGCTCATGTATGTGGCTTGGAATGTCCTTTGTGTCTAGAGCCTGCACATCCCAAGTTCACACTGAAAGCATCAGAAAGGACTTTAGGATCCCTGTCCAAGCATCTAATTTCCCAGCTGAGGCAGACAGGCAAAAAATAACCTACACAAGGCCACAAACTTAATACTCTTTCCATGTTTCTGGGCTTCCAGCCTAAGCTAGAAGCTTCCGAGAAGTCACACGGCCTCCCAGGCTTGTAGAGATCCAGGACCATCTGTGTCCACAGCCCAGCCCTCTCCCTGGGCAGTCAGGCAATGGGACCGTTGGCCAAGGGCCGTTCCGGGTCACCTGACTTGCCTCGCCAACAAGTTGCTTGCTTTGCAGAATGCCCTGTTTAATGTTTTATTTCTCCCACTCTTTCATTATTGATTCGGCCCCTTACTGCCGGGTCTGACCAAGTAAGCCAGGAGCGTTTGTGTAACGTCAACTTCATCAAAAATGCACGAGCTGGTGTTTACTCGCCCGCACACACTACCTAGACTGTTTAAGTCGATGGTTGGCGGTTTCAGCAAGCCAGAGAGGGCACTGGCAGCTGGGGGCTAGCTTCTGGATGCTCTGGGTGAGGCTGGAGCTCCAAGGATCTGGAGATCCCAGCATCCCCCAACCTCTTGGGATGAGGCTAGGTTGGGTTTGGTTTTTGTTATTGTGTTTGTTTTTCTGAAGCAGGTTTTACTCTGGGATCTTCCAGCCTCAGCCTCCCATGGCTGAGATTGTAGCCCCTTGTCCCAGCACCTGGCTGTGTGCTATGTGCTTCTATTTCCAAGGATTTTGTGGGGGGTTTTTTTTGAGGGGGGAGTTAAAGCCTGTATGTGTATCTACTCAAAAAAAAAAAAAAAAAAAAAAAAAAACACACACACACAGGAAGGAACAGCATTGATGACACAGCCCCTGACTGTGGTTCTGAATTTTCTATTCTCTGCTCACCTGAATTATCTCCATTTTCTGTGTTTGGTGAAAGGAAGAGCTGATGCGTCCTTGGGCTCCGCTTTCCAAGAAATCGGGCAGAGAACCTCAAAGTCCTCGTCACTGGCTCTCTTCCTCCAGCCCAGCTGGGAAATTCACCACCTCTGTCCCCAAGTCACCAGAGTCTTGAGGCTGCAGCCCAGCACTGCATGGCTTGTGGTGAGGGCCAAAAAATCTAATGCAGTGTCCCCAGATGGCCACCAGTGGCCACACTCCCTACCGCTGGGAGAGTCTGTGCCAGTATCCAGCCATCTAGGGAAACCGAACTATGCCTGTCTTGGTGTTCTCATACCCACAGAGGCCATACTAGGCTGCACTCTGGTTCTGAAGGCCCAGGAGCAGTGTGATGACAGCCCTAGTGCTGATGGTGACCTCCCTTCCACGGAAGTGGTTTCCCATCTGACTGGGGGCTTCCTGACAGGCAGGGACTCTAGACCCTGAGGTAAGGAAAACAACCAAAAAAAAAAAGTTGGGCAAAGGGCCCCAAAGTCCCAGCTTTTGACAGCCAGAGCCCTGAAGACCACCAGGCCAGGGAAGAGAAAAAGCAGCGGGCAGTAGCCTACAAAGACCACCAGCACTGGCAGACTTTTGGACAGCTCTTCCCTAATGACTCCCACTTGCAACCTTTTTTTTACAAACCCAAACTGGGCTGATCGCAGCCCAGCCAACATTCAATGAATTTCAGCGGTCCTGGGCCAAACAAGATGCAGGAGTGATGATGGAGGAGGAAGAGGCGTACCTACTGGAAGAGTGATGGAGGAGGAAGAGGCATACCCACTGGAAGAGTG
>JAQHUG010000134.1:4560722-4576978 GCA_028555095.1 Dicrostonyx torquatus
GGGCTCCTGCCCCAAACACAAGGGGCACTAGAGCTCCAGCCAACATCCAGGACCCAACCTATGGAGGGGACATTGCTCTCAGACCCCACACCTCAGCCACAGACATCAAAACTGCTCTCAGCCTTCGAGACCTGCCAGACACTGGACGCTGGCGATGCCAGCTGCTCCCACTGGTGACCCGCTTTCTGTAGAGTTGCTCTCAGTTGAAGCCCAAAGCCATAACTCTTCTCAGAGGTGTGACAGGCTTTGGGCTAGCACTTCCTGCTACCAAGAGTTAGACTTATTCTGTACAAACTGGCGGTTCCCACAAGGAAATCTGTTTAAAATTATCTGATTTGTTGAAGGTTATTAATCCTGAATCAGCAACATTTCCAGCTGAACATTCCTTGTTGTCTGACCACTTCAATTTTTGGAAGGAGAATGAGCTAGAACCCCACTAGAGACAGGGGATGGTCTCTACCAACTGCCTCAACTCCATCCAAAAAGCACCAACCCTGAGCTCTTGATAGGCGAGGCTGGCACCAAGCACTTCAAACCATTTAACTGTCAACATCATTTTAGCAAGAAGGAACCAGAAGCTCAGAGATGTCGAGCCACTCACTCTAAGTCACACAGCCAGGGGACTGTGGAAGCAGCAAGCTGACTCCAGCTCCTACACCCTGACCATTCTGCTATACTGCCTCTCTCTCTCTAGCTGGGCTTTCTGGGGTGGGGACATCACTGTAGGAGGCCCATATGACGAGACTGGCAATGGGAGGATGGCAGCCAGCTCTGAACACCAAGTGTTGTGTGGGACTTCTCCTGGGGAAATGTGAGCACTTACTCACCTCAGAGAGCATGGCAGACCAGAAGATTCCTCCAAAGTCCAGCTGGGTGATGATGAATCATTATTGGGGTGACTTAGAGGAATAAAGGTGAGTGGTTACTCACGGGAGCAGCGATGACTCAAAGGTGACCACATCCCCAGCATGGCTGTCAACTCACCAAAGCTCCAGCGCTGCACACAGGCAGACAACAGGAGGTGAGGCTCCTCCTGGCAACTGGGCTGCTCAGACTGTCTCTTCCACCAATAGTTGGTGACTCTTCCCGTAACTGCCTGGGAGGACCTTATGAATTTAACTAGTTTCCAGAACTTCCTAAGACTTATGTTATTGACTTCCCGACTGCCATGAACCTCCCTCGTGTGGAAGTTTTATTTAATACACACAAGTTTAATAGGGGCCAGATACACACACAGATTACTATACCAGAAAGAGCTCCTCCGAAGAAGCAGGCAGGTCGGTGATCCGCAGAGAGAGAGCTTTCCACGTGGGCCTAT
This sequence comes from Dicrostonyx torquatus, assembly GCA_028555095.1. Taxonomy (NCBI): domain Eukaryota; kingdom Metazoa; phylum Chordata; class Mammalia; order Rodentia; family Cricetidae; genus Dicrostonyx; species Dicrostonyx torquatus. Next base: position 4,562,041 of record JAQHUG010000134.1, read on the forward strand.
CACTTTATACCTCTTGGGACCTGGTGGTCCAGCCCCATTAATTAATTAACAACTAATTAGGGGGCGGAATAATTAGCTAATGGTGGGGCGTGGCTATAAGCCGAAATGGCCAAGACCACTCCCCTTCACCCTCCCTCCTCCCTCCTCCTTCCTGGAGGGAATGTTTCCATTAGGGCACAGAGCAGGAGACAGCTGGGCGTTGAATCCAGGGACTAAGTGTGGCTGTTGGGTGACCCTGACTTTGAATGCAGCTTACTGCTCACACGTGACCTTAGACTTGTGTTTATACCTCTTTGGGAATCTATTTCCTCATCTTGGGGTGATAAGATGCATCACGTTGTTCCTGGGGAGACATGAATTCATCTCAGACAGGGAACTGAAAAACAGAATAAATTAAGGATACCACCAAAGTCCAGCTGGCTAAACTAATGAGTTTTATTGGGGTAACTTACAGAAGGGCAGGTGATGGGTTACTTCAGGATCAGAAATGACACAAAGACAGCTTCAGCGACTAAGCCCACATCAACAGACGACAGTTGACAGGCGCTGGAAACCCAGAGCACAGTGCACAGACATCAGGCAGCCCAGACAAACCCTTCATCCATCAAGGTGTTTCTGACAGCTATCCTGTCCACAGACAAGAAAAGGCTCCGATACACCTGACAGGATATCCCTTAACTATATGAGCCTCAGTTTCTCCGGCTGGGATGGGAATGTTACAAAGATTCAGCAATGTGTGTAAAGTGTTTCACACTCCACCTGGCTCACTAGCGAGTGTTCCTTCAGCTCAAGTGACCATCTGTGTTATAAGTCTCCATGCTTGGCTGTCTATGTGATGCTTTCCTCCAAGATTAAAACCTCCCTCATGAATTTGGGTTTCAGACCCAAATGGCTGCATCAACCAAGGCAGGATGGAACAACTCTGTAACGTCGGGAGCAAACAATAGGCTTGTTCACATTTCAGCAGACAGAAAGCAACGCTGGTTAATGCCTGCCTCTAGTGACCTGCTACCCTAGCCAGGCCCTGCCTCCTAAAATAGCCTTCAAAATACAAGCTAGGGGCCCAGGGCTCAAGACATGAGCCTATGAGGCCATTTCAACCCCATGTCACAAGGTTTTGGGGGGGAGAAAAAAAAGGAAGATCATAAACCGCGTTGTATAGGATGACATAACTTGGTCTCAGTCAGCGGCCAAATGTGCTACAGCTGACTCAAGGCTTGCCACCGGCCTGCATCCTGAAAACCCACGTGGTACAAAGACAAGGGCCAACTTCTGCAAGCGGTCCTCCCACCTGCACATGCGCACTGTGACATGCACGTCGACACAGACACTAAATAATGTAATTTCAAAAAAAAAAAAAAAACAGATGGAAAAGAAAGGGTGAAAGAAAGAAAAGATGAATGAATAAAGCAACAGCAGGGCAGGGCACCCCATGCATGGACACGCCGCTGGGAATGGGAAGCACTGTTGCTGCTTCTGGGGGCGCTGTTGCTGCTCCTGGGGGCGCTGTTGCTGCTGCTGCTGCTGCTGCGGCGGCGGCGGCGCTGTGACCTGAGGCTGGCTCATCAATCAGAACTTTTATTTCCCGGTTAGAGAAAGAATTTTCAACTTGAAAATTTTATCTGTCGCTCGAGTGCACCTGAAGTGAAAACTGACAGACATCAACTACTTACGGTGTCCAAAAATACCTTTACTTTGAACAGCCCCCCTCTTCTCATCCCCTTAAGCTTGGAGCCCCAAGGTTCAGGTTTGTCTGGAGCAGTACCCGCAAGAGAATTCGTGAGGGAAATGAAGCTGTGGTGTGGTCCTCTCCCCCGCCCAAGTCCTCTAAGCCTGGCGTGGTGCTAGGTACTTCCTGGGGGTGCTTCTGTCGTGGGGAACTGAAGCTGCCTCGAGGACAGCCCATGTCCTCAGGATCACAGCCCAGGGAAGAAGAGGGCTGAGACTCAAAGGCAAGCAGCTAGGCTCCAGGCTCACCCCACCCATCCCACTAGCTGGCCCAGGAAGTCCTCTGTCCTCCCAAGACCCCTCCCCATGTGGTCCCAAACCCTGTTGCCTTTAGAGGTGGCGGCCCAGTCCTGCTGGGAGCGGATCTCAGTTGTCAGGCTCAGAGAGACTGATGATCTTCTCCAGCCAGCACTGGCTGTGAGCTCTCTGCACGCTGGACTGTCACAGATCTCCCGGGCCTGGCCACTCTTCAGATGAGTGTGGAAAGAAATCTAATTAGACCCTGTTGGAGCCCAGGCTCTTCTTTTTATTACATTAACCCCCTTTGAAGTGGGGCCAGACTCATTAGAATAATTCCAACCAAGGAATTGTCTTCTGCGCTCCTGAGCTGAGAAAAATGACTTTCACAATCGCATCTATTCGAGTAATGTGTCATAGTCTCTCCCGCGGGGACAAAGGACATGTCAATGCCCAGAGAACTTATCCTGCTTTAAAAATGAGCCTGGAGGGTTTATGGAGTCCCCCTGGGCCAGGATCACAGGGATGAAAGTCCTGTACAAGTAAAGGGAGGGGCCTATTCAGGCTCCCTGTCACACACTAGCCCTGGCCCCAAATCAGAAAGCATGCCAGAATGGGTGGTCCCAAAATGTCTTCCTGGAGCACAGAACCCAGGACCACCCCCACATATTCTGACCAATTTGTTCAAGAGTACCCCCAAAGGCCATATTGTTTAAAACTCCCAGGTTCTTTAGAGGCCCAGTCAGAATTGGGTCCTTACTGTTCCCTAGCAACTGGGATTCTGTCTGGGGACTTAGGTTCCCATGCCCACCCTATATCCTGATCTGTAATGGGGGACTGGACAAAACAGTTCACAGGAGACAAAATGAGTCCCTCCCAGACTGGCTGAAGGCTGCATGCTCAGCTCTGGGACCTGGCTCCCTTTCTGTTCCAGGGCCCCATGGCTGCCCATCTTGTGTTCTCAAAAAGAATCCCCAGCCTGACTTCAAGCTGGTTCAGGAAAACAGCCCTGTACCTTCCCCAAGGGCACAAGCTGTAACCTCAGCAATGAGAGGGCAGGCGTGTGTCAGGCATCTCTCGCCTGGACCTAGCTCAAGTATAACCTTCTCCACAGAGGCCTGTCCTGGACAACCAGACCTACTCCCATCCTGGGCCCACAGCTCCCAGGCCTCTCCTCTCCCACAGGCCTTACTCCAGGTCACTCCATAGCCCTGGCCATGAAGAGGCAGTGTTAGCAGCTTCATTTGATTTTGTGCATTGGGTAATATGAGTGGCACCCCAAAACAGATCTTCTCAAAGCCAGCCAGATTCCCCATTCACATCCAAGCCACCCCTGCGACCCATTATTCCCTCATTGGAGTGAGATCACCTGAGGCCTGACATGGGCATGCAGCCCAAAGTCCCTGACCTGGTCTGGTCCCCAACCAGCTTGTTTGTTCCTGCTGAGAAATCAACAAACACTGTGTTGTCCATGACCCCCTCAAAAGCAGACTTCTGAATGTCCTGCAGGAGGAAGGAGCTGGGACACACAGCCAGCTGTTCCCCAGGTGACACCTCCAGGAGTGGATCCTGGATTAAACTGCACATTGATGAGTCTCAAGGAGCCTCAGGGTTCTCCATTTAGAAAGAAAGACTGTCGCAATGGCCCTTGCCACTCTTAGAGCTCAGGCCATAGTGGACTCACCTTCCTACCCAAGGGCAGGGTCTCCACGCTTGGGGTTGACAAGTTGAGGGGAACAGTATCTCTAAGCAGGCTCATCCTTTACCTCCCCTTTCCCGAGATCTAAGAACTGAGCTAATGTTTGGTTCCCAGAAAACGACTCTACCAATGACCGTTAGCTGGACCCTGATATGGAGCCGGTCCAGCCTTTACATTAGCTTGCAAAGAATTCTCCCGCTGTGACATTCTGGTGATGTCAAAAGCAGGCAAAGGGGCGGCCTGCAGCAGCGCAGGTGTGTGTGGGGGGACCTGCAGCAGCACAGATGCAGGGGCGGCCTGCAGCAGCGCAGACGTGGGGGGAACCTGCAGTAAAACAGACAGAGGGTGCAGCAGCACAGATGCAGGGGCAGCCTGTAGCAGCACAGACACAGGGGGACCTGCAGCAGCACAGATGTGGGGGGACTTGCAGCAAAACAGGTGGAGGGTGCAGCAGCACAGATGTGGGGGCGGCCTGCAGCAGCACAGATGTGGGGGTGGCCTGCAGCAGCACAGATGTGGGGGTGGCCTGCAGCAGCACAGATGTGGGGGCGGCCTGCAGCAGCACAGACGCAGCCTGCAGCAGCACAGATGTGGGGGACAGATGTGGGGGCAGCCTGCAGCAGCACAGACACAGCCTGCAGCAGCACAGATGGGGTGCAGCAGCACATACGCAGGGGGTGGCCTGCAGCAGCATAGATGTGGGGACAGCCTGCAGCAGCACAGATGTGGCCTGCAGCAGAACAGACACAGGGACAGCCTGCAGCAGCACAGATGCAGCCTGCAGAAGCGAAGGTGCAGGGGTGGCCTGCAGCAGCGCAGCTTCTTTATTCTTGTCCTCCACTTACACTTGTTAAACTCTGTCCACACCGCACCCCAAGACTCAGAACCTACCTGCCTCCAGATTCCCTCCTGTAGAACCCTTACTGTAGGCTTGTCTGAGTATGGCAGATTTTCTGTGACCCTGTTGTCCTCCAGTGACCTCCAGAAGGTATCCCAGCAACATCAGCAACACAGAAAGCTGGGGCCAAGAGTGGCTCTGCCATTTTGTAGCTTTGGGAGCATGGTAAAATCTCTAGACCTCAGTTTCTAGGTCTGTAAGGCACAGGGCATGGCTGTAAGTTTATGTAGCATGGTTGGTGTATCAATCAATGGCATACCATAGTGCTTGGCCAAAAGGGAGAATAAGGAACAGGGGAAGCCATCTCAGTGGTTAAAGTCCTTGCTGGGTAAGCATTAGAGCTGGAGCTGGGATCCCCAGAACTCACATAGAGGTCAGGTGGGTGTGGTGGTTCACCTGTAATTCCGGCCTCTGAAGGCAGAGACAGAGTACAGGCTAGCTAACAACACTACCCACATCAGTGAGCTCTGGGTTTGATTGAGAGATCCTGCCTCAAAAGAACAAGGTGGAACAGGAATAGAGAAAGATTTCTAATATCAACCCCTGGCCTGTGCATGCATGCATGCATGCATGCATGTGCACACATGTGTATCCGCACTCACACTCACGCATGTCCACATACATGCCCAACACACACATATGGAGATGGAAAACGGGGAGGAGAAATTAGCACTTATTAAATTATGATTATTTAATGAGAGAACAGAGACTTAGGGGAAAATGTTTCCCATGAGACAACCAGATGCTACATTCTGGAACTTCCTGACTCTGCAATGCTTGAGTTCAACCTATGCCGTGACCTCGTCTGCAAAGGTGCAGAGTGAAGGCACAGAGAAAGTAAAGGAGACTTGTGACAGCACGAGGGGCCATGAAGGAGCCAGGTGACAGCTCCTCGTCCACTCCGGTTCCTGATGCCATTCGTCACAGACACAAAAGCACAAAAAAGCTGGGCACGGTGGCACACACCTGGAGTCTCAGCACTCAGGAGGCTGTAACAGGAGAACTGTGAGTTCAAGGCCAGTCTGAGCCTCAAATTCAAAAATAAATTAAGCAATTATAAGTAAACCAAAGAGGTGGCTGGATTTGATCCTGAAAACCCACATAAAAATCGGTGACGTTGGGGGCTGGAGAGATGGCTCAGAGGTTAAGAGCATTGCCTGCTCTTCCACAGGTCCTGAGTTCAATTCCCAGCAACCACATGGTGGCTCACAACCATCTGTAATGGGGTCTGGTGCCCCCTTCTGGCCTTCAGGCATACACACAGACAGAATATTGTATAGATAATAAATAAATAAATATTTTTAAAAAAAAATCGGTGACGTTCAGGCCAGTAAGAGACTCTGTCTCAAAAGCCAGGGTGGCCAACACCTGAGGACGACAGCAGAGGCTAACCTCTGGCTTCCACATGCATAGGTACACACACACACACACACACACACACACTTACACATACACACACGTATATAAATAAATAATCAAGTGTTAGCAAAGCAGGAAGCAGGACAAAGGGGAACTTCTATGGCATTCAGACCCACCATGCCAGAAAGTCCCAAGCTGGCCCCAGTCCCCATAGAGGAATGGCTGGCACCACAGAGGGCTCTGTCCACTGCCAGCAATCCTCAGGCCAGAGACAGCAGCAGCTCCCACATTCCTGGTCTCTGAGTCCAGCTTGGAAGCCTTGCTCAGAACATTCTGGAGCCAAAGTAAACGTGGGAACCCCACAGGGGAGTCTTGCCACTGGGAGAAAAATCCAGGATGTCACCCGATGTGGCTGAACCCTTCCAGCAAAACCACACCAGCCCTGTCCCCAGCAGTCGCTAATTAGATGAAGGGATCTAAATGAAATAATAGGACTGGGCCAGGCAGCAATGCCAGGGGTCATTGGAGCTGAATCACTGTAAGGAAAATAGCAGGAAGGACCGGAGTCAAGTCTGAAGAGCACACGGAGGAAACCCCAGGGGCTGGCCACGTCTAAACCTGAGCTGACTGTGAGGTAACTCATATAGGTCATCAGGCCTGTGGGTCTAGCAGAGTCCCCAGCATGCCTGCTGGTCCATAAGCCACAGGCAAGAGACCTCAGTCTGCCTCTGGGGGCCACTCCTCCTGAAGTCCCTTCCCCTCCATCTCCTCTGAGGCAGAGCTGGGGGTGACTGATCAACTCGCGGTTCTGTGGTCACCAGGCCACATACTCCTTCCTCATCCCAGGTCTTTCTCACTGCTGTCCACAGTACCAGGTACACTATCTCCCCATCTATTCACTGGAAAGGGATGAAGAGCAGAGGAGTGGGGTGAGTAGGCAGAAGGTCCAATCTCGGGGCATCTGTGTGACTTACGCTGAAAATGTCCAGAAGAGAAACGGCAATCCCCTGATGAGAAAGGATTTAGGCAGAGGCCTCAGGCAGTGGGGTGAACATAACATACCTGGACCTGACCAGCATCTCCCACCAAAACTGCCAGGGTCTCACCAAAGGGACAAATGTGGTACAGCACACATGAAAAAGAGCCCAGTGTCACTCAGTTAAAACCACAGTGAGCCAGGCATGGGAATTCAGATGTGGGATCCCAGCCCCAGGGAGATAGAGTCAGAACAATCAGAAATGTAAGATCATGGGGCTGTGGAGATGACTCAGCTGGTGAAGACGCCTGCCCCAGGCCTGGCAGAGGCTGTCAGGAGTGCAAAGGGCCCTTGTTGCCCTTGGCAACACAAACTTGCCATGCATCTTAACTGTGTTGATGTCTGTATCCCTGTTCTTTTGTTCTGTAATTTTGTATAATGTTACCTCGGGGAAACCGAGTAAAGATGCATCTAACCACAAGTCTTACTACTGCATCAGAATCACCAATCATTCCCAAATTAAACATCTGTGGGATGGAATGCAGAGCCTTGTGTTTTCAGGCAAGCCCCTACAGCAGGGTATATCCGCAGCACCCAAGGTAGTTTTTTAAAGATTTCTTTATTTTTATTGGATGTACAGGAGTATTTTGTCTGCATGTACACATGTGTACCGCATGCATGCCTGGTGCCCAAGGAGATCAGAAGGATCAGATCCCCTGAATCTAGCACATGGATTAGCCACCATGTGGGTGCTGGGAACCAACCTAAGTCCTCACAAGAGCAGCTAGCACTCTTAACAGTTGAGCCATCTATCCAGCCCCCCCAAATTTTTTTAATTTAAAAAGGAGAAAGTTGGGGATCAGTAGTTAAGAGCACTGGCTGCTCTTCCAGAAGACCTGCGTTCAATTCCCAGCACCCACACAAGAGCTCACAACCATCTGTAATTCCAGTTCCAGGGGATCTGATGCCCTCTTCTGGCCTCTTCAGGTACTAAACATGTGTGGTACACAGCCACATGCAGGCAGGATGCCTGTGTATACATAAAATCAAATTAACCATCTCTTAAAGGGGGAAGACTGAGAGGAGGCTCGGGTGGGACAGCGCTGGCTGTGCAGGCATGAGGATCTGAATTTTACCCCCACCATTCATGCAAAAAACAGAATATGGGGGTACACACTTGTAATCCCACACTGGGCTGGGAGTGCAGAGGCAGGCTGTTCCTGGGAGCCACCCTACCCTGTTTGTCAATCTCCAGACCAGTGAGCTTTGTCCCAAACAGTAAGGTGGACAGGGCCTGAAGAACAACATCTAAGTTCGACCTCTGATCTCCATATGTACAGGCACATGTATGCATCTGTACACACATACCCATACATACATGTAACACAAATGCACCTGCACACACACAAGCCCCCTAAGAACCCACCAAATTGCGATATTAATTTGTAAGATCTGGGGTGAGGCCTGAGTTTGTTTGTTTGTTTATTTGTTTGTTTGTTTTAAGTCTCCCACAAGAGTTGGGGGGAAACCACACCATGAAATTATTTCCAAATTTCATTTGCCTGAAAATTTAACTTTTTAATAGAAAAAATGTATCAAAAACCCAAACGTCTTGCGGATTCAGGCTAGAGTCTACAGTATCCCCAGTAGAATAGGCAAGAAAGGCCTAGAAGATTAAATTAGGACCCCAGGAGTGGGGAGCTGGTCCCAGGGAGCCTCCTGGCTCTGCTAGCTCATGAGTTCGGTGGCTTGGAGATGGTTCCCATTATAGGCAGGAAGCATTCAAGCATGTAGGAAGAAAGGCGTGCTGGTTCACAGAAGAGCCTGGCCCTTTTGCCCCACAGCAGAATCCCCCACTGAGCCCCCTTGATGGGCTTTTGAAGGTGACAAATGGCGTGCCCCAACAGGGACAGGAGCTTCCCTCACACCCTTGATTGGCGTGTGTGTGTGTGTGTGTGTGTGTGTGTGTGTGTGTGTGTGTGTGTGCTGAGTGTCCATGGCTCTTTAAGTCCTGCTTGATTGGCAATGAGAGCTTGGGTTGTTTTTATTTTTTTTCCTTCTGTCTCCATAATTAACCAACTAATTATCCTCTTCTGCCTGCTAATGAGTCACTGGAGACCCAGGAAGGAGAGGAAGTGTCTGAGATGCTGCTGGGAGGTCTTCAGGCTCCCTTCCGTGCTGTCCACAGGCTCTGGCCACCAGGCATGGCTCCTTCACCATTCTGAGCAGAAAGCTGTAAACTTGTGACCTGGGGCCAGTTAACTTCACAGCTATGTGCCGAGCAGTGTTCCAGGCGGCCTCTGGAGACAGAGCAGCCAGGCAGAAGGGTCCCAAGAGTTCACAGTCCCAGAAACTGAAAAACCACAGGCAGGGAGGTTCCACATCCCTTTCAGCAGAGCTCACCATCACAGCGGTGGCTCCAGCCACAGGGTACCTGCTCTCTGCTCTCACATCACCTACTTCCTTCTCGTACGGCTTACAGCAAGATTCTGCTTGCTAGGTGACTGCTTCCAGAGAGCTGGTCACCACTGAACTGCCAGAGGCTCTGCATCTATAGGACCTTCCACAGACTCATTACTGCCGCACAGTTGCTAGAGAGACCACAGCTATTCCATGAAGAGCAGCCAAGGAGTGAGTGGAGAAGGCCCACTTCTAACCTCCAGAACTCCCCCAAACCCCTTGGACAAAACACGGAGCCGGGCACCTCTGGGCCTCTTGGCTCTGCACATCTCAGACCCTCGCATGAAACACCCATCTCTCCAATATCATGTTGTCTAAGACATGTGCATGTACTTACATGTGTATGTATGCAATCTTGTATGTGCACACATGCTTGTGAGCATGCATGTAGAGGATCAAGGGTGACAAAAGCTGTCTTCTGTCATGTCCCACCTTAATTTTTTGAGGCAGGCTCTCTCACCGAACATGGAGCTCAACGAGTTGTCTAGACTGGCTGATCAGTTAGCTCCAGCAGTCTGCCTGTCTAGCCCACTCAGTGCGAGATTGCAGGTAAGTACCAACCACGCACCTGGTTTTTACATAGATGTTGGGGATCCAAACTCAGGTCCTCATGCTTATGTGGCAAACATTTTACTAACACATCTCCCCAGTCCTTTCTGGGACGATTTAAGGACATGGGGAGCTCTGGCCACCTCACAGAGCCATGTGACCTTAGTGTGTGTCTAAAGTGGAAGGACCCCCGACACTGACCTCACCCCCGTGACACACACAGGGATCAGGGAATGGAGCATCCTATGGGGCGGACTCGGTAGAGTTCCTGACTCACAAGCATGTCGTCATGGGCTTGATCTCCAGCACCACTACGCCCGCATGGTGGAAAGTGGATCAGTTCAGAGTCATCCTCGGCCATGTAGTAAATTCAAGGATAGCCTGAGTTACATGAGACCTTGTTCAGAGTAAATAAATAGGACCAGTGAAAGCGGTCAGTAGGTGAAGGCACAGTGCTGCATGCAGATCCCTAGATCATGTGTGCTACCTGGACAGGTTAACCCGTGCCTATGCAATGAACCCAGAATCCCTGTGGGGACATGGGAGGGGAAGACAAGAGACTCTCTGGAAACTCTAAAGGGAGGCAAGGACAGACACCAAATGTTCTCTGACCTCAAAATACATGCCCTGGCACACACATTATGTCCACAATCATACACATACATCCAAAAAATAAATTAAAAATATAGATACATACATAAATGGAAGAGGAGGCAGAGGTCCCGTGAAGGGGTGATCTTGCTCCCAAAGCCCCCTGGATTTCTTCCCAGGGAACCCACAGTCTCACATTCCAGAGTGGACCTAGTGTCTGGCCTTACTGCTGTGCAGGGGACACCTGCCAGAGCAGTGACCACAGCAGCTCTGCAGCCCTGTGGTGCCACTGGGGGATGCCGCTGATTCCATACTGTCCTCCTCCAGCACAGGCTAGTGTCTGTAACAGCACTGCAGGGTCCGCCACACACTAAGGTCGGCCCTTAGAACCAGAGACTCCAGTCACAAAGTGGTCTGAATGCATCAGACGATCCCTGGCAATGACTCCCACCTGCATCCTCCACACAAGCAAGACAGAGGTGCCCTCTAAGCCAGATGTGGTGGTCCAAACCTGTCACCACAGAACTTGGGAGTTCACAAGTTCAAGGCCAACCTGTGTGGCATAGCAAGACCTTGTGTGTGTGTGTGAGAGAGACAGAGACAGAGACAGAGAGAACCTATGTGTGTATGTATATATGCATGTATATGTATATGTGTGTGAGAAAGAGATCCTGTCTGTGTGTGTTTGTGTGTGTGAAAGAGAGACCCTATGTGTGTGTATGTGAGAGAGACCATGTATGAGAGAGAGAGAGACACCCTGTATGTGAGAGAGACCCTTGTGTGTATGTATATATGTGTGTGAGCAGAGAGGGAGACACCATGTATGTGTGTGTGTGTGTGTGTGTGTGTGTGTGTGTGTGTGAGTGTGTATGAGAGACCATGTATGAGAGAGAGAGAGGGGGAGAGACAGACAGACAGACAGACAGAACAAGAGCAAAGACTTGTGGTAGCCAGGCAGACCTGGGTTCAAGCCCCAGCTCAGCCTCTTGTGAGGCATCTGAACTTGAACGCTTCTGTACCTTCATTTCCTAACTGATCAGTCAAGCACAAGCTGCTGTGGCCATTGTCAGGATTAAATTAAATAACTTACAAGGAGTTGCCTAGCCTCTCCTTTTGACAAATTGTTAGCCTGAGGGCATCAGGAGGGCAAGGAGAGGTTGAGGTCCTCAGGCCCATCCTAAAGGTAGGATCTGACAGAAAGTCTGGCCTTTAGACGGGAAGCTCAATAAAATAAAGTGAATGAATGAATGAACGAACGAATGAATGAGTCAGTAAGTATGCCAGGCCACAGTAAAAATCCAGCGTCATGATCACTGTCTCCTAATCGCACATCCCAAAACAAATTAAGAAGCAACCACCCTGGAGCCAGTTTCACGGGTTCTCCTGCGAAATCGCTAGCAGGGAGAATTGCGGGTCTTGTGCTTGCAGAAAGATGTGGTACTAATTCTCCACGCCTTTCAACTGCAAACAACCGAAGGCAGCAGCTAGAGGCATACGGGTTTAACGGCTTGAACACTCTCCGAAACAGAAGGCACGTTCAGAACCATGCACCAAAGGAAGGCTGGGGGTGTTCGTGTCCTTGGAAGCCGCAGAGAGGAGAGACTAGAAACAAGGCACAGAGCCCACCCAGGGAGGTCGCTCACTAGTGGCAAGGTGTCTAGAACAAGGCTTGCTGGGCTACCATCTACTCCCTAGAGACAGCCAGGCAAATGTGCCTGTGGAACCTTGGCAGGAACGGGGCGAAACTCCCTCCTTAGAGTTTGCAGGGGAAAGCCAACCCTAATAAGAGGGTTTGTAGCCTGAATTCATTCTGTGTGGGTGGTCTGAAAATACCTAGCCAAGAATTTGTCTAAAGTGGTCCCAAGTTGGTAATGACCACAGGCTCCTGGCAGAAATCGCTACAAATCCTTCTATGGGAATCCACCTTCCATTGCCCCACGGTGAGAAGTGAGCAACAGGAGCTGTGCAGGGTTGCCAGGCGGACCCACAAGACATCCGACTCTGGGTTACCCAGTACAGCATTTTAGACGTCATCAGGCTGGGGTACACTCAGCTCGCTTGCTCCTTTTCATTTCAATCCGGGACCCCAGTCCACAGGACAGTGCCATCCACATTAGGATGGGTTTCCCTGCCTCAACCCAATCTAGAAATTCCCCTGCAGACATGGCAGGAGGTCTGCCTTGTAGGTGATTCTAGACACTGTCTAGTTAACAACATTAACATCTGCCCGGCAGTGGTGGCGCATGCCTTTAATCCCAGCACTCGGGAGGCAGAGGCAGGTGGATCTCTGTGAGTTCGAGGCCAGCCTGGTCTACAAGAGCTAGTTCCAGGACAGGCTCCAAAGCTACAGAGAAACACTGTCTCGAAAAAAATAAACAAACAAAAAACCAATATTAACATCATAGCAATGTATTTACTATAAGGACACCCAGGGTGATATTGTAACTGTATTTGCAGACCAGCAAGGTGGCCCAGTGGGTAAAGGCACCTGCTGCCAAGCCTAGTGAGCTGAATTCTGTCCCTGACCTACACGTTGGAAGGAGAGCGTCAGCTCCTGAACTTGTCCTCTGACTTCCACACAAGTGCAGAAGAGTGCGCGTATGTCATGAAAAATTAAAATGTGCTTGTTTATCATCTGAAATTCAAAGTTCACAGGACCCCTGTGCCTTTTGTTGTGGTGGTTTGTTTTGTTTTTTGCGGGGAGGTTGTTTTTTCAAGACAGGGTTTCTCTCTGTAGCTTTGGAGCCTGTCCTGGAACTCGCTCTGTAAACCAGGCTGCCCTCAAACTCATAGAAATCCGCCTGCCTCTGCCTCCCTAGTGCTGGGATTAAAGGCATGTGCCACCATCGCCCGGTTACTGGAATTTGAACCCAGGACCTCACACAAGTTCTCGAGCACTGAGTTACACCCCCAGTCCTCTTTTTACTTTATTTTTAAGATTTATTAATTTTTATCTTATGCGTATGATTGTATGTGCCCGTGGAAGACAGAAGGATGCTGAGTGCCCTGAAACTGGAGTTACAGGAGGCTGTGAGGGGCCATGTGTGTGCTAGGAACTGAGCCTGGGGTCCTCTACAGGGCAACAGTGCTCTAAACCACTGAGCTGTCTCTCCAGCCCTCTGTTTTCACTTATTATTTTGAGACCAGGTCTCACTAAGTTTTATAGGCTGACCTGAACTGACTCTGTAGTCCAGGCTGGCTTTGAATTTGTGATCCTCCTGTCTCAGTCTCCCAAGTAGCTGGGGTTCTGGACCTGAGTTTATGAGGTCTCCCAGAATTTTAGAAGATTTTTTTAAGGGGAGAAGAGGATAGTGACTAGTTTTGTAACTTGATTAGGTAATTCATTCCCATTTTTAGAGGTAAATTTAGGTTTCAAGAACAAATACATTTTTAGAATTGCTGTGTTCCCAATATCACAGGCGGTTGTTTATACTAAAAATAGCGAGACACTGGAAGATCGCTAAGATCAGGACTAGGGCAAGCATGTGTCCTCTCACATTCCCATTTGAGATCACACTAGAAACTTCAGCTAGTGCAATAAGGCAAGAAAAAAATTATAGATCGAGATGGAAAAAAGGAAATAGTATGTCTTCACAGATGACTCTAGCTTTTTAATGTAGAAAATTCAAACGAATCAATCACCAACTTAAAAAAAAAATTTCAGAACAAGCCAGGCATTCTCTCCCACCTCAGCCTTGGTGCTAGGATTATATGCATGAAACACTATGCCCAATGTATCTGTTCCTTACAAATTAAAAAGCACAGAGAGTTCCTGCGCACCCTCACCCAGTTTTCCCTGCCCTCAGCCTCTTAGCAGTGCAATCCAGCTTTCACAGACGAGGGATCAATATCAGTCCATTACTATCCAGCAAGACCCATGGTTTTTGTTTTTTGTTTTTTTTTCTACTTTCACTAGATATAGCCCCCCATATTGTGTTCATTTCTGCTCCCGAATGCTGTCCAGAGCATCACACCGTGCTAAGCCATCATGCTCCCTTAACCTCCTCTGGTCTGTGACAGTTCATCAGTGGGAAAGGACAGAAAAGGAAGGATACAGCAAAGCCTCATCTACCTTTTGATTGGACCACTAATGACATTTAAAAATAGTGTCCTAGAAGGCTGGAGGTGGCTCATCAGATAAGGGTGCTTCCTGCGCAAGCATGAGACTGAGCCTGAATCCCAGGCACTCACATAGAAGCCAAGCATGGCCACGTGCCTGTAACCTCAGAGTTGGAGGGACAGGGACAGGCAGATCCTGGGGCTGGCTGGCCAATCACCCTGGCCAAAACGGTGAGTTTCAGGTTCAGAGAGACCCCTGCCACAAGGGAATAAGGCAAAGGGTGATGGAACAGCTCACCTGACATCCGGGGGAATAGTCGGAAAAACACATACACCACACGCACACACGCACATACACACACACACACACACACACACACAC
>JAQHUG010000134.1:4723738-4735305 GCA_028555095.1 Dicrostonyx torquatus
AAAAAAAGCTTTACTTATCCTGGTCACACTGAGGAAAGGGACAAAGCTATCCAATGGTCCCCTCCACAAGTTCAAATTCAGTCCCAACAAGAAGGCAACATCACAGAGAGAGCCAGAAGTGTGCAAGACATAAGTGGTCCTTGTCAAGGTGTGGCCCCACCTGCCACTGACCCAGGACTGTCCCTGCCTCAAGCCTCAAGCTCTCGGGCTAAGTGGTCTGAGAAGTTGTAAAACTTCCTTTAAGTTCCCGCTCTGGGGCTAGAGAGGTGGCTCAGGAGTTAAGAGCATTGGCTGCTCTTCCAGAGGACCTGGGTTAGTTCCCAGGACCCACATGAGAGTTCACAACTGTCTATAACTCCAGTTCCAGAGGACCTAACACCCTCATACAGACATACATATAGGGAAAAACACCAATGTACTAAAAATAAATTATATATATACATAAAAAGAAAAAAATGTTTCTGCTCTGGCTGCCCCAGGCCTCAGACTTTTTTTTCTTCCTCAGCCTGATATTCCTGAGGGATTCTAGTTTCTTTCTTTTTGTTTGCTTTTTTGTTTTTTTGAGACAGATTTTTCTCTGTATAGTCCTGGCTGTACTGGAACTAGTTCTCTAGACCAGGGTGACTTTGAACTCCCAGAGATCCACCTGCCTCTGTCTCCTGAGTTTAAAGGCATGTGCCGCCACCATTACCCAGCAAGCGATTCCAGTTTCTTGGGGTCCACTGTTCCAGCAGTCTGATGGCTAAAGGCAGTAAACAAACATCTCTTTAGAATCCTCACTCAGGCCAGGCAGTGGTGGCACACACCTTTAATCCCAGCACTCAGGAGGCAGAGACAGGCTGATTTCTGTGGGTTCGAGGCCATCCTGGTCTACAATAGCTAGCTCCAGGACAGGCTCAAAAAAAAAAAAAACAAAACTCACTCAGGCCAGGCCGGTTGGCCACACCTCCAGACCATCTGACTGCTGCCTCAGCCATCAACCTGAGCATCTTGCCCACCTTTCTCTCCTTCTGCTTGATTTGAGAACTCCACAGTAACTCCTGCTGTACCCTCCTACTTCTCCTAGCAACAGGACACCTTTCCCTGCACAGTTCTGACACCTTACAGAAAGCTCTTGCTGGGAACCTGGGGACAGACTGGACTGGGAGCTACAGAGAACTGGCATGTGTCCCCAGTGCAATGTTGTAGGTCCCCTGAATTGCTTGCCTGTCCAATCTGCAGTGTACCACAGTGAGCCTGGCAAAGACAAGCCGAGCAGAAAGGAGTGCAGCTTCTGGGCCCCCAAACTTAAGACTTTTTAGTTATAGGAAGGAAGGATGTTTGGGTTTGAAGTGACCATATTGTCTAGAGGCACGACCTATGCAGATGTCTGTTCTCACCGGTGTATTCAAGTCTCTAGGTGCCTGGATTTCCTTTGTGAACCAGTCTGCAGCTGAAGTCTTGGCTACTCCAGACATTCTGTTTCTTTTCTCACTGATGGGCAAGCTTGGAGTTTCTTTTTTTTTTTTTTTTTCTGGTTTTTCGAGACAGGGTTTCTCTGTGGCTTTGGAGCCAGCGCTGGAACTAGCTCTGTAGACCAGGCTGGTCTCGAACTCACAAAGATCCGCCTGCCTCTGCCTCCCGAGTGCTGAGATTAAAGGCGTGCGCCACCACCGCCCCGCCAAGCTTGGAGTTTCTTATCCTGGCCATCCAGTGTCGCTTTGTCAATAAGCTGGACTAAAGGTGAGAGATGTAAAACAGGTGTCCAGACAGTTACTGGGGCTAGGCACGGTAGTGCACACCTATAGTGCCAGCACACCTATAGGCTGAGACAGGAGCTTACCGGTTCAGAGGCCAGCCCGGGTTATAGAGTGAGACCTTGTCTCCAAGGGGAAGGAAAAGAAAGCAAAGAGCAGAGCTGGGTGTAGTTGCTCATGCTTATAATACTGGCCCTTTGGAGGCTTTTATGAGGGGTACCAAGTTCAAGGACAGTGAGGCCTTGCCTTACAACCCCCAGGCCCAAAACAAAACAAATAAAGCAAGGGCCTAAAACAAAACAAACAAATAAAGCAAGCCAGCCTGTCCCCAAAGGAAAAAGAGAAAGAAAAGAGCAGTTACTTGCTTCCCCAACAGCATGATGCCAGGCTCTGAGGGCTCATTATTCTTCCTCCTTAATGCAGACTGGAGTGTCATCACAGGCTCTGAGGGATTCAGCAACTTGCCCAAGCTAGTAAGTAGCCAAGCTGGAATTTCAACCTTGGTCTTAAACAGCAGGAATCCTTGCCATTTTTTCAAAACTGTATCTCCACATGTATGGATCTGAGCCCCAAGGAGCTTCCTGTATGGGTGGATAGACAAGCTTCACCCTAGATATGTCAGAGATGCTTGAGGTGTGAGGACAATAGAAAGAGAGGAGATCAAGTTGTAGCCGGGTTAAAAACAGACTACGCCAGGTGTGGTGGCGCACATCTTTGATTCCAGCACTCAGGAGGCAGAGGCAGGTGGATGTCTGTGAGTTCGAGGCCAGCCTGCCCTACAGAGTGAGTTCCACGGTAATACTCTGGATGCCATCAACACTGGGTTTTCCCTTCCAGCTATGATGTCTCTGAAGGCACCAGAATGAACTTAGAGCTTTGGAGTGGTATTGACTAAGCGGGTGACCACAGGACCAGGAGAGGTGTCCCAAGGCAAAACAAGATGGCATCTAGTTACTGAAAATATAAAACAGGAAGAATGCTAGATGACTAAGTCTCCACTGCTCCTGAGAGGTTAAGGAGGCCAAGCCATGTGCTAGGACATTTTGCAGCCTTTACAAGAAATACTTATAAAGAGTTATAACAACACTAAAATGGAAAATAGGGTGCAAAATTAAATGTCTAGTGTAAGCTCCTTTTTTTTTTTTTTTTTTTTTTCAAGACAGGGTTGCTCTGTGTAGCCTTGGCTGTTCTGGAACTTGATTTGTAGACCAGGCTGGCCTCGAAGTCAGAGATTCGCCTGCCTTTGTCTTCTGAGTGCTAGAATTGAAGGAATGCGCCACCACTGCCTAGCCTGCTCTATTCTATTTAATAGTGATAATATCAGCCAGACAAGATAACTGGGTCGGGGGGAGCAGGGTGGTGATGGCACATGCCATCAATTCCAGCACTCTGAGGCCGAGGCAGGCCGACTTCTGAGCTCAAGGCCAGCCTGGTCTACAGAGTTCCAGGATACCCAAGGCTACACAAAGAAACCTTGCCTGGAAAAAAACAACAACAACAAAACGACCCTCACCAAAAAAAGCTGGGAAGCCAGGTTTACAGAGAGAAACTGTGTCTCAAAAAACAAAAAACAAACCAACAAAGGGGGGGTGCTGACAGTAGGGTGGGAGGGAGACAAACACTAAAATGTTGAGTACCAGTAGTTAAGATTCATGAGACCTACCAATGCTTGGCCCCCAATGGCTACTCTTCTACACTTCCCTAGGATTTGTTTTTGCTTTTCTTTTCTATTGTTATTAGTATAAACAATACAAATATTTTAATTTTCAAATAGTGAACTATAGAAGATCAAGTAGTAACTACTGATTTATAAAAGTCATTATTAGCATTTAGAAATAGGGAGAGGTTACAGGTGATTATTCCACATGGATGCTGGGAACCAAACTCAGTCCTCTGCAAGAGAGCCACACTGGTTCTTAAGCACAGAGACACAGCTCCAGAACCAAACTCAGTCCTCTGCAAGAGAGCCACACTGGTTCTTAAGCACAGAGACACAGCTCCAGCTCCATAAATGACATTTCTTTGCTAATGTTATACAACTGCCCAACAATGACCATATAGTGGGTGATATCTAGAGGACCATTTGTTTAGTAGTTAATTGATTTCTCTGTTGTGAAACCATTTTGTTTGAATTCTTTCCTTTTTAATCCAAACTAGGAATGTGTAACTTCTCTTTTCTTTTCTTTTTTTTTTTTTTTTTTAACAAATTGCATTCTCTGATTTTCTTGTCAGCTTGATTTAAAGGTATCCACGTGTTCACTATGCTCGCTTTAAGTTTGGCCCACACCAAATGATTGTTTAACCTAAATATCTGAGCAGCAAACTGGGCAGATCCTTCTGGAGAGAGTAAGTTGAACAGCCAAGACCACTGGGCAATGGAAGAGATGACCACACATCCTGAGCACCCCAGTCTGGTGTGATGGGGGGACAGCTGATAACTGGATATGCAGTGTTACCCGATATCACCGGGCCCAAACCATTGCTTCTGCCTGCCACCCCTTCATACTCTGCTTTAATCATCAACCTCTCATCTGGTCCTTTCTGGGCAGAATGTCACTCGGAGTTCACATGGAATCCCGAAGTTGTTTTTGCTTTTCTTTCTTTCTTTTTTTTTTTTGCTTTTTGAGACAGGGTTTCTCTGTAGCTTTGGAGCCTGTAGACCAGGCTGGCCTCGAACTCACAGAGACCCACCTGTATCTTTCCTCCCGAGTTTAAAGGCATGCGCCACTAGTGCCCGGCTTTCTTAGTCGTTTTTGTAAAACTTTATTTATTTAGTAGGTGTGTTTGTGGGCGCGCGTTTGGAGGTCAGACGGCAATCTGTAAGAGTCGGTACTCAGTTCACCACGTGCGTTCCGGGGATCAAACTCGGTCACCAAGCTTGGCAGCAAACGCCTTTACCCGCTGCGCACGTCGCTGGTCCTTCGCTGTTTTGTCCCCATCTCTAAGACAAAGGGCTAGCGGGGACTGAAGGAGTAAACAGGATGGACGCAAAGCGCAGCGGACCGAGGCCGAGCCGAGCCCGCGAAACCCTCAGCATGCGCGAACCTGCGGACGTGGAGCCCAGCCACGCCGCCGCACACGCCCCCGGCAGCCCCGCGCGTCGTCGCGCGCAACCTCGACCCCGCCCTCCGTGACGCACACCGAGGGGGTGGGAGCTCGATGCCCCGCCCCACCCCTTTGATTGGTCGGCGCGCTGTCACCACGTCGCGGGAAGCTGGCGGGGTGTATGTGTGTGAGTGTGTATGTGTGTGGGGTTTGCTTTGTCATTCGTACCCGGCTGACGCGGCCGGCATGGCCGCACGCCTGGGCGCCCGCAGAAGGGGCCGAGGCTCCGCTCCCGGGACGCCCTCTTACATAAGGACGCGGCTGCCTGAAGCACATGTCGGCGCAAGGTCCGCACACGCAGTACACCACGCCGTTCGTTCTTCGCACGCCAGGCGGGAGCCTGCGGCGCCGCACCGCACGGTGTACTTCGGCGTGGGCCTTCCCATAGCGAGACGCAGCCCAATAACCGCGAAGCGCACCTTCGCAATAAGGAATAATATAGGATGTTATATTTATAGGGCCTATTTATAAGCCTCTATTTAACTCTTTTCTGATAGGCCCAGCCACGCGTCTAGACCCTTTCCTGATTGGTGTGTCCTTCTGTCCTTCAAAGAGGCGGGCTCAAGAGTTACCTCAGAGAGCCCCAGGATTGGTTCTGCACGGCGCGCCGGCGTCTTCGATTGGCCCCGCGGGCCGTCCGTCGGGGCAGAGGAGGCGGGGCGAGCGGCTGGCTGGTGCGGTGCGGGCGGGCCCCGGAATTGTCATTTCTTTGTTTCCGAAGGCGGAGGAGGCTCGGCGCCCCCCTCCCGACCCCCCTTCCCCCGGTGCTGGCTCCATGTCTGTGTGACCGGCCGCAGGGGTAGAATCCAGGCCCGACGCGGGGCGGGCGGGCGGCGGCGGCGGCAGAGGTGAGAGGCAGCGGCGGCGCAGCGCGGGCACCGGCCCCCCAGCGGGAGGATGAAGCGGCGGAACGCCGACTGCAGTAAGCTCCGCCGCCCCCTGAAGCGGAACCGGATCACCGAGGGTATCTACGGCAGGTGAGCGGCGGCTCCCGGCGTGGGCCCGCGGGTCCCGGGCGCGCCGCTCTGGAGGGGGCCCGGCCCCGTTATGTAACCCCCAACTAGGCCGCATGCCCGCGCCGGGGGCTCTCCTGAGGCGCGCCGCCTGCGGAGCGCCCGGCCAGCCCGCCGAGGGTCCGCCCCGGGCCGCGGGGTGTGGCGAGGGCCGGGCAGAGGGCGCGGCGGGCGCGGGCGGGAGCCGCGGGGCCGCCGTTGGCCGTGGTGTGCCGGGGGGAGGGGCGGCACCCCCCCGCCTCCCGGAGTCCAGACGCCCGGGGGTCCCCAGCAGGCTGCGCGCCCGGCCCCTCGACGTAGCCCGGGTCACGCTGGGCTCGGGACCTGAGGAGTTGGCTGCCCGAGTCTGAGGCTCGTGGACCCGTGCGAGGGGGAGGGAGAGTGAGGCCGCCAAAGTTGGGAGCTGCCAGGGGCCCTGGACCCCGGACCTCCCAGCTTGGAGCGAGGCACACCGGCTACTCTTCCGCCCGTCGCTGCCCTCACGGGATTTGGCCCGGAATACCGTGGCTGATACCCCCAGACCATGCCCGTGGCCCCGCTCCAGACCCAGGCTGCTGTGAGCTCCTCAGCAAACATTATTTTGACGATTGCAAGCAGACACATTGCTCTGAACCTTTAGCAGAGATTCTCTCTCCCAACTCAGGTTTGGGATTTTTTTTTTCTTCTTCATGAAGGAAAGTGGTGTCTCTTTAAATAGAAACTGAGTCCACTCCTGGAGAGGACAACAGGTTCACGGGGCAACTCGGTTGACTGTCACAGCTTCCCCAAGCCCAATTTGTGTATGGCGGTTTTTTTCCGGGAATGCCTCCGAAAGAACCGATTTCAGCGGAGAAGTCATCAGTTTACGAAAGAGAACGCTCAGCTTATGGCTGTAGGCTTAATGGAGTCCTCACGGTTTAGTTCTTGCTGTGAGTCTTGGGGACATTTAGGAGGTAGCTGTTGACAAGAACCAAGTTCTGCCATAGCTATACACCTTGCGCATGCGGTTGTTTACACGTGTGAAGTGGCTGCCCTCCACAGGCAGGTGTCTGACCTAAACAGGAAGAGGGATTCTTGAAGTTTAGAAGGATTAAGAAGTCAAAAATCCTTGGCTAGATCCTCTTGTAAGGAATCATCGATCAGAGACCCGTTCATTCATTCATTTAACAAACATAAATACTCTCTGCTCAGCAGTGTTGGAGCCAGTCGGAACACAGCTGTTAGTAAAACTGAGGAACGCTGTTGCTGAATCAGATGTGACGTTTAAGTAAAACTGAAAAAGCAAAACCAAATTTCTCCAGCAGATTGAATGGGTGGAGGCAAGTCTGCTTACTATAAATTCTTGAATGAAGAAAGGCTTTTTTCCTAGCCATTGAAAAAGATTAGCAGAACTTATTAATAGCAGCACAAGAACAGACAACGTGTTAAACCAAGTAGGCAAGTTAGGAGGGCTGTGACATTTGAGTTTCTATTTACAGTCACATAAGACGAGGCCCCTCATAACAAGATTGGGAATTCTGTGGTGTTTGCATGCTTTCTGATGTATATTAACTTCTTTTCCTATTTAAACCAACACCTGGTGTATGTACCTCAGCAACCACGTGTGTGTATGTCTGTGTGTGTGTGTGTGTGTGTGTTGACAAGGAGTTCCTCTTTTAATGAAGATCCATTGTTTTGCTAATAGATTTTAGACTTTGAATTTCCTTACCCTAGAGGTTAATAGTAAATACACCTTGTCCATCATTTGCTTTCATATGAAAACTTCAAAAAACCAAATGGTGCTTCAGCTTCCAAATCTGTCTGCTGTCTGTTGGGGATTCTTTGTTAAACCTTAATAAAGGAACCTAAGTTTATTTCTGTCTTTGTTGTTTGATGCAGAGTATTTTACTTCCTTTATCTGTTTCTCAATGTTATGGAGTACTGCAATGAAATAATCATATAGTGTGTTTTATCACCTTGTTTTGTTTTTAAGGCCTTCTTTGGAAAACTTCCAGTTGGTTCTTAAGAGAACAGAATGAGTGGGCTAGTTATAAATTAGGACATTTGAGGATTCATGAATATCAAATTTCTGTTGATCATCAAATTGAAGTCTGTATTCAATTCTGTTTCACGCCATCTATTCCCGGTTTTGTTTCTGAACATCTGGCCAATTTAGTCTCATTAAAAAGGAGCTATTCCCCTCAAGGGCTGTGTTGACAATTTTGATAACCACTGTCTGCTGTTACATAGCCTAACCTTTCATGGAGTACTGTGTTCATGTTCCCTGTCTGCTCAGCTCTCTTGAGACCTAGCATATGTGAGGGAGCCGCTGAGGTGGGAAGACTGGACTGCAGCCCACCAGAGACCTAGGGTTAGACTCAAAGTCCCAGCCCTGATGCTTTGGACCCGCAGAACAGCCCTGCTTTGAAGGTCAATTTTCCCATCTGTTAAATGAACTTTGAAGATACACATACATGCATGCATACATTCAGTTTGTGTAACTCCTTATAAATTCCAATGTGTTATTGAGGCATTATTTACTGTATGATTGCCGTTATAGTTAGCACGTATGGCTTAATTCTTTTCTTTTTTCCTCCGAGACAGGGTTTCTCTGTGTAGTTCTAGCTGTTTTGAAACTCACTCTGTAGATCAGGCTGGCCTTGAACTCACAGAGATCCTCCTGCCTTTGCTTTCCCCATGCTGGGATTAAAGGGCACCACCACCACCTAGCAGTGTGGTTTATTCTTTAATGAGGCAAGAAAGGTTAGATTTGATCCAACCAAAAGCAAAAGTAGAGTAGTCAAAACAAGGGACCACTTGCTGCTTGATCATGCTTTAAAACAGTGGTTCTCAGCTTTCCTAATGCTGTGACCCTTTAATACAGTTCATGTGCTGACCTCCAGCCATAAAATTATTTTTGTTGCCACTTCATAATTGTAATTTTGCTACTATTATGAATTGTAATGTAAATACCTGTTTTATGATAGTCTTAGGTGAATCCTGTGAAAGGGTCATTCAGCTCCCAAAGGAATGGTGACCCACAGGTTAAAGAACTGCTACTTTAAAAATCCTGGTGCTACTGGGCTTGGTGGTGCACTCCTTTAATCCCAGTACTGGGGAGGCAGATGTATCTCTGTGGGTTCAAGGCCAGCCTGGTCTACATAGCAAGTTCCAAGACAACCAGGGCTGTTACCTAGAGAAACCTTGTCTTTTTTTTTCTTTTTTGGTTTTTCGAGACAGGGTTTCTCTGTGGCTTTGGAGCCTGCGCTGGAACTAGCTCTTGTAGACCAGGCTGGTCTCGAACTCACAGAGATCCGTCTGCCTCTGCCTCCCAAGTGCTGGGATTAAAGGCGTGCGCCACCACCGCCCGGCAGAAACCTTGTCTTTTAAAAACAAAAATAAACCCCCAAGTCCTGGTGCTTTTAATCATGAGCAGCTGTTACTGAGGTGACTGTCAGAAGAGAGCACTCGTTGTCAGTATCTAGTTCCATTGGAATTCTGTTTGAGGGGCCAAGGTGCTATGAGTATTAATCTTAGATATTATCTGAAGATCCAAACATTTTCTGAAAGTGTTATTTCAGTCAAGTTAATGATCAAAACTAAGAGGAAGGAAATAAGAATGGTGTTACTGTTATTATTATAGAGCTTACATTTAGTGCAATTTAAAAAAAGCCACCACAGAATTTAACATGCAAGGCAATCACTATACAGATTTTGAATGAATAGATAAAATACATAAATATAAACTAATGGATTCTATTCATTCAAACCCTACATTGTTTGTTGAGTTGTGGAAGCTCTAGGATAAGACATAGGTCCTCAGCTTCAGGGATTTATACTCTAGTAGGCCATAAACTTGTACAATGACTTAGAGGTTTCAAAGAACCTGGGGTTCTATTCAAGTTAAAATATTTCTGTTGGATCAAATTTTAACTTCCTGTTTTAGTCGTTCACCTTAATGTTAGCAACTGCATTTTCTCCCTGTGCTGTTTTATGAGGTAGACAGTTACCACTAAAAGAGGGAATGCTTTTTAATCCAAATGAGGTAGACTTGAAAATTATGCAAGCAAGTTATTAATAATGAAAACTCTTCTTAATTATTACACACGGAAGTCCCTGGACTTCCTGGCTGTGAGTCCCTCCCAAGCTTCCCCTACAACCAGCAGTGCACTAGGCTACTAAGCATTTCATTGCAGGTGGCGATTTTCCTGGTGAGGTGAGTGTCTGGTGTGGTGTCTGACCCGCTTCTGTGTAGTTCCCTCCCTCTCTCCCCCACCACACTACCCACTCCTTCCTTCTAAGACTTAAAAAGAGGAAGATATGGAGGTAAAAATACATTAATTATAAGACTGGACAGAAACATTTTTATTAAAGTGTATTTTTCTTGGTTTTTCAAAGTCTCTATATTTAAAATTGTTACTTAAAAGAGAAACGTAGAATTAAGAATTTTGATTGAGTTATGTATTTCCAGCTTCAGGAAATGGTTTTCTTTCTGTTACTGGTGGTTGAAGGTGGCACCCTTCATTGTGCCGGCCTCCACTTGAAATGATGCCTGAAGCTTACAGTGCAGTACTAGACATGACAGGCATTAGGGCTGCCCTAGTTACATGAAACTTTTATACCTGTTTTTCAACTCCAGAGGCGTTGCTAGAAACTATCTATCTTTTTTCCTCTCTCTTCCAGTTTCCTTTTCCAGACCCTTGTCTAAATATGACATCTCCCAAGGTTTTCTCTCTGTTGTTGTTCCTGTCTCCTTAATGATGTTTTCTAAGTCTAGTTTTAGATTCCTTAGGGCTATGCTTATTAAAGTCACTGGAGGCTGGCGGCCTTGATTGTACATGTGTTCTGCAACTAGAACTCCAGGTTCCAATGTCGCAATCTCACAGCCTGTTGAAAGCATTTCTGTAATCTTGGTAGGCACTGACTTCAGGCTGGACCTGACATAAAAGACCTAGATACAGGCTCTGTATGTTCTAGAGGGCTTTCGGGGAAGGGGTGAATATAATCAATAAAGCAAAGTGTTCAGCTAAACACTTAGGTTTGTTATTTCTATAAATTGCAATTAATTGGTCACACTGGAGTTTTTGTTTAATTTTTACCTGTGATATGTATATTCCCTTAAAAAAACACCTTACTTCAACTTCCATTATGATTCTTACTGTCTGAGTAGTTTTGGTAGGTTAGTTTTATTAGATGTTTTCAAAAGCCCTTTAGGGGACTGGCTAGATGGCTCAGTGGCTAAGAGCACTGTCTACTCTTGCAGAGGATCTGGGTTTGAGTCTCAGCACCCACATGGTAGCTCACAACCATTTTTAACTCCGGTGTTAGGGATCCAGTGCCCTCTTTTGGCTTCTGTGAGCTCTAGGCATAAGGGAAGACAAAATACACATATATAAAATGAAATACTAAAAATAATAGCAAAAAAGAAAAGCCCTTCAAATTGTTGCTACTGGGCTGAAAAGGGGAGGAGAGCATGCAGTTCAGGTTGTCTGCAGACCCTACCTGCCCTGTTGTAGGAGCTGTATTCCCTTCATCTTTGTGTTGATTGCTCAGGGTCCTTCTTGAACTTCCACAGTGGGCTTAGGAACTTGATTTTTGTTTTTTTGTTTTTGTTTTTTGTTTTTTTTTTGGTTTTTCGAGACAGGGTTTCTCTGTAGTTTTGGAGCCTGTCCTGGAACTAGCTCTTGTAGACCAGGCTGGCCTCGAACTCACAGAGATCTGCTGTCTCTGCCTCCCGAGTGCTGGGATTAAAGGC
>JAQHUG010000134.1:4785616-4809081 GCA_028555095.1 Dicrostonyx torquatus
CTGAGCCATCTCTCCAGCCCAACAAACATTTTCTTAAAACACTGTTTTATGTTTTACAAAAATTATGTTTGTACCTTTTGTTCTTAAAACTCTTCAGATTATTGCAATTTTTTAGAAACTTCAAAACATAGAGTGAAGATTATTAGCCTTAGTTTGTGGTAGGAAAATAGGCTTTTAGAGTTTTTTTTTTTAAAAAAAAAAGATTTATTTATTTATCATGGATATAGTGTTCTGCCTGCATGTACACCTGCAGGGCAGAAAAGGGTACTAGATCTCTTTATAGATGGTTGTGAGCCACCATGTGGTTGCTGGGGATTGAATTCAGGACCTTTGGGAGAGCAGCCAGTGTTCTTAACCTCTGAGCCATCTCTTCAGCCCAGTTTTTAATAATTTTAAGATGAGCTGGGTCGTGGTGGCACTTGTCTTATAATCCAGCACTTGAGTGTCAGAGGCCAAGTCCTGTGATTTCTCTGGAAGTTTGTGGCCAGCCAAATCTACGGAACAAGTTCCAGGACACCCAGGGCAACACAGAAAGTCCCTGCCTCGGGACAAAACAAACAAACAAAACAAAAAAAGAGTTTTAAAGTGAAAGAAAGTGGTAACTACAAAATTATTGAAATGTAGCCTCTGAAGGGAGTTTTCCTTTGTCTCCAGCGGCAGGCTGTGCTGTGGAACCAGATCCCATGTCTGCATCTAGTGCAGCTTAGCAGCTTAGTGTAGGTGTGTCAGGCCAAGAAATCCTAGAGCAAGAGGGAGGAACTGTGGAGATGGTCAGCTGCAGGTTAGGAAACAGCAGGACTGCATGCCTTCCTTGCCCAGCTCATGGAGTCGGCAGCAGGGCCATTGGAAGCCCAGTGGTAGAGCCCATTCCCAGACCACGTTGTCTCTGTCCTCAGTGAGGAACTTGCCTTCTCACAGACAGTGCAATTCTTCCTCTGTGAGGCTAACGTCCCTTCAGTGAGACTTCTTAATGTAATGAACCTGACACAACCAACCTGCTTGGAATACAGCCCTTGGGTTACTTCAGGTGAATGAGGGACAGCGTGGCTACGGTCTAAGTGCTGACCTGAGAATACACTGAACTGGAATAATCCCGGTGATAGGGACAGTGTGGTGTGATATGGACCTCTGACCCTTCCCCAGGGACTAAGCCCTGGCAGGAGACCAGGCAGCACTACTGGAACTGGAGGTTTCTAGGCCAGGCTCTCACACCCAGGATGGAACACTGACTGCACCTACAACATGACTGGGGCCTTGAGGCTTGTTTTTAGGTTGTCTAATGGTAGGTAGGGGAAGAAAATTGTTCTTTGTTTTTCTCTGAGAGTCCAGGGAACATTACTGACTGAGTATTAATTTCTGAGGACTTGTACTTAATAAAACATGTATGGGGCTGGAGAGAGGGCTCAGTGGTTAAGAGCACTGGCTGCTCTTCCAGAGGTCCTGAGTTCAATTCCCAGCAACCACATGATGGTTCATAACCATGAGATCTGGCGTGTGGGCTTACATATAGGCAGAATATTGTATACATAATAAATAAATCTTTTAAAAAGTATGTGTTTGTAGTCAATGGAGCTAAAAGCTCCAAAAAGAGATCCATTGCCCTCCATAAATCTTAATTCTGTTAGTATGCTGGATTAGAAGCACACAATGAGTTTTATCAGGTGTTGGGGTAGTAATTCAATGGTTGAGTGTGGCTTAGCATAAACAAGGCCCCAGGTTGTCTTTAAAACCTAGGATTTAGTTTCTGCATACAAAAACTAAAGCAAACTGATGTTTGTCCATGGACATTTGCATCTCCATAGAAAAATGCCTCTTGCTGGGCAGGCGGTGGTGGCACGCACCTTTAATCCCAGCACTCAGGAGGCAGAGGCAGGCAGATCTCTGTGAGTTCGAGACCAGCCTGGTCTACAAGAGCTAGTTCCAGGAAAGGCTCCAAAGCTACAGAGAAACCCTGTCTCGAAAAACCAAAAAAAAAGAAGAAAAATGCCTCTTCTCAGAGCTTCACATGTGTGTGCATCCTAGGCGTGACCCTCAGCTCTGCTGTCACAGACCCATCTAAACCTTTCCTGCTGTTTCTACTGTAGTCCTTCTCAGGCACCAAACTGAGTACTTGTCTCTGAATACGTGTGACTGTTGATACGGCTGAAGTTTTGAGTATGCCCACTCCTTTTGGAACCCTTCTTCCCTGCTTATGTAAAACCTACTAACCATCAGGGTCTCGTTCCATTCCCATCCTCTCTGCACAGCCTTTCCCAGGCTCCGCAGGTAGCACTTGTAGGCAAGCTGATGGGAAAGAATGGATCCAGGGGTTGCTGCCAGGGATCTTGAGCTGCAAGATTTTTCTTACCTATATTTCTTCATCTGGGAAAAATAGGAGTAATGGTTGCAAGTGTCCCTTAGGTCTGCCGATCAGTGCGCATTGCTGTAACTGTAGAGAGCAGTAGGAAAGGTGGCTGTGCTGTTCTTCCTCCTAGTGTGTGTCTAACTGTAGCCTTTGTGTTACTGTCTGATTATCTGATCATCTGTTTTTTGGCCTCTATAGAAATTGTAAAGCCTTCCTGTGAAGAAGGGACTTGATGTTGCCCTTTTGTTCTTTTCACTGCTTGTTTATGTGTAGAGCTCTAGTGCACATCACTTAAAATAGCGTTATTATTGGCTAGATGGAGCAAGAAATAAGGAATGGCAGAGTAAGGTAGGTTTTAGCCCACAGTTTTCTTACTAGTCCCTCTGTTGTGGAGTCTTAATGAGCTCTTCTGCCATAATCACCAAAAGTGTGAATGTTACTTAACAAGGAGGCTAGCACTCTCAGGAGATGGATGGGGATCCTGTGTTCTGGTAGCCCCTCCAGGAGGGTGGGGACACAACCACAGTGCAGTCTGATCTAGGAGAGTGTGGAAAAGCAAAGTCAGTGGCCTGAGGTCATTGTTTTGGCAGACTTAACTTGCTAAGGAAGTCAGCAGTGGAGAAGGGGACCTTAGTTTTTAACCCTTCTTTTTTTCTCTCTTCCTTTATGCACAGCTCAGGTACTCACAGTGTCACAGCCATTGAAGGGAGTCAACAGTTAGCCCTCCTGTGAAGGGAGTCATGCCATAGAACTAAGTGTATCGCAGGTGTCAGTCCAGTGAGGACCCTCGAGCCCTCGGGCCCTTTCTCAGATGAGAATCTCCCTTTCTCCCCTTCCTAGGCTGGAGCAAGACATTAAAAAGCTAAAGGCTGACTTACAAGCCAGCCGGCAAGTGGAACAAGAGCTGCGCAGTCAGATCAGCTCTCTCTCAAACACGGAACGAGGGATCCGCTCAGAAATGGGCCAGCTCCGACAGGAGAACGAGCTGCTGCAGAATAAGTAAGTGTGTGTGCCACGTCAGCCTTGGGCAGTGCCTCCTGTTACCAGGGGGGACACACAGACTCAGGTCGACCAGGAGACATGGCCCAATATTTCCTGCTTACTTACTGGTAGATGCTGAGTGTTCTCATCAAATTGACACTTACTTCAATCCAACAAGAGTTTATTAATATTATTTTTGTTTGATAATGTAGTTTAACTATTTAATATTAGTTATTAAGCTTTTGTGGTAAGTAACCTTGGTAAGGAGTTCTGCTACCATTTGAAAATCTTGATCCTTTTCTAAGAATGAGACCATGAATATCAGAACTAAAAATGACATTGAACTTTGGTTTTATTTGAAGAGACAGGCAGTAGCCTGCTCTTTTGTGTGAATTCCCTTCAACTTTCCTTTAATTTATTTTGGGGTTAGTTGCTGACTCAGTATAAAGTTCTCTCTTCTGTCTGTAAGCACTGTATTCTGTAGCAGTGATGCCTCACAGGCTTCTGCATGAAGAACACACTCACAGTTCTAGGAGTTAGCTATAACACTAGGGTACAACATGCATGAAACCCCTCCATCATTCTGGGCAACTTCTGCAGTTCTCAGCATTGGCCTCTGGTGACTAGCTCCCTCACCTTGCCCTGTGAAGCTGGAGGGAATTTAATGGCATGAGAAAAGGCCTTGCACCTTTTTTCAAAGAAAGGCTGCTGCATGGCTGTAACTTAGAAGGGCCAGTGTGGTAGTACACACCTGTAATTCCACAGCTCAAGAGGCTGAGCCAGGAGTATTGCCTCAAGTTCAAAGCCAGCCTAGGCTGCAGACTAAGACCTTGTCTAAAAAAACAACTGGAAAAAAAAAAGAAGGTAGACCTTCCCCTCCCACCCACTTTAGATTGGACAGGACTGTTGAATCAGTAGGTCTTTGGTTGACTGTTTTTTTTCACAGTGTACTGGAGCACTGGAATGAACTCTGTAGTCACCTCCTGCTCTGGTAGACGCTTTCTCGCAGTGTCTTCTGCCTGCCTGCTGTAGATCACCTAACAGTGGCCAGCAGGGCTGACTCTGGGTTACATAAAGCAGGTAGCTTATTAGTGTTTAGAAGCCATTAAGTAGTAATGGCCATGTGTTTTCTCTGGTACTCTGGAAGTTGATACATTGCTGTGTGAACCTCCCATGAACACCTGCCTAACAGAGACTGCATAGAGGCAGTGGTTCTCGGGGTTCATGGTGAAGCTCTCTATCAAAAGATTCTGTGTGACAATCATTTCCATGTAGGTTACATAATGCTGTACAAATGAAGCAAAAAGACAAGCAGAATATCAGCCAGCTGGAGAAAAAGCTAAAAGCTGAGCAGGAAGCCCGAAGCTTTGTAGAAAAACAGTTAATGGAGGAGAAAAAGAGGAAGAAGTTAGAAGAAGCCACTGCTGCACGGGCTGTTGCCTTTGCTGCTGCATCTAGGTATGTCCATGTCACTGGTATTTAATCAAGGTTGGGGAGTTGATGCTCGGGCGGGACAGACAATAGTTTGTGTGGATGGATGGCTTTGTGAGTTGTCCATTAGCTTGTTTCAGCTCTCCCTGGGCCAGCTCACACTGCTCTCCAACCTTTCATTTCTAAGTGATGACGGACTCACCCTACCCCATACTCCTGACTAGCTTCCTCTCGTTTTCTGTGTGGTATCTAAATGCTCTGAGACCCATCTGCAGTCTGTTCTTCACAAGACTGTTAATGCTTCCAACATGGATGTGGGTGATTTTGAGGAGCTTAAAATTATCTTTAGATTAATATATTTATTTTTTGTATATGAGCATTTTGCCTCCATGTATGTCTGCGCCTTGTGTGCGGTATCCGTGAAGGCATTAGATTTCCTAGAACTGGAGTGCTGGAGGGCTGTGAGCTATCATGTGGCTGCTAGGAATCAAGTGTGGATCCTCTGAAAGAACAGTAAGTGCTCTTTACTGCTGAGCCTCTTTCCAGCCTCTGAGTATTTTAGAGGGCTGAAAAGATAGCTCAGTTACACAGTGCTAGAAGTGCAAGCATAAGACCTGTTTTCAGTCCCACTTAAAAAAAAAAAACTGGGTGTGGCAGTGTTCAGCTCCCTTGTTCAAAGGCTGGTGAGGTAGTGTATATTTGTGTCCTGTCACTGGGAAGTCCTGGACAGCAGATCCCTGGGACTCACTGACCAGCTTCCCAGAGACCCTGTTTCAGAAAACAAGGTGGGTGGCTTTTGAGGGATAACACCTGAGGTTGACCTCTGGCCTCCATAGTACACACAGACACAATACATATTTAAAAATAGCTGGGCATGGTGACCATACCTTTAATCCCAGCACTTGGGAGGCAAAGGCAAACAGATCTTTTTGTAAGTTTGAGCCCAGCCTGGTCCACAAAGTGAGTTTCAGGTCAGCCAGGGGCACATAGGGAGGCCTTGTCTCAAAAAAATGAAAGAATAATTATTTTAGATCATGTTGAAATTTTCAAAGAATAGTGGGAAGAAGCATATTGAGCCAAAAGTTAAAATTGGGCAGACCCACCATTTTGTGGTGGTGCATGCTTTTAAACCAAGCACTCGGAAGGCAGAGGCAGGTGGACCTCTGAGTCTGAGCCCAGCCTGATCTACAAAGTGAGCTCCACAGAGAAACCCTGTCTGGGGGGACATACAGAGCCTAGAATCTAAAACGAGTGTGTAAGTCCTGCAGTAAGCGCACTCTGCTTACCTGCCAACTCTACAGATGGAGACAACTACAGAAAGTACTTGAGAACTGGGTGTGGTGAGGTGTGGCTGTGATAAAAGGCTGAGGCAGGAGGATAGCAAGATCAAGGCCAGTATGTGCTACATATTAAATTCTGTCTCAGAAAGATCTAAAAGGAAACACTGGAAAAGCTAGATTGCAAAGCATAAACACATGGTTTCTTGTCATCGGCCCTAACCTACGGCACAGCGACAACACTTCACCTAGTTTTACATTGTGCTGGCTATTAGTAATTGAGAGGTGGCGTTATGGACAGTCTATGCAGAAACTGCTTTTTATATGAGGAATTTGAGCATGGGTCTTCAAACCAATCTCCTATGATAGGGGAAACAATAAACCTTGTTTCCTCTGTCTTTTTCAAAAGGGGAGAGTGCACCGAAACCTTACGGAGTCGGATCAGAGAGCTAGAAGCTGAGGGCAAGAAGCTCACAATGGACATGAAGGTGAAAGAGGAGCAGATCAGGGAACTGGAACTGAAGGTTCAGGTGAGGAGGAGGTGGGGGAAGGGCCTTCCATCACCCAGTCCCCTCCAGCCTGCCAGTGCATGTGCTCCAGTGTAGATCAGCACCTCACACCAGACCTCTGTCACATCATCTACACAGAAGGAGACTTTAAGTTCCAACCTTGTTCTGTTTGATGCAGCCAGGTTCTAACACGAGCTGCAAGTTTTGGCTGTCTGCTGCACGTGTCAGCCCAGAGCCTTTCTTAGCAGGCATGCATTTAGCTTTTTAAGGCTATAGACAAGGTTAATTCCTATGGGACCTGCATCTCTCCTTAGATTTTTCCTGACCTGTCCACTGCCATGTGGTGGCTCTGACTAGGCAGGTGGTACTGAACATGAGGAGGAAAGATGCCAGTGCTGTGGACATAGGTAACTAACTAGCTTTGTGGGTTGTGTACCTTAACCAAGAACTTGGTAACAGCTTTTCAAGGTGGCATTTTAAATTAATGTCATTTTGTAAAGACTATAGTAACTTAAATTGTATGAGACTGATAGGAAAACACTGGCAAGCCAGGGTAGTACAATCGATGATTTGAGACAGAGCTTGAAGTATGTAGTACAGGTGGCTTCAGAGATGGCAGGAAAGGACAAGATGGCAGTAAAATGATTTTAAATAATTGAACAAGTGGGGAATAAAATTAGAGCTTTACTAACACGGAAAAGGAAATTCCAAACAAAGAGTTGAATGTAGAAAAAGAAAAGATAGGGGAAAATAAAGTATTACTTGACTTTGAGACGCAAGAAGACTTTCCAAGCATAAAAACTGTACACAAGCCGGGTGGTGGTGGTGCACACCTTTAATCCCAGCACTTGGGAGGCAGAGACAGGTGGATCTCAGTGAGTCCGAGGCCAGCCTGGTCTATAAGAGCTGGTTCCAGGACAGGCTCCAAAGCTACAGAGCAAACCAGTCTCAAAAAACCAAAACCAAACAAACAAACTGTAGACAAACTCATAAACAACAGCCAAAAAAAGAGATGAATAAGATAAGAGATACTCCAGAGGCTGGAGAGATGGATCATTGGATGGTCAAGAGCACTGGCTGCCCTTCTAGAGGACTCCAGTTCAAATTCCAGCACCTACATGGGAGCTAAGAGCTGTCTCTAACTCCAAGATATGACACCTTCACACAGACATACATGCCTGCAAAATACCAGTGTAAATGAAATAAAAGTAAATAAATTTAAAAAAAAAAAAAGATAGTGATCCTTGGGGAGGAAGCCCTGGAAAACTAGGTCACTGGACAGTCAAGAGCACTGGCTACTCTGCAGAGAACCTGGGTTCAATTCCCAGCACCTACAGAGAGGCTCACAACTGCCTCTGTGAGGATTTAATTTCCTTTTCAGACCTCCACAAGGACCAGGCTCATGTGGCAAACAGATATACATGCAGGCAAAACATTCATACATTAAAGACACAAAAAAAAAAAAAATTGAGAGAGATATTCACCAAGAATAGTGGCATACACTTTAATCTCAGCACTTGGAAGGCAGAAGCAAGGGGATCTCTGTGAGTTCCAGGACAGCCTGGTCTACAGAGTGAGTTTCAGGACAGCCAGGGCTACACAGAGAACCCTGTCTCAAACAAAACATAAAACAAACAAAAAATACAGGTATCAATGAATATTAAAAATAGCACTTTTATGCTAAGTGGTGGTGGTGCACGCCTTTACTCCCAGCACTCAGGAGGCAGAGGCAGTACTCTATGAATACAAGGCCAGCCTGGTCTACAGAGCAGGTTCCATGACAGTGACAGGCTCCACAGCTACACAGAGAATCCCTGTCTTGAACCCCACCTCCAAAATAGCACTTTTAGGGTATAAATAGCTGATGAAAGTTACCAACATATACAGAAAACTGAAGAATACAGACATGATTTACAGAAGAAACACACGTTCTAAAACTGGATCTTCAGGATTAACAACATGGCTTATCATGCTTACTGCCAATCCTGATGACCTCAGTTACCCACATGGTGAAGGAGAGAACCAGCTTCTATGTCCTTTGACCCCCAGATGCTCACTCACACACATCAAAATTGGGCCTGGAGAGATGACTCAGTGGTTAAGAGCTCTTGCTGCTCTTTTAGATTTATTTATTTATTATGTATACAATGTTCTGGCTGCATGTATGCCTACAGGCCAGAAGAGGATACCAGATCTCATTACAGATGGTTGTGAGCCACCATGTGGCTCCTGGGAATTGAACTCAGGACCTGTGGAAGGAAAGTCAGTGCTCTTAACCTCTGAGCCATCTCTCTGACCCATCTTGCTGCTCTTTTGGAAGACCCAGGTTCCATTTTCTATTGGTGTCTTACAACTGTAACTCTAGTTCAGCCTGTCTGACCCCTGACTTCCACATGTTCCTGCAAGCACATGGTGCACATACATACTCTCAGATGCACATACATTCAAGTAAAACTAAATATTTTTTAAAATAAATGTAACTTTTAAAATGTTTATTTAAATCCTCTAAACATTTAAATTTTTATTAACCAATAATGACATGAATATAAAAGTTAGCAATTACTTCTCCTATGAAATTGATAAAGAGTTTTCGTTTTGCGTAAACACGGGGTCTTGTTATGTGACCCAAGTTCCCAGCTTGGCCTCAAACTAATGGCGGTCCTTCTGCTTCTGCCTACCACGTGCTGAGATTATAGGTGTGTGCTACCATGCCCAGCATAGGATTTTAAAGGCAAGACCTCATCAGTGACTGACACCATATTTAGTGTAGTAATGTAGAGGTGCAAAAATAATGAAGAAGGAAACAGTTTTGATAATGGGGCAGGTATTTGCTTAAGGTACAGTATGTGTACATACAGAAGTATCATTTAGCCATCAAAAGGGTTTTTTTTTTCCAACCAGGTATGGTGGCACATGCCTGTAACCCAGCACTTAGAAACCTGAATAGTCAAAATAATCTTAAGTTTTTGCTTTTTAAAAGTCTTTATCTAGCATTGTACATATGCTGTGATTTCAGTTATATTAAAAGATTATGGTTAACTTCCAATTTTTCTATATTTTTGAATTCTCTGAAATAAGTTTGGGTTTCTGTCTTTAAAAAGATTGAGGCTGGCTGGTAGTGGCGCTCACCTTTCATCCCAGCACCCAGAATGCAGAGGCAGGCGGATCTCTGTGAGTTCAAGGCCAGCCTGGTCTACAGAGTGAGTTCCAGGACAGGCTCCAAAGCTACAAAGACAAACCCTTTCTCAAAAAAAAAAAAAAATTTCAGGCCAGGCATGGAGGCACTGCCTCTCATCCTAGCATTTGGCAGAAGCAGATGAAACCATGTTTCAAAAAAAAAAAAAAATGGGTTTTTCTAAGTTTGCCTTATCAAAATAACAAATATTTCTGCAAATATTTAGTACACATTTTTAGAAATGTGACTGCAGCATAAAGCACTCTTTGCTAAGAAGAGCAGTGTCTCTGCTCTGAGTCAGTCTTGCAAGAGAGTGTGCTCCACATAGTCCACTTTTGAGATTCTGAATATTGCATGGCACATGACACCGTGTCAGGGTTGTCTGTTCTGATGGCCAGTAGGACTGGAATTTAATTTGTGAGTTCAAGCTAATATATACACATCAATGCCAAAACTACTTCATAACATTGCTGGTTTGATGCTTTTGATAGGAGCTTCGGAAGTACAAAGAAAATGAGAAGGACACCGAGGTGTTAATGTCAGCACTCTCTGCCATGCAAGACAAGACACAGCACCTGGAGAACAGCCTCAGCGCAGAGACGAGAATCAAGCTGGACCTGTTCTCTGCACTGGGTGATGCAAAGCGGCAGCTTGAGATTGCCCAGGGTAGGAAAACAGCAGGCCCCAGTGGGGTGGTAGGATGTAGAGATTGCAGGACTGCATAGAGTGGACCTTCCCTCAGAGGTCTGAACCAGAGGGCTCCTCTGTGTTCCTTAAGCTATTTGGTTCATATGTGCCCAGCGTTGAGCTTAGGAGTCAGATCAATTTATGCTACTGCTGTATTTGAGACGAGAGCATGGCAAGTGCTGGACTTAAAGCGAAGACTATGGCTGTCTCCTCAAGGGATGCACAGTCTTAAAATCTGGAGCTGCAGCTTCATCGTGTGTGCAGCCTGTAGGGAAAGAGAGGCAGGGCCTAGACCAGGCTATGGAGCTTGGTCATGTCATGGCAGCTGATGTTTAAGCTGAGCCTGAATGAGGAGAAGGGGTTGGGAGCATGGGGAGAGTAAGGGTCAAGAAACCTCTATGCAGAAAAGACAGTTTCATGGCACCTCTCAAGCTGCAGCAGGCTAGAATTGACTTGGGCAGAGCAACAGAGGTATCTATGGTCTGGAGCACAGACTATGCACTCAACAGAGAATTGCTGAGACCTACTAGTGTCTCTGATAACTGATAGACACCCCAACATGGACAAGCAGTGAACAAGCCATTACGGTATTTGTAAGAGCAGTGGACAAAGTGAGAAAAAGAGACTTCTCGTCACATGGCAGCCACAGAGGAGCCCTTGAACATGTAATGTTTGAGCAGACTGAGGCCAGGAACAGTGAAGGCAAAGCCCGTGGCATGGAAGAGACTCACTAGTGTGCTGGCCCAGATCGGGCAGGGATAGCTGCAGCCAGGTCTTGTGGGAGTGTCCAGTGGAAAGAGCTCAGAACTTTAAACAACATGGAGGGAATGGGAGGTTTCTGACAGAGGGTGGGTGACAAGAGCCAATGAAAAGAAAATGGGATTTTTGTTTACAAAACTGATTAGTCACCTAAGTGATTGGAATACTGAGAAAACCTGCCTGCCGGTTGACCTGATCCATGTAAAAGGGCACTTGAATAGGGACTCCCCAAGCTATAGAAGCCACCATCCCAGAGTCTGCTGGGGTAGCAGGGCCCAGATGCTTAAGATTAGTGAGCACCCTGGATAAACTTATTTCGTGTAAATTATCTAGCTGTTTCTCCCTACTATAAATTAAAACTTAAAACATCTAGTAATCCATTTAAAATGATACAAGCATATTATATCTTAACATTAATAGCATTTTATGAAAATAACTGTTGTCCAAAAAATGAGAAAAGTGTCATTGTCTTATATTTTTCATATATATTTACTATCTGACTTAATAGAAAATATTTGCATTCTCTTAGTGTTTATTTTGTTGAGATTTTGTACTCTGCACAGTTCTCACCAAAGGCCCAGCTTGTGCTTACTATTGAGGGCATTGATGCTCTGGTACTTGATGTCCTGTGGGCCCTGTGAATCCTGGCTGCATTAGGACAAGCCAGATAGAAAGGATGGCAGAGATGAAAGAGTAGAGAGGGCATCATGCAGGCAGGAGTGAGTAGGCTTATGGGATGACTCCTGAGGGCAGGGGATGGTGGGGAGGAGCACAGTCTGGGGGGAGTAGTGTAAACTGGGAAAGAAAGCTTTGGGGCTATCCAGGCCCGGACTCTGGTGACCCCAAGCCTGGAGGCCATGACTGAAGCAAACTGAAGAATATAGTCTGTAGGTCCTCCAGAGAAAGCGGGCTCTTCTAATGGCAGCTTGAAAGGTGAGCGGCAGAGCCAGTTCAGAAACTGGTGTTGTGTCCTATCTAAGGAAATAGAGAGCAAGAAGAGGATAGAGTGTGAAAAGAGCTGATTTGCCTTAGAGATCAGAGGATTAGGATGCTGGAACCAAGGCAGAAGAGCAAAGTTTCTAGGAAGTCAGGAGGGGTTGTGCTTGATTTAGACACTGATTGGTAGGTGCTCCTGAGACACCTGGTGACTGACATTCATCAGTCACTGGGAACTTCCAGCCATGCCTGGGAATCTTTAGAAAAGAGAGAAACTAAGAAGTTGGTAAATCCACCTGAGAGGCTTGGGCCAAGTGATTAAGCAGGGGCAAAGAGTGGGCATTGGGCTGCCTTGTCTGTGTGCCCAGGGACAGGTACTTGAAAGGTTTCCAAGGACCCTGCCTTGCAGCTGGGCATCTCATCTCCCACTGGCCCTTTTTCCTGTCTAGCTTAGCACTGAGGAATGAACACCTCTGCTTAACTAACCCTCTGCTTGGAGAAGATGCCTTGACATGGAAGTAGCACTCTGGGACCAGGGCATCAAGATTCCTGCATGGCTGTACTCCACTCTTAGCCCACAAGTGCTTGGGGAGAGAAAAGGGTCCATGCTGAAGCTGTTGGGGTGTTTTATTCTTACTAAATTGTAAAGAAATTAGACTGAAGTCTGCTTGGGAAAAACAGTAGCTCATGTTATCAGATGCCACTAAGTACCTATTCATCTGAAGTTCATTGTGTTCAAAGAGAAAGTGGCTCTTTGATGCTTACTTGAAACTTAGAGGCCCTGAAGGAAGTGAGGGTGCAGATCTTTTCTCCTGCTCTTGGCTCCTGCTTTCTCACTGCCTCCCTCCAGATCCTGTCCAGCTTCGTAATTCAAATCCAAACCTGTTCCATCCGTTAGTGTTACTCATCCTGGTTACAGAGTGACTCTTTATCTCACTCAGTCCTTCTGAAACATGCCACCCAGCCTTCTCACTTCTCAGTTACACTGTTGTCTTCACACAGTGAGGGCTGCTCACACACAGCCTCTTTCTTTCCCTTGAAGATCAGGGAGGCACATAGCATGATGGAGATTGCATGGTTTTTGGAACAGGGTGGTTCTGGCTTCAGTCCTGCATGGTTTGTGAAGCCTTGGCTCTCCACTGGGCTGGGGGCGGGGATTTAGCAATGGGAAATTAAGAGGCGCAGTCTCTAGACTGCCTCACAGAGCTCATCATCCAGCAGAGAGATTATGGGTCGTCGCCCAAGGAGGGGCATGAGTGCCATGGGACATGTAGGTGCTACAGCCAGATACAGAGTCAGCTCCCAACTCTGTCACTAGAGGTACACTGGCAGTATTTGACCAAGTGTTATGGCTTCCTGTTCCCTGTTCGTCCATCATAAAGTGGATTGTGCTTAGAATCCTGTCTTCTTGGTTGTAAGTGAGAAGTGGGTAGGTGTCTGAGCACTGAGCCCTCCTGTGCCATGCTGGGTTTTAGATGCTGTAGAGACTATGGAACATAAAGGAAAGCTGGGAATGTGTTGAGAATCTAGGACTCAGATGTTGATTGAGATTGATGATCAGGAAACCTCAGCAGCTAGCACATACACAGGGGATGCACGAAGGCTTGAGCTAGTGATGCGCTGAAGCAGCCAGCTGAATGCTGGGCAGAGGTCAGAGCATATTGCCAGTAAGCTGGGCACCCGTCCCAGAATGTCATCTGCTTTCTGTCAGAGAACCTGATGTGACTGATGGAAGGTCCTGAGTCTATGTCCCTTGGTCTAATGCTCAGAGCCCAGCCTTCCAGAAGAGAGCCCAAGCTCAGGAGCTGCAGCTATAAAGCTGCTACTTTCTTGTACCCCACAAGCTAAGAACTGGTCAACACTTTGCATAGCATCTGAACCACGGCACCTAAAAATGCCCTACTATTGGGCACTTTACAGAAGTTTGCCTGCCTTTGCCAGACAGTGTGGGGGGCTGACCTGGAGGGATGTGCGTGCGCGCGCGCGTGTGTGCACACCAGCTCTCCCTCCTCATTAATGCTGGCTCTTTGATCTTGCAGGGCAAA
Organism: Dicrostonyx torquatus; assembly: GCA_028555095.1. NCBI lineage: Eukaryota > Metazoa > Chordata > Mammalia > Rodentia > Cricetidae > Dicrostonyx > Dicrostonyx torquatus. Next base: position 4,799,761 of record JAQHUG010000134.1, read on the forward strand.
TCCTTCAGAAAGACCAGGAAATCAAGGACCTAAAACAAAAGATAGCTGAAGTCATGGCCGTCATGCCCAGCATAACATACAGTGCTGCCACCAGTCCCCTGAGCCCTGTGTCCCCCCACTACTCTTCCAAGTTTGTGGAGACCAGCCCCTCTGGACTCGATCCTAATGCCTCTGTCTATCAGCCCCTGAAGAAATGAAGGCAAGCTGTGTGTTTGCCCAACCATTTGGAACCAGAAGGCTTCGAAAAGCAGCGTTTCTCTCTGGCGGTCAAGATAAAAACGTTGATATTGTGTTTTGTGGGATTGTGTATGTTGTCATTTTTAAAGGGGGGGAAATAACATCCAAGTCTGATTAGAACTGCCCATCAGTTGTTCTTGTAAGTTTTTAGAAGACCTCACAGGACTTTGCAGTTTATTTTTCTTGGCCAACACATTAAAACCATTATTGGATTTCAAGTAGCCAATTTTGCCTTTTTATATATTTTTACATAGTTTCCTCTTGAAGGAAAAAAAAAGCAGTTTTTGCTTTTCAACTCTGTTTTGTTCTTAAATAAGCAAGAAAATTGCATGTTGTGTTCACATGATGACAACAAAAGCTTAATTTCTAGCAGGAGAGGGCTAAATGACCCGACACAGCTCTGATTCCATAGCTAAATTAAAGACGATACTGCTTTATAGAAAAAAAGATTGCCCTTGCAAGGACCAGACAGATGAAGGGAGCATCATGGGAGACTTAAGGGGTGAGGCTAGCTTGCAAGCGTGTGATGGTGTGTTTGGAGTATTGACATTCCCATTGATGTGTAGTTGTAAAACACGTCTGAGAGCAGTCTCTGCATCACCTTGAGAAAAGACATTTCAAGAGGAAACTTGATCATTTTCAGCCCCACCCTACCCTTTTTCTGCCATCTGTCTTCTGTTTGTCGAGTTCACTGTGGATCCTTTTGTACAGCTGGTAGGTGACTGGGACTGCTGGTCACCACGCCACCACAGGGTTTTTCCCATGCAGGGTTCCATGCTTGTTGCCAGCCAGGCATCTTAGGGAGTCAGCCTGGTGGATGTGAAAGGCCGAACAATAGCTATAAAAGCTGTGGTCTGGAGTGTTCCCACATGCCATTCGCTGCTCTCCCCTCCCGTCATTAACATGGGACGGTTTACCGGGGCTTGGCTATTCCGGAGCTCTTGTGCCAAGGAGGATTTGTTGTTGTTTGTTTTTAAGACCTAAACTCTACACAAAGATATTGGTTCAACTGTGTGTCAGACGCTGGCAGAAAGCTTCTGCACAGACCTGTGAAAGTGTGTCAAGGGTCAGGGAGGGGGCGGGCAGGGGAGAAGAGGGACAAGGTAGAGTTGGATTCGGAGGTTTGGGGAAATTCAGAAACCAAACCAGTCAGCTGTGCGTCTGTGCTGTGTGTTCTGGGAGGACATAGTTCTAAAATTTCCTGTTGATTGGCATGTATAATTTATTTAAAGCAAATTAGGTAGGACAAACTGGTCAGTACGATTAGAAGTATTAAAGAGAATCATCCTTTTAATCGCAGATCTTATTTTGGAGTAAAACAGACCTCTAGCTTTAGCCAGGTGTGCATGTTGCTGCCATTTGCATTTTGAATCATCTTGTGTAACTGTCACCATGAAAGTGTTACTCAGAATTGTCACGATTTTTTTCCATCTTTGTGAAAAAACACGGAAGATTGTTACTGACTTTGTGTTGAGGTTCCCCCATTTTGCTGCCTTTGGGACACTGTTTTCGTTAAATACTTGGTCTTGGCTGCATTCTTTTTTTCCCCCTGTGGGGTTCAAGAGAATAAACATTTTCTTACTGATAAACTTGTCTTCTGCCTTTTTAACATTTCAGGAGGATGCAGGAAGGTAGATGGTTCTGGGGCTGAGGTGGTGGCCAGCTTGTTTTCACCTTGTTTCAGCTCAGGTCAAGATGGTGGTGCCACACATGGCACTGGGCAGGGAGGAGGCACAGAATTTGAGAGGTGCACACCCAGGAGCTCCAGCTGGTTTCACTTCTAAACTTGAGACATTCACCCCCATCCGCCTTCCTCCCACTTCTTCCCTTTTCTGACATTCATTATAGTCAAAGTTGTCTTTGTTTCTGGTGCAACCTTCTTTCTCAAGAACCAAATGGGAATGGGCCTGGAGGTGACTGCCTGAGAAGGAGAAACCTGAGGACCAATCCCTTTGCACTATCTTACCCTCTCCCACTTTGTAGTCTCTTCTTTGGCTCCTTAATGACCAATACCCTGTTGGGTTTCCCCTCTACTATGGATGCTTAACCTATCTCCAAAGTGAGCAGTCCCACCCCCTCATGCTTGTTCTTAGAGGCTTGTCTGTTTTCATCTGAGAGAACTAACTACCTCTCTTGGTCCATTCTAGAAAATTCTGCTCTTAGCATCTCACCCTCTGTCCTTGTTGCCAGATAGGCATCTGAATCTTGGCCATTAAGGCTTGCAGACACACCACACTTAATACTGTGATCAGAGTTTGCAGGAAATGCCTGGGCTTGGCGCTGGCCTTAGCCTTCCCTGAAGGAGTGTGTCTGCTCATGGTGCTCCCACTGGCAGTCTTCACTGCCGGGAATCACCAGTTGTCTGCCTGTCACAAAGTGGCTCCATGTCCTAGGATTTCTGATTTATTACATGTTGTAAAGCAGTATTTGCTATTCTAGATGGTTCAGTAGTTACAGGAAGGATGGACTGAGTGTGTTGTGCTTGGTGGAGAATCCCCTTGGTTTATGCCCCCATACTGTACATAAGGAAACAGCTGTTGCATGTCCTTTCCGCCTTGGTAATCCTTCCAAGAGATCCTAAAACTGAGGAAGGAAGGAGCCAGTCCTTCACCCTGTCCTCCCCTTGCCCTGTGCCACCCAGAACAGCTGTCGTCTGGTTGCTGCCTGTGACCCAGTGCTGAGGAGGATCACAGGCCCAAGTCCGGATTGTAAACCCTGTTTCAAAAAAACTGTTGGTTCAGAGCACATGGAAGGAACTGAAGGGAGAGAGAACCCAGACTGGCTCAGAGGTAAACTAGTCAGCTCTTTTCAGGATGAATCAGGGAAGGGATGGAAGCCAGGCTCACTCATGGTAAAGGGTCTTAGACCTGAAGTGCCAAACTTTATGAGACCGTGGTAATTGCCCCTCAGGTTCACTGCCTCACTAGTGTCTTTTGTTTTGATCTAGCCCTGGCTGCCCTGGAATTAACTCTATAGACCAGGCTGGCCTCAAACTCAGAGATCTACCTGCCTCTGCCTCCCGAGTGCTGGGATTAAAGGTGTGTGCCACCACTGCCCAGCATGGTTTTTTTTTTCTTTTTTTACACCCCCCATGTGTAAAAAGAAATGCACAGTGCATTCCTGCACAACACGTACATGTGAAAGCCTAGAGTTGATACACAGGGTCATCCTCAGTCCCTCTACCACCTTGTTGAGGAAGAGTCAAACTCATCAGTATGGCTGGTGTTGCTAGCCAGCTTGCTCTGGGGATCCCCTGGCCCCACCTTCAGAGGCTGAAACCAAAGGTAGTTACCATATCCCATCACTTAATGTGGATTCTGAGGACCTCAACTCTTGTTCCCACCTTTGTATTGCAATTACTTTAACCACTGAGCCAGCCCCAGCCCTCTTGCCAAAGAAAGCCGTCCCTGTTCAGTAGCCCTGCTCTGCTGTGGTCCGTCTAGAGCCCTGTGGCCTGGCCATACCCACTAGATGGTGGGGGTCAGTTCCCAGCTTTGCCGCTGGCCCTGCCCTGAGCTTCTCTGTATTGTCTCCTAAGTCTTGTCCCTTGCCAACCGCCTACTCATAAGAGTCGCTACAAGTCTATGACAAAATTCAGGGCTTCCCTGCGAAATCGACCATCAGCAAGGAGTCTGTAAACAGGCCCGAAGATAGTGAAACCAGCATGGCTTGGACTCGTGCTTGGCAGCTGGGCCAGCTCACAGTCTGTGTCAGCTCGGCTCCATGCCCTCATCTGATCCTGCTCTTAATAAGGTCTGCACGGTCAGCTGCCCCTTCCTGAGAGATCCAACCTGAAGACTCAAAATGGCATCCTCTCACTTCCAGTCCAGAAAAGCCAACGTCAGGCTTTTGAAATTTTAGGATGAAGAACTTAGCTGATGAGGGATGAAGGAGGTGAAGACCTCTAAGCCCTACTTCTTGTTTGGAGATGGAGCCTCACCACGTAGCTCTGACTGGCCCGGAACTGGCTATGTAGACCAAGGTGGAGCTCAGAGTTCCTGCCTCTGTCTCAGCGTGTGCTGTTAACCTCCCTCTCTCTCTCCAGCCCTCTCCCCCCTCCCTCCATCTAGGAACCCAGTCTTTGAGAGCAGAGCTTCTCCTTTGCTACACCGCAGAGCAGATACACAACAGGTGTGAAGTCAGCATCACTGGCTGACCCAGGTCAGCTAATCAGAGCGTGTGGTCTGAAGTGTGTGTTGCCCCATCGGAGAACATCTTGTATCAGCGCCAAACTGTGGGATTTTAGACAAGTCTAAACAGAGAGTGGAAGGAACCTATCTACCATGACGTCTCCCATCTGCCTGGCTCTGGGTTTTTGCTGAAACCTCTGTTTCTTAGAGTCTCTCTACAAGTGCCTGCTTGTTCTAGCCAGGCCAAAGATTTCTTCAACAGCTGGGTGCTGTAAGAACAAGCTATTCTCTGGGGTACCCTGGCAGCAGGGAACGTGGGGCAGGGGACTAGCCCTTCTTTCCTGGGGGCCTTTTTCTGTTTCTTCCTCCAAGAATGAATCTGGCAAACACTGTCCAGAGGTCTTCTTTTGGCCAAGGGTGCCACACTTCTCCCCTCCCTCCCTCCTTGGCTTCTTTTTCCTGCTCTCAGCATTTGTCTTTATTTCCTCTGCCCGTGCTAGAGGTTCAAGCTCAGGCCCCATGGGTGGGACTCTCTGGATCCTGGAGTTGCCCTCTACTTCTTTGGTTCCTCTCTTAGGAATGCAAGGCTTAGCCATACCCTGTCCAAGAAGCCAAGACAAGCGTCCCCTGGGAACTGCTCTGTCCTGTTTCCCAGCAGTAGTCTCTAGACACATTGGGGTTGACAGAGATGTGGAGTTGAGGGTGGCAGGACTTTTGTGAGTTTGACCTGGAACTTGCACTTTCTTTTATTTTCTTTTTATGCTTATTTCCTGTGAGGGGCAGAAGGAGATATGCCACAGGAAATGTATAAAGTCAGAGGACAACCTGCAGGAGTCAGTTTCTCCCTCTGCCTTAGGTTAAGGGAATCAACCCAAGTCACCAGGTTTAGCTGCTAGCTCTTTCACTGGCTACCACTGCTGGTCCCCTAACCTGTACTTCTCCATCTTAGCTCTTCCGTTTCCCCCAATTGCTCTGTGGTGGATCTCAATCAGAGATGGGGATCTTACTCTCAAAAGCCTGTGTTGGACTCATGCTGACTTAGGTGGTTCTCAGATTTAGGGTTCAAAGGAAAAGCCTGAAAGAATCCAATAAAATACCCCAGGTTCCATATCCTGACACACAAGGTTCAAGGAATGGGCCTCTAAATACATCCTGAACAAACTCCCAGGGAAGCTGAGTCCTAGGTCCTCTGCCCCACTTTGAGGGCACTGACTGAACCACTCCTGAAGCCATGTCCACCAGCTGCCACCAGAGGGCACAGGCCATCTCGGCCAGCTGCCCTGGCTCCTCCCCAGCCACTCTTCCCTAAAGACGTCTTTATCTTCACGTGGCTCTCAGAATCTCTGACAAGCACCTCTTTGTCACCTCCTGGGGTGCTGAATGGCCAGGCTCTGGGTAAATGCAACTGAGTGGTGGGGAAGGGTCCCCCAACCTCCCTCCCACTGGATGGAGAGCCTTCGTTCAGAATTTCTGTAGTTAAAATGGCTGCTGGGTTTGGTTTCCTTTTCTGCATCTTGTTTTTTGACGGTAAACCTGATTGCTTTTATAAGAAGTGAATTTTAAAACAGTTCAAATGTAATTGAGAGACAGCTCAAGGGAAGAAAAAAGAAGAAACGGTAGTAAGGTGACTGAGTGGTTGGAAGTACTTGCTATGTAAGCCCAAAGACATGGGCCTGATCCCCAAATTCCATAGTAAAGGCAGAGAGCAGGCTCTGGACTGTCCTCTGACCTCCATGTTGGCCATCTGTGCACTTGTAACGCACACACAATAGGAGGAGGAAGAAGAGGGGGAGGGGGAAAAAGGAGTGAGGAGGAGGGGCAGGAAGAAGCAACTTGAAGAAAGCCACACCAGGGCTTACCCCTTATTTGCTGGTTCTACTGAGGTATCTGCCTGGGGGTGAAGGTTTACTGGGTGTAGCATGATTAATAAAAAACCCAGAGACAGATATTGGGGTTCAACCTGAATGTCAGAAAAGCAAAACAGCCAGCCACTGGCTCTTACCTCTACCTCAGTTTGAAATGGCGATCCTGCCTCCAGGAATCCTCAGAATGAGGCTGTGTCTGAGAGCTGTCTCCTGTTTTATATTCCTCTCTAGTGCTGGGATTAAAGGCAGGCACCACTACTGCCCGGTTTTTGTGGCAAACTAGTGTGGTTACTGGGATTAAAGGTGTGTGTCACCACTGCCTGCTCTGTAAGACTGACCAGGGAAGCTGATTTACTCTCTGATCTTCAGGCCAACTTTATTTATTAAAATACAAATGAAATATCACTACAAGTGGGATCGCAGCTGGCTCAGGAAAGTCAAGGATTTGCCCCATCACCTCTGCAGGTCACTGTCCCTAGCGTTGGAGTCCAGAGTGTTTGGGTTCAGACAGCCCAATCCAAGCACAACCCATGTCACATTTGGACATGACCATTCTTTTATTTTTTTTAAATATTTATTTATTATGTATACAATATTCTGTCTATGTGTATGCACGTGCAGGCCAGAAGAGGGCACCAGACCCCATTACAGATGGTTGTGAACCACCATGTGGTTGCTGGGACTTGAACTCAGGACCTTTGGAAGAGCAGTCAGTGCTCTTAACCTCTGAGCCATCTCTCCAGCCCCCAAGACATGACCATTCTTGAATGCCTGGGAACATCCATCGCCAAGTGGCTGGGAGCAGGCCAAAGTATTAAACCTCAGAGACATCCTGGCAGAGGCGCCTGTGAACATATGGTTTGAGGTGCTTAGAATTTCAGACATTTAAAATGGGGAGATATTATATCATCAAGTTCTGGGGTTCTATCAGTGAATCATCTATCATTTATCAACTGTGTATCTATCATCTATCTATCTATCTGTCCCTCATTTAGAGATAGGGTCTTGCCATGTAGCCTAACTAAGCTGGTCTTGAACTCTGTAATTCACTGCCAAGGCATCTGAACAGTTGGGTACCAGTCTTGAGCCACCATGCCTGATTTGTTTCTGAAACTGGGTCTTGGTGTAGACCAGGCTAGCCTCAGTTTTCATTCCTCCTGCCCTTGAGTGCTGGGACTATAGGTATGTGTTGGTTGGAGGTTTCTGTTCAAATACCTGAAGATCTGGCACCTTCTGTACACTGTAGGGCCTGGGAAAGATGAGGTTGTGGTTCCCACCCTGCCTGCATGATTACCTAGGAACTGGCAACATGCCTTCTTCCAGCCACCCAGACATCCTGGCTGAACTGAGCTGTTTGTTTTAATTTGGCAGCAGGATTGGAAAACTGGAAATGGGGGGCAGGGGTTTAAGAGGAAGCTTCTGTCCTGATGGCCTGGGGCCTCAGAGGAGATAAATGAGGAAGGGGGGGTGGAGCTGGAAGTGGGGAATTTAGAGTTGGACTCAATCTCCTGGTTCCCTTGGGTCAGTGGGCTTCTCTCCAGGTCCTGGCCTCAGTTTCTTCTGGCCACAGTTCTTACACTGATGTTTACCAATGCCAACCCCAAAATTTCTTCAAAGAAGTTCTATGAACATCACCTGAATTTGTGGTCTGAATTTCATCATCTGGGGCTGTATGGTTTGGTTTGGTTTGGTCTTGTTATCTTGCCCTGCCTGGCTTCAAATTCCTTGGCTCAAGTGAATTCTCTCTCTTCAGCCTCTCAAGTAGCTGGGACCATGAGCACACACCACCATAATTGGCTTTCTCTCAAGTTTTTCCATAGCAAGCCATAGAGACTGGGAGCGGGATAAACCCAGAGGAGACAGAGCCAGGACAAGCACTAGGCTGTCAGGAAGCCAGTGAGCCAGTCAGAGAGATGCAGCCAGCCAGCAGAGCAGGCGTCTGGACAGGAGCTGTTCCTGCCATGAGTGTGTGCTCTGGGCTGTTGGGAGTCAAGGCTCCCCTAAACCAAGGTGGATGGGTGTGGCTGCCCTCAGGGACCCTCTCCATCCCCACAGGCAGGGATAATGACTCCACCCCTCTGTTCTGTGACCTGGGGTGTAACACTGATGCATGATGCAGACCAGAAGTGTCATGTACACCAGGGGCTCAGTCTCTTGCTTCCCTCTGCAAGAACTATAGCTCCAGTTAAAAGTTACAGCCTAAGTCAGAGCCAGCCCTCAGGTCTGGTGGCAAAAACTTGTGTCAGCCATTAGGGTTTGGAGGTTGTCACTACAGTGAAAATGAGTTCTACAGAGAAAGCACCATGTTGGGGTCCCCTGCTCTCTCTGTGGCCAGACTCAGAGCTAAGAGATAAGGAGCCCAGGAAGGAGACTTGGGGCCCTGCCAACCTCTTAATATGTATGTCTGTCCCTAGTTCCTATGTTGACATCCCAACCCCCAAGGGGATGGCATTGGAATGGATTTGGCAGATGATTAAGTCTGGAAGCCGAGGCTCAGGAGTCCACCAGTGGGCTCCTAAAGGAAGCCTAGAGAACCACTGTCCTTTCCTCCAGATGGCACAGGGAGGGATTGCTCTAATCAGACATCAAACCTGAGGTGTCTTCATCTTGGGGTCTCCATATATTGGGGAAGAAGCTACCTCAGGCAGCCTGGGTGGACCCAAACACTTCAGGTTCCTGGTGGGGACAGTCTGGGGCCTGTCTAAACCATACAGAGACCAGGAGCTTTTACAAAACAAGATCCACTCACAGTCAGGCTGAAGGGGCCATGATCCCAGCTACTCAGGAGGCTGAGGCAGAAGCAAGATGCCATCTCAAGGCCTGCCTGGGCTACCAGCCTGGGGAACTTAGAGGGACCCTGTCTCAAAATAAAAAGGGAAAAGAGAACTGGAGATGTAGCTCAGTAGTAGAGCACCAGTGGAGAGAGCCATAGGTGTAAAGTCTACTTACTGTGCAGAGACAGGGATGGGGGAGCTCACAGAGGCAGGGGTAGGGGAGCACACAGAGACAGGGATGGGGGAGCACACAGAGACAGGGATGGGGGAGCACACAGAGGCAGGGGTGGGGGAGCACACAGAGGCAGGGGTGGG
>JAQHUG010000134.1:4819485-4833054 GCA_028555095.1 Dicrostonyx torquatus
AAAAGTAAGACCACCTTTTTTGTTTTGTTTTGACAAGGACTTGAGGAGGCCAGTTGTTCCAGAGAACTGTTCTCTTATCAGACCTTCATCATCTTCACCAGCACAGAGGCAACTCCAGACAAGATACCCTGGAGGCCTGGCCTGCTGGCAGAGTTGACAGGTGCTATTCTCCCACAGAAGGAGGGGTGGGAAGGGTCTTTGGACTCTGGCCACTCCCTCTTACCATTCCCAGATGCTGCATGTGATAATCTGTTAATTGCAAAAGGCCTTGGGATGGGCAGGCTCTACCTTCTGTAAAGGGTGGAGGGCAACAGAATGTAACTGGAGGGAAGATGCCATCAAGGCAGCTAAGGGGATAGCCAAAGCTGGCCTCTCACTTACGGCACTCCTCCTGCCTCGGCCCTTCAAGTGGTGTCATTACAGGCACACACCACCATGCCCAGCCCCAGGTTTCCTCTGCAGTGGCTGCTGCGGTTGTTCCTCACCGTACACCCCACATGTGATTCCCTTCGAGCTTGGCAGCTGCCTGCCTCAGTGACTCCTTCTGAAGCTCTTCCCTTCGCCCCAGGTCTCGAGTCCCAAAGGGGGAGCCGCTGAAGCTCTGGCAGACACGCCTCAGGCTGTCCAGCCAACAAAGCAACAGAGTTGTGTTTCCCGCAGCTGGTGACCACGGGAATAAGCCGCTGCTGTCCACCTGCTCCGTCCAGCTGCCCTACCCAGCCAGGCAACTGCCCGCTTCCACATTCTGCATTCTAGCTCCCTCTATCTTGCCCTTGCTCAGAGGCCTGGGACACTCAGGTTCTGACCCACCCTGTTGCTCCAACTAGGCCCAGGGCCTCAGCTCATGCCTCCTTCAGGTTCCTGTTTTTCCAGCACCCTGCAGAGGACATGGCAGGTGCCCAGGATGACTGCAGGAGTTGCTGGTTTGGAATTGTCAAGGATGATCAGCTGAGACTCCAGGTTATCAGAGATAATCAGTTATCACTGATTATGGGAGATCCAGCTGAGCCCAGCTGCCAGCTAGAAGCTGCCCTGAGACAAACACCACGCTGAGGCAGGTTGGGATGCAGCCCAGGACTCAGTCAACTCAAAGTCAGACTCCCTCCTGCCCTGCTCCTGGCACACTGCCTCAGAGCCACACAGTCTTGAGATGCCGCAGGTGAACACATACGCCACATTCATGGAAAAAATCGGGACACTTCTGAGAACAGACTCTCTGTGGTTTCAATGCCTTTCTGGCCTTGGCCCACAGTGATAGGTTCTGTGGCTCAGAAACCAGGACCCATAGGACTCTAGCCATCGCTGGGTTAACCAATGTCACACCCCAGAAACTATTCAGTTTCCACTCAGGGCAATCTCGTTATTTTCATGGAAAATAAAGTTTCCAAAGCTATAGGAGGCAATTTTTGCACCCTCAAGACAAACACTAAATGGCTTCTGGTTCAGGCAAAAGTCTGTGAAGGTCAGGAGCAAGCGCAGCAGGGCCAAAGGGACTGACTCATGGGTGTCCAGGTCCTTGTGTGGCAGAGCAGTCAAGGTCAAGTCCTCTATCTGGAGTGTGTGACCAGTGTCCTTGAGGGTGGAGGCCTGGGCCCAAGCCAGCCTTTCAAAGGCTGCTTCTTCCCGACTGTACAAGTCTGTCTGCTGCCACCTGTGCCCACTGGCCCAGAATCCTACTACTATCCTCTTCGTTTCTGTCCCAACAGTTTTCTTAGTACATACATTCACACACACACACAATATAATAATAATAGATAAATTAACTAAAAATATTTCAACTGTTATTTGTAACTGCAATGCTTTTATTTTAATCTTAACAAGTTTTTAATTAAATCAACTTATATGTATGAGGGTTTTGCCTGCACACATACCCACTGAGGTCAGAAGAAGGCATCAGATCCCCTGGGACTGGAGTTACAGACCCCTGTAAGCTACCGGTGTGTACTGGGAATCGAACCCAAGTCCTCTGGTAGAGCAGCCAGTGCTCTTAGCTAGTGAGCCATCTCTCCAACCTCTATGATGCTTTTTAAACCTTTGTTCTTCCATTTCCCTCTCAAGTTTTTGCTTTAGGATTTCTATCCACCTTCTTGGTTCTGTGATACAAAATCTGAAAGGAGTCTGAAACTCAGACATGGGCTGAGGGGATGGCTCAGCAGGTAAAGGTGCTTGCTGCCAAGCCTGATGACCTGGGTTCAATCCCAGGCTCCACATGCAGGAAGGAGAGAGCTGAACTGACTACTGTAGATTGTGCTTTGAGCTCAGTGCATGCATACACATACACAAAAATAAATAAATGTAGTAAAAAAAAAAAGTTTTTCGAGACAGGATTTTTCTGTGTAATAGCTATGGCTGTCCTGGAACTCGCTCTGTAGACCAGGCTGGCCTCAAACCCACAGAGATCCGCCTGCTTCTGCCTCTTGAGTACTGGGATGAAAGGCGTGTGCCCTTACCACCTGGCCAAAAAAAAAAAAAAAAAGAATGTTTTTAAATAAAATAAAACTCAGACTTCCCTTCAAGAGGGAAGGAGGGGGAGGAGCCTCCCTTGCAGGATTGTGCCAACACCAAGCTCTTGCCTCCCACTATGAATGGAGGAGCCAGGGCCAGCCCTCAGTCCCCAAAGACCCTCTTTTCCTCCCTGCTGGCTCATCTTAGACTTGGTGAAAATCCATTACAAAGAGGAGGCCACAGCAAGGAAGGGTTCTGGGTCTCTGTGTGGTGCCGAGGTGCCTTCTGGGTCTAGGATGCTTGCTTGCCCTGACTGGTCTGTGAGAGAGAAACACTCAGCCAGAGAGGATTACCATGATCCCAGAACCTGGAAGGCTGGGGAAGGAAGAGCAGAAGATGAAAGGCATATCCTCAGCTATATAGCAAGTTAGCCTGGGCTACACGGCAGGCTCTTGTGTCAAACAAACACTCAAAATGAGGAAGAGAGGGGGCTGATCTGTACCTCTAAGCTGCTGTCTGTGTGACTGAGGGGTGCTAATGTTGATCCCATGTGATGGAGAGAGAAGGAAGGAAAGCTCCCCAGAGCTCTCCAGGACCTTTGTCCCTTCACACAGCTGTGTAAAGAGGGAATGAATGAAGGGATGAAGAAAAGGCTGCTGGATGTCTACTGCCACAAAACCTGTTTCTCATGCGACTACAGGAAAGGGACATAAGTGGGGTCATAAGATACCAGAAATGCAGTGGTTCCGAGCCACACGGAATCCAACTGCTCAGCCAGCCGTCTTCCAAGGGGCTCAGCCTTAGATGGAAAAGGGCAAAGGTCTCTGCTGAGTCCCCCGCCCCCCATTACAAGGGCCTGACTGGAGGACGGTAGCTGGCTTGCCCAAGGTCTCCCTGGCTGGCGGTTAGAAACGGAAGGGGCTGAGGAAACCCTAGCAGAGGTTCTGGAGCCAGAATGGGTTTGAGGGGGAAGCAGATGGGAGGCCAGAAAGGGAACCTTCCAGCGGAAAGAGAGGCCGCAGACAATGGATGGAAATGACCTAAGGAATCCCAGGGGCGGGGTTGGGGGAAAATATTTGGACCAGGGCCTCAAGCCTCAAAGCCTACTGATCACATCCACGGGCCCCGGGGTGACAGGAAACGGCTGGTGAATCCTTGGAGTCTGGACATGGGACTGCCGGAACCACCAAGTTCTGGCCTGAAGTGCCTGAGCCGAAAAGAATGAGATAAATGGGATGGACCAAGAAGGTCTGTGGTCCCAGGTGCCCTCTGTCCACTCCTTCCCACAACCTCTGTTTTTGTTTGCCAAGTCCCTGCTGAGCAGGGTTCTAGCAGGGGACAAACCCACAACCATAACAAAGAGCCAATCCCCCAGAAAGCCAGGATACTTCTGGGGCTATGTTAAACCCTCCAAGGAGTCTGGAGTCAAGGATACCTGAGATTTGCAGAGACCAGGTGTAAATGCAGGTGCTGGGGCTGTTTCCCTTCCCTCTGCTGTTCCTGCCCCATTTCTTGCCACTGTGTTTTAAGTTAGCTATTAATTAAATGAGCTATTAATGAAAAATTAAAAATTTAAATGATCAGCGTGAGTTTTGCCATTCATCTCTGTAGTGTGAATTGCCCATTTTAACCGCAAACGTCAGAGCCTGTCCCTCATATGTAGGGGTCACAAAAACTGCACAGTTTGTATTTCGTGATTCACCCCGGGGGAATGAGGATGGGTTTGAGCTGGTCAGAATGACAGACACAGCAGACTGAAGACAGTGGGAAGGTGAAGGGGAGAGTTTAGTGCCAGGCAGCTTATTGTTAGCGTATTTAAGGAGTCATTCCAGTTCCAGACGCACAGTTTATTAGCGTATTTAAGAAGTCATTCCAGTTCCAGACGCACAGTAAAGCTTAAGGGGTGACTACATAAAAACTCCTCTGCAGAGCACGCGTGACCGCGAAGGTGGGTTGTAGAACCTGGGCCTGGGATCTGACTGAAGGTGTGGGCTCTGAGATAGCGTAGAGGTCAGCAGGCTATAAAATACAGGTGACATCATCCTGAGGATGGACTCTGTTGACTGAGAGCTACAGAGAAAGTCTGGGGAGGTAGAGTCAGGAGAAAAACCTTCTGGGGGATTTGGGTGGGATCTGTCTCCACAGAAAGCACAGGTCACCAGGTCATTAACAATATTCACTCCCGGGGCTGGGAATGTAGCTCAAGGCCCTGAGTTCTATCCTAGCACCACATAGATAAGAAAACAAACAACAAAAACAAACCAACAAGCAAGACCAATAGTCCCTTCCAGACTTCTGGGTGGAAAATAGGTATTCATTTCTTCCTTTGAGGAGATGCCCCTTTGTGATTACCATTCCGGATTTCACTAGTGATCTGTAGGCAGGCACATGGACAGTCCAGTCCACACGGGCTGGGTCTTGGCAGAGAGAGATAGGTGATGACCTCGTATAGAAGGCAGCCCCTGCCCTGGGTGCTCTTCTACTTCAGAACAGTCATGCCCATTGGGTGCTGGTGCTGGAGCTGGTGGTGCAGGAGCGGGTGCAGGAGCTGGGTGCTGGAGCTGATGAAGGAGCTGGGTGCAAGATCTGGGTGAAGGAGCTGGGTATTGAGCTGGGTGCAGGAGCTGAGTGCAGGAGCTTGGTACTGGGTGCTGGAGCTGGTACAGGGGCTGGGTGCAGGAGCTGAGTGCAGGAGCTTGGTGCTGGGTGCTTGGAGCTGGGTGCAGGAGCTGAGTGCAGGAGCTTGGTGCTGGGTGCTGGAGCTGCGTATAGCAGCTGAGAGCCGGAGCCAAGAGGCTCAAAAGAGCAGAGGAGAGAATACTTGGGGAATTTGCAAGCTAGCTTTTAAACTTTTAGCAACTTGAAACTAGTCATGGCAGCTGTGTTGATGCCGTGGGAATCAGCAAGCGCTGTTGTGAACTAAAATCGCCACGGAGGGAGGGGCCACACCTGTGTTGAAGAATTCTACAAAGTCAAAGGCCTGATTCAAATGTCATGATTACAGGGTTAGAACGCCACAGATTCAAAGCCAAATTTTCCTGGGTTATTTTTTGTCCTTTAAAAAGCCACTTATGGGGCTGGAGAGATGACTCGGTGGCTAAGAGCACTGGCTGCTTTTCCGGAGTTTGTTTCCCAGTGCTCATGCTGGACCGCTCGCCCACAACTGCATGCAGCTCAAGCTCTAAAGAGATCTGATACCCGTTTCCTACCACTATAGCATCTTTGCATCTGTGGCATACTTGTGGCACACACTCACACTCACATACAATACAAAAATAAATCTTTAAAAAGTAAAATAAAGGCATTCACTGTCCACCTCTGTGTGTTATCTATCCTTTGATTGTCAGGTGAAACCTTTAAGATGCATTCTTTAAGGTACTAGTTTTCGAACCGGAGAGATGGCTCAGTGGTTAGGAGAAGTGTCTGCTCTTCCAGAGGTCTTGGGTTCAATTTCCAGCACCCACATGGCAGCTCACAACTGTGTGTAACTCTAGTTCCAGGGAATCCAACACCCTCACCTCACACAGACATGAATGTGGACAAAACACCAATGCACATAAAATTTAATTAAATCTTTAAAACAAACAAACAAACAAAAAAGACTACTTGCTTCCAAGCCAGAAAGGTAGCATACACCTCCCAGCACTTGGGAGGCAGAGGCAGGCAGATCTCTGCAAGTCTGAGGCCAGCCTGGTCTATAGACAGCCATATACAGATAAACTCTGTCTCAAAAAGAAGACGAAGAAAAGAATACTAGCTTCCACCAACCCAAAAGCTGAGTACACCATCAGACAGTACCTGAGATCCATAACAATTTTTCATGCTTTGTTACAACCTACCTACTTGTGTTCCCACTTGCACACTTGGTGAACATCTTGATTAATGACTTCCTTTGTTTGGTAACTAATAAAATCTCATGTAACTGCTCCCACAGAGGTTATTATCCTGGGCCGTAGCCACTCACATTTGACTCAAAATAAACTGTGTTAGTCCCTTTGAGGGGAGACCTGTGCTCTGTGCCAACGCTCCACACAAGCATGGAACATGCTTTTTCTTCCAGAGTGGGTTTGTCAATGCCATTCACAAGACTGCTCCAGCCACCAGCAACACCAGGCAGGAAGCAGCTGGAGATCTTGGTGGGCTGCACACCCGGCATAGCCTCCAGGTGAGTCAGACCCTCCGAGGAGCCCCTACTCTCTGTCTAGCGATGAGCCAGAGGAAAGAGACTGGCCCAGTCCCAAGGCATGACAGCAGCAGCCTCCACTTCTCAGATCTCTTCCTTCAGGCCATTCACAGCGTCTCAGCACTTCATACAGTTGGGGCCTGTATATCTCAACAGGACACCTGCCTGTCACAACTGAGATAAACAGGGCTGACTCCCGGAGCTCAAGCTTTAGCCCCTGAGGTCTGCTCCATGGGTCACTGAGGAGGGCAGGAGCTGGGGCAGCAGGAGGAGAGCCTTTCTCAGGGGTGGTGACATTTGGTCAGGCCTTGAAGGAATAATAGGAGTTTGCCAGTTGAAGGGCAAAGCTGGGGAAGGCTTTACAGGTAGGAGAAATAGGATAGGATGAGCTTGGAGGAGAAAGAAAACACAGAAAGTAGGGGGTGGGCAGCGCAGGGTCATTCAGTGCAGTATATGGTTGTAGGAAACCAAAAAAGAAAAGTAGTATGGGATTTGAATGAGAAGTTTCTAGGAAACAAGTCTAAAAACTTGGTATTGGGAGGCAGAGGCAGGCGGATCTCTGTGAGTTCGAGGCCAGTCTGGTCTACAAGAGCTAGGACAGCTAGAACTGCTACACAGAGAAACCCTGTCTCGAAAAAACTGAAAAAAAAAAAAAAGCTTGGTGTTTATCCTATTGGCTCCAATCTATGGCCTTTCTACGAAAGCAGTCCAATATAACTCACTTGACACAATCACAACGTCAGGCTCTGTTAGGGAGGCGCTTGCCATACAAGCATGAGGACCTAAGTGCTGTGGAATATTAGCTGAAGATGTGTTACATTTGTTTATGCTGCGGAACATTTGTTTAACATGCAAAGATGTGTTTGTTGCTTTTTTTCTTTTTTTTTTGGTTTTTCGAGACAGGGTTTCTCTGTAGCTTTGGAGCCTGCGCTGGAACTAGCTCTTGTAGACCAGGCTGGTATCGAACTCACAAAGATCCGCCTGCCTCTGCCTCCCGAGTGCTAGGATTAAAGGCGTGTGCCACCACCGTCCGGCTGTTGCTTTCTTTTATGTTGCATTTGTTTAACTCTGTGAAGCTGTGTTACTGTGCCTTCCTAAAACTCCTGATTGGTCCAACAAAGAGTGGAATGGTCGTTAACACTGCAGGAGAAAGATAGGCAGGGCTGGCAGGCAAAGGGAATAAATAGGAGAAATCCGGGAAGAGAGATGATTGAGGATTGAGAAAGGAAGGAGAGGATGATATCAGGGACCAGCCACCCAGCTACACAGCAACTCATGGCATAAGACGTAAAGACAAGCATAGAGAACAGAGACAAAGGTAGATGGGATGATTCAGACTGAGAAAAGCTAGCTAGAAACAGTCAAGCTAAGGCTGGGCAGTCATAAGTAAGGATAAACCTCAATGTGTGCCTTTATTTGGGAGCTGGGGGGTGGTGGGTACCTAAAGAGTTAAAAGAGTTAACAAAACAAAACAACCACAGCATCTGAGTTCAAGGACTAGCATCTTATAAAGAGCCAGGCCCGAGCCAGGCAGCGGCACACACATCTTTAATCCCAGCACTCAGGAGGCAGAGGCAGGCTGCCTCTGAGTTCGATGACAGCCTGTTCTCAAAAAACCCAAACCAAACCAAACCAAAACAGAAAACAACAACAATAAAACAAAACAAACTTAAAAGAGCCAGGCTCCCAGTGCTCTCCTGTCCTTCCAGTGCCAGGGAGACAGAAGCTAGATGTTGCCTGGAGCTGCTAGAGCAGCCAGTCTAGCCAAATCAGTGAACTCTGGGCTCAGGAAGAGAGTCTGTCTCGATAAATGAAGGCCTGGGGTGGGGGGCTTGCAGCCAAGGCTGCTAAGCTGAGTTCAATCCCCGGGACCGCATGGTGGTCGGAGAGAGCTGATGCCTCCACTCATACCATCACACGTCACACGCCACATGCACTCACCCACTTCCACACGTGAGATAAATAATAACAATTTTTTAACAAAAATTAATTTTTTAACAAAAATTTAGAGAAATTGTTGAAGACACCTGACATCAATTATGTGAACATACAAACCCAAAAATGTTGATTTTTTTTTTTTGGTGGCTTTTTTTTTTTTTTTTTGGTAACTTGAGTGTCCTGATCTTGAGCATAAATTCTAAATGCAGCACTGGGTTACACTTTGGAAAAGGTGGATGTGGCCTGGGGACTTTGTGGAGATTCCCTGAAATCAAACTGTAGTTCTAGGTAGAGGACACACAGGTTGCTCAGGTCTCCAAGCCCCTTGGCAGGTGCTGCCTGCCAGCCCTATGGAGAGGAGCGTGCTTTGAAATGTTTCCGGTTGTTCATAGTGGGGCACACCTTTGATCCCAGTCCTTGGGGGTGGGGGGGCAGCGGCAGAGGCAGGCGGATCTCTGTGAGTTCGAGGCCAGCCTGGACTACACAGTGAGTCCCAGAACCCTGTCTGAAACCAGATCAACCAAACAACCAAATAAACAAACAAATAGTAGTAATAAAAGAAAAAGGAAGGAAGGAAGAAGGAAAGAAAGGAAGATAGAAGAAAAGATGAACATATTTATAAAATATCTGGAAAATTAGTTGGAGGAAGACTCCCCCCCTCCCAGCCTAATGTTTTTATTTTTGATATTTGGTAGACATCAAATCCTCCCCCACATGCTCACAATTCTCAATTTCAGACTTGTCCTCACTCTGCAAGGCAGGCTGCCCCGGCTCCCTCCTGGGGCATATAGGGCTCTTCTGACCACAGCCAGGTGCCTGAACAACCTCCACAGCATAGGCAAAGAGCTTGCTCAGCGGAGGCAAGTGGCCTGCCCAAGGTTGCACAGCTGGTAACAGCTGGTGAGTGAGAGGGGTTGAGCCAGAAAGCCTTGCTGAGTCTCTGGAGGTCCTGGATCTTGTTTTTTCCTCCTCCTTGCACAAGGTCAAGGGCCCTGTAGATGGCACAGGGTGGTAGTGGTGGTGCTGGTGTGTGTGTGTGTGTGTGTGTGTGTGTGTGTGTGTGTGTGTTGGAGGCAGTTTAAGGCAATCAAGGAAGCAAGGGGGTGGTGGAGACAGCCAGTCTCCCATCATCTTCTGACATAGTCAGTGCTCAGTTTCTCAGTGTAGCCTCCAGGGAGGGCCTGAGATAGAGGGCAGGAAGAGGCAGGGGACTCACAGTCCCTGGCAATTACACAGTGCTTTGTCACTCTTAATTAGCTCAGTGGCTCTGCAGCTGTAGATCTCCCAGGGCTGTCCACGCTGGGAGGAGGCAGCTGCAAGGGTTCACTGGGGACAGCAAGTGGGGTGGGCAGGGCGGGGCCCCTCAGGAGTACCTTGTTCAGATCCCTCAGGCTCTGCCATTCCTCCAGCTCCAGAGAGTTTCCCCCCACCTTAGAGACACATCAGAGAATAGAGAAATGGAAAAGCTGTCCTTGGCTGGGTGGGGGGCATCTCCAGGTATTCCCCAGTGGCTCCGGGAGACCCTGGGAACGTAAGGACTTCCAGTCCCCCACTGGAGACCTGCTTGCCTGTTGGGAACTGCCCACAGACTCACTGTAAAAATTTCAGATGGCCAGCTCCAGAAGCCTCACAAAATCCTCTAAGGTGGCTATGAACCCATCGTACTGACAGGAAAACTGAGGCACTGTTAGTTTGAGGTGACACATATATAAATGGAGGATCTGGTTAAGAGCCGAGGCATAAGCCCAAGGTACAAGAGATGCTGTCAGTATGTGTATATGTGTGCAAGCACGTGTAAATATGTATGCATGCACATGTGTGCATGTCTTAAGACAAGAGCAGTGGTATAGCCATGCAGTGGTGGCGCACACCTTTAATCCCAGCTCTTGGGAGGCAGAGGCAGACAGATCTCTGTGAGTTCGAGACCAACCTGGTTTACAAAGCAAATTCGAGAAACTCTGATTTGAAAAAACCAACAAGAAACAAAGTAGTTTAAGTAGCTAAGGTTGGGATGTTGGGGAGGGAGGCCTTTAGATACTATAGCAGAGGTGAGAAAACCAGGAGTGTCTGGAAGTTTCTAGAAAAGGAAGCATTGTAAGCAGAGAGGATGGACCAGGTGAGCAGGTTAGCAGGCAGGTAAACGCTAGAGCTGTGTAACAGCTTCTCATGGACTGCTGGCTTTCCAGGTAGCTAAAGTGAAGTCAGCTTGCTCGTGGCTCAGGCTGGGTCAGGCTGGTTCCAGTCTCCAGAGCACTCCCTTCCCTGGAACCCGCGTGAGAACC
Organism: Dicrostonyx torquatus; assembly: GCA_028555095.1. Taxonomy (NCBI): domain Eukaryota; kingdom Metazoa; phylum Chordata; class Mammalia; order Rodentia; family Cricetidae; genus Dicrostonyx; species Dicrostonyx torquatus. The sequence goes on from JAQHUG010000134.1 coordinate 4,830,334, forward strand.
ACAGCCACAGAGTGTTTGTTTGTATGTTTGAGACAGGGTCTCACTCTTGATAGTCGCTCTTGCTGTCCTAGAACTCACTCTGTTGGTCAGGTTGTCTTGGAACTAGCTCTTGTAGACCAGGCTGGCCTCGAACTCACAGAGATCCGCCTGCCTCTGCCTCCTGAGTGCTGGGATTAAAGACATGTGCCACCACTGTCCGGCTCAGTTTGATAGTTTTTAGTAAACCTAGACCCTCAGTATTTAAACAAACTCTCGGCAGCCTCTTCCAGGCTAACTTGCCCTGTCCAGGCGACCGAGGAACAACAGGTGGAGGACTGACCCAGTGAAGCAAGAAGATTAAAGTTTTTATTAAATTTACTTATTCATTTTCCTGGGGGGCCGCATGTGCACAACATGGTGTGGGTATGGAGGTCAGAGAAAAACTATGAAAATTGTATTCTTCTACTATATGGGTTCTGGGGATTGAACAGGGCCACTGGCTTCTCACCTAGGCCTTCGTTTCTATCTCAGTGCTGCACAGAGATGCTAATGGCCCATCCACTTGGCACCTGCTCTCTCTCCAGGGGTCCTTTGAGTACTGAGAAAAGCTATTTGACTAAAGCCAGAAGCTTTACTCCTGTGAGAGCATCCCTTTTTACTTCATTGATTTTTATTTTGCTATTACTGAGAGACTTAAGGTCATTGTAGATGTGTTTGTAAAATTAGAACAGAGGAGAGAAAAAATTAAAAACAAATAACAAAGAGTGCAGGGCATGGTGGCACATAACCCAGTACTTGGAGGCAGAGACAGGTGGATCTCTGTGAGTTCAAGGCCAGCCTGATCTACAAAGTGAGTTCCAGGACAGACAGGATTGTTATACAGAGAAACCTTGTCTCAACCCCCCCCAAATATATATATATTTATATATACATTTATATATATTATTTATATATATTTATACACACACACACACACACACACATATATATATATATATATATATATATTTGTAAAACAAAACAGAGGTATGGGGATGTAGTTGGTAAGATGTTCACCTTAGCACTCGTGAGACTCCAGGTTCAATCCACAGCACCACATACACCTGGGTTGGGGGGATTGCCCCTATAAGGCCACCTGGGAGGTGGAGGCAGGAGGGTTAAGGTCTTCTTCACTAGGCTAGGTAGTAAATTGGAAGCCAGTAGGGAGCTACAGGAGACCCTATCTAAAAAACAAACAGCAGTAACACCTCCAAACAGAGACACCTCAAAGCCTGTCCTGGAGTTTTAAGCATCTCAGTATCTCAGATGGGAGGCAGAGAGCCCTGGCTGCCAGTCCTAGCCTGCTGTGTGACCTTGGGCAAGTTCCCACTCCTCTCTGGGCCTTAGCCTCCTCACCTGTGAAATGAGGCTTTGGGCACAGCGACTGCCCTGGAGGCCCCTTGCAGCTCCAGCCTTCTGTCTCCACTTCTCTTTCTGGAAGCAGCAGAAGGGCCCCCAGCAGCCTGCCCCTCTGCAGGAGATACATGCCTGACAGCTCCCAGCAAGTCACCTCCGGAAGGACAGGAAACAGCTAAACAGTCTTTGCTGCCCACACAGGGCTCCCAGGCAGGCCTGATTATGGGGTCCATATGTCTCCCCTGCCAACCAGAACCACCGCTGCTCTAGGGCTCATAGCCCTGGTCACTGTTTTCTCTCCAGGCTCCAGAAATCTCTCTGTTCTTCTAGGATCTCACTGACCCTGGACAAGAAAGCTGGGGTCTCAGCTCTGTCACCGCCTACCCACTGCCACAGCCTTCTGAGGGCACAGATGACCTGGGGTGGTAGAAAGCTGGACTAGAGAGAGAGAGGGGAGGAGGAGGATGGACAGCCCTTCCTGCTCCTCTTAGGCACCTGGGGTTAGAAATGAATTAAAAAACCTTGGTAAGCTTTTGAGGACATGACCTCTAATTCAGGGGGAATAACAGGGGACAGCATTACAGTGCTCCAAGTTCAATGCTGTGGGAGCCCATGGGGAGGAATTTAACCCCGGGGTGGTGGTCCAGGAGGGCTTCCTGAAGGAAGCAGAAGGATTCTCGAGGACAGGATTTAGCTTCCCTAATGCAGTCCCACAGGTCACACCCGTGGAAAAGGTTATGTTGTCACCTTCACAGATGAAGCCAAGAAAGGCCAGATCACTACCATGACTGCCACAAGGACCACTGGGTACTCAGTGGGGCTTCTGTTTCTAACTCGTGGGAACCTCAGGTGTGTCTCCTGCGGTAAGGGAGGCTGTGGCTGGCTGCACTGTCCGCTCAAGATGAGCTATTGGGACAGGAGGGTTTGGAAAGAGTGGAATGTGAGCCAGGCACACCGAAGACAGCCTGCCTGTCTCCCAGCCAGGATAGGCCTGCAGGCTTCTGAAACTAACCAGAGGTCACAGCTGTGTGACTGAGGCATGGCTTCTGAAAGCCAGGAGTGAGTGCCTGCCTTGATGTCCTCTGCCTGGGACTCCTTTGCTCACAGTCTGACCCAATGCCCAGGGTTTTATGGTTAGAATTCTTTTTTTTTTTAAATATTTGTTTATTGTATATACACTGTTCTGCCTGCATATATGCCTGTACACCAGAAGAGGGCACCAGATCTCATTATAGATGGTTGTGAGCCACCATGTGGTTGCTGGGAATTGAACTCAGGACCTCTGGAAGAGCAACCAGTATTCTTAACCTCTGAGCCATCCCAGCCCCGGTTAGAATTATTATTATT
>JAQHUG010000134.1:4833309-4870837 GCA_028555095.1 Dicrostonyx torquatus
GGTTTCTCTGTGTATCTCTGGCTGTCCTGGAACTAGCTCTTGTAGACCAGGCTGGCCTTGAACTCACAGAGATCTGCCTGCCTCTGCCTCCCTGAGTGCTGGGATTAAAGGCATGTGACATCACTGCCAGGTTTATTTTGCGTTTTTTTGAGACAACATTTTTACTCTGGACCTCAGGTTGCCTTGGAACTTGCATGGATCCTCCTGCCTCAGTTCTCCCTCCCTAAGTGTTGGGATTGCAGGTATGAACCATCACTCCTGGCTCTAGAGTTCATCTAGTTTCCTGGAGTTGGGAGAGGTGTGCTGCCTTGGGAACAGACAAGGGCTGGAGCAAGGTTATAGTGTCTGCCTGGGCAGGTGGGCAGGTTTTCTAGAGACAGGATCATGCTTCATTTGACAGATAGCATGACTCAGAGCAGGGAAGGACACCCTGGGGTCACACAGCAAATCTGAGTCAGAGGCTAAGGCTGCACAGTCCTGAGACTGCGGAGAGGGGGACAGCTAAGAAAGCTGCTAAAAATGGCTACTATATATTTCCATTCCCTCCCAGCAAAATACACAAAATTCACTCTCTCATTAGAAGCCTCATTGCCTTGGTGAGCCCCTCCTTCAGATTTAATTCTTTACATTCATTTTGTGTATGTACACAATGGGAGAGGGCACGTGGGTGTCACTTTGAGCCCCTGGAAGTCAGAGGACAACTTGCAGGGGTTGGTTCTCTTCTTCCACCGTGTGGTCTTTGGGATCATTATCAAACTTGGCACAAGTGCCTTTATCCACTGAGCCATCTCGTTCTCATCTACCACTTTTCTTTCTCTTATTTGACGGCTCTAGCTCTCACTCTCCCCATCAGTGTAATGGTCTCCAGGTGCCGAGTTGTCAAAAAGACCGCAGGATTCTGTAGCTTGGGACCGGGGAAGGGAGCGGAGCTGGGAGCCTTGTTGGGTACAGCGCTTAGGAACTCACAACTTGCTGCGCCGAGTCTGTGCTGGGCGGGGATGGGCGGGATCGCACTCTGGAAGCGTGTGTCTGGGCGTGGCCAAAGGCGTGACCGTTGTGGCCCCGCCCCCGGACGTCGCGGGGAGGGCGGGGGAGGAGCGCAGCGGGCGCGCGCCGCCTGGTCCGTCGGAAAGTTTTCCTGGAGGAGTTTTGGCGGCGGCGGCGGTGACCGGAGCGGGCCATGGACGCGCTCAAGTCGGCGGGGCGCGCACTGATCCGGAGCCCCAGTCTGGCCAAGCAGAGCTTGGTGGGGGGCCGGCACCGCAGTGAGTGTGTACTCCCCTGGTCGGGCCTCCGCGGAGCTCGGGGCCAAAGTGGACCGGGCGGCCTCTTCCCGACCCGCGCGGCCGGGCCCCGGGGATCATGTCCGGCTGCGTCTGAGGCGGGTCGGCGGGGAGCGGGCGGAACTCCGGGTCCCCAGGTGCGGCGCGGTGAGGTCGCCTAGAGCCTCTCCACCCGTTCCAGCCCAACCCACGAGGTCGCCTCTAGACGACCCGCAGTTCTCTGCTCCGAGGGGCGAGCTCAGACCGAGGTCCTCTCGCCCTCCCCTCTGGACGCGTTCAGGTGGCGAGGCTGGCGTCTAAGCTATTTTCAAACTCTGTTTTCCCTCGTACCTTCCCTTGTGGGCTGTCCAAGTCCCTGGGCACCTAGGCAAAAGACAGACTCAGACTAGCTGCACTTCTCCCGGGTGTCTGGAAGAGCGGAGAGGAGCCTTCCCCAGTCACTTCTCGGGTTACTCTCTGGGAGCCGTCACCTGGCACCCTCTCCTGAGGCCTGAGAAACCTACCTCAGGTCCCTCCCTTTTGGGGAGTCGTTCATAGGGGATCACCCGAGCCTTCCCTTCCAGATGTGAAGCCAAAGCACCTGGACTCCGGCACACTCACCTGCCACCCACCTGGGGCTCACTGGCAGTACCCCTCCCTCCGCACCGGCTTCTTGCCAGCACCTTGCCTTGCCCGGCTCCACCAGGGGAGCCCGAGTTCCCTGGTCCCTGGAGCGCCAGCGTGTCTGGGCCTAGGGAGCCCGCCCTGCCCCTCCTCTCTCCCACTGTGGGTTCCAGCTGTGGGTTTCTCCTAGCCCTGACTGGCATTGGGAATGTGTGCTGGTGCCTGCTGGTGGGGGTGGGGTCGGGGCCCCTGGGGCCGGGCATGTACCATCTTCCACACTTGCTGACTCCCAAAATAGCCCTTCAAAAATTCGTGGGATGTGACCAGGACTTTTGAGCATGACCTTCCCTTCCAGTGGATGAACCCTGTGGTTTTCTCCTGGGACAAGGGGGAGAAGGGTGAGTGGGGAGGAGGTCTGAAGAGGAGGGAGCCAGGAAGCGGAGATGAATCTGGAGGACCAGGGTGCATTTTGGATGGCGAGGTTTCCCTCTTACTTATCTTGATGATTTTGGTTTCCCAGCCTGCAAAGAGGGGATAAAATCCCCGTGGGGCTGGGGATGTGTGTGGTGTGTAGGTGCTTGCCTAGCTCTCAGGAAGTCTTTTGATCCTAAATTCTTGGTTCTATCATCAGCACTTCACTGATTGTTTGGTAGCGGCTCTAGTCTGTAATCCCAGCCTTAGGGAGGTGGAATCCTGGGGCGGGGAGAGGGGGCCTGTGCGGGGAGAGGGGGCCTGTGCGGAGATGCAGTGGGGGTGGGGGGATCAGAAGCACACGGTCACACAGTGCCAAAGAGTGAGTTTGAGTCCAGCCTGGGCTAGACGTTAGTTAAACTGGTACTAGTGTATTTTCCAGGTTGTAGCCCAGGCTGGCCTGGAACTTGCTGTGTAGATTAGGTGGGTTTTGTGCCTCTGCCTCCCCCAGTGCTGGGGATTAAAGGTCCTCCTGGCTAAAGCTAGTTCTTAACCCGGTTTGGCCAGCTCTGACCGAAATGGGGGCGGCAGCCTGTCTGGACCCTGGAGGGACTCTGAGCTCTCTCTTCTCCCCGCCCTGCACCTCTCAAGGCTGTATACTTAGAATGAGCTCTTCAAAAATCTGGCCTGTCTTTGGTTAAGTGTCAAATTTATGATCTTATTTTACCAAGAAGAGTGTTACTTGCCTGGGACTCTTGTGGGAGTGTCTGTGTTTTACTTACCTGGGGGTGGCTTTGATGACTGCTCCTGCTTTTGTCTCTGCTGTTTGACTTGTTAGCTCATTAGCTCCTGGGAGGTGTCAAAGCTTGCTTATCTTCAGACCCATTTTAGAGATAATGGACAGGGAAGTCCACCCAGGGCTCCAGGCACGGAGATGCAGAGCTTCCCCAGCCCTGGGATTTTAGTCACATGGCTTTGGGTTTTCTGGCTGTTGGGCGAGCTAGGGATCCCCACTCTAGGTTTGGCTGGCTGTCCCCAGGACCAGTGTAGACACAGGTTAGAGAGGAAGGCCTTGGGTGTGCCCCATGTGAGAGGTTGGGACCTACTTAGTCAGTCCTTGGCTCTAGCTTTCATGATCAAAGGCCTGTTAGATGGGAAAAGGAGCTTGCTCTCAAGCCTGAGGATCCGCATGGTGGGAGGAGAAAACTGATTGCCAAAGGTTGCCCTCTGACCTCCACGCGTGCACTCTGGTACATGGGCTCCTCTCCCCCACATGCCTACTAAGTGTGAAAAAGAAAAGAAAAACGAAAAGCTCAGAGGGCAGAGCCACCGCCTGACCTGGAAAGAGGATTCCCTCCTTCTCAGGGCCACTTTCTCCTTCTCTCTCGGAACCATAAAGATCATATCTCAGCGCCTGACCCAGAATCAGGATCTCTTCCCCAGCTCAATGGCTTCCTAAAGGTCCTGGGGTCACTTTGACCCTCAGATTCCTGTACGGGTTGTGCAAGCCTGTCAGAGAACCCAAAGCAAATGATAAAGAAGTATAAGGTGCCTGTTTCAGTAAAGGTAATTCATGACTCTCTATGGGGTCTATTCATATTTCTGTATAGGAGTCTAAATACTGCCGGGCATAGTCCTTTATAACCCACACCTTAACCCTAGCACTGGGGAGGCAGAGGCAGATACAAGCCAGATACAAGCCAGTTGCAGGACAGCCAGAGCCACATAATGGAGAGAACTTGTCTCAAAAAAACCAAACAGAAACAAGCAGAATGTCAATACCTGTGACAACAATAGGGTACAGTGAGTTTGAGTGTGTCTCCTGATTGTGTGTACTGTGATGGTTCTCATTTCTGGTGGAGGAAGGGACAGAGGGAGAAGGCCACAGATAGTCGGTGAGGCTAGCACAGAATGCTAGAAAAAAGATGAATCAGCAGAGGGGCAGCTTTTTCAGATAGGGTGGGGATTGTGTTATTCTAGCAGTAGCTGCTGAGACATGGGTCCAAGTGCAGATTCTCTGGGAGGATTCCCGGGAAGTATGGTGAGGATAGCTGAGAAGGGAAGGCAGCCCCATAGTGGACAGTGGGGCAGCCTCTGGGCCTTAATTCCGAGGACCCGCGAGGTAGAATTAGCACTATGCTGTCTTGCTTCTGAATGGCAGTGGCTGGGGCAAGACCCACTGGATTTGTGACTGGAGGATATTGCAGATGGAGACCACGGTCCTCCAGTTTGCGAGGCACCACAGGCTGCAGACAGAGTGGCAGGCGCCACCGGCGTCTTGTATCAGAAAGGGGTCTGCATAGAGGGGATCAGAGTAGTAGGTCCTGGCAGCCACCTCTCTTAAGAAGCTGGCCTGGAAGAGACAGGTGAGTCTAGGGAGGGACAAACATGGGAAAGGGTTTGGCTAGTGGACCGGCAGGTCTGAGGGACATTGAACTGGAGGCTCCTCGCAGTCTGATTACTGAAGGAGGGGCAGGATGTTTGAGGAGACAGGTCACCCACTGTTGACAGAGGTCAGACACTCTCTTTGGGTGCCGTGACATGTTTCAGTCAACCCTGCCTTGCATTGGAGGGGCTTGGTGGTTGCAGGATGGGGTGTGGGGCCCGAGTCTCAGGGCTGCAACTTAGGATCCTTCTTTGTGTTTCTTGCCTGTGGTGCTGTGACATACTGATCTCATAAAACACAGTAAGCTGCCACACGTGCATGAAAGCCCTTTGCGCTTGATGGGTGGCAGTGGCTGGTTCTTACAGGGCTCTAGGTGTGGTTTTGGCAGGGTCACGTGTGAGCTCATCTGGCCTCATGATAGCCCCATGGAGTGGGTACTATTACTTATTTCAAAGTAAAGAAACTGAGGCTCAGGAAGGTTGAGGGACTGAAGAGCCTTTCCTTGCCCTTACTTTTTTCTTCTAGTGCGTGTAGCTATGAGGGAGCTCTGACTGAGGTAATGATCACTTAATTATTCACTTTTGAGAATGATCTCAGTGGTTTTAGTTTTTGAAATTGGCTTAGTCTTTGTTTTAGTTTTAGTTTGAGACAGGGTTTCTCTGTAAAGCCTTGGCTGTCCTGGAACCTCCTCTGTAGACCAGGCTGGCCCCAACTCAGATCTACCTGCCTCTGCCTCCTGAGTGCTGGATTAAAGACGTGCACATTCTGAAACTTTCGCCATGAAAGTCCTGAAAGACCCACTGGATTTGTCAAAGGTTGTCATGTTCCCGCAGGGCAGAATTTAGGTCCCCTCCTAGGATATCCTTACAGCTCCAAGTCACCCTCACCAGGCTTTGGAAATAGACTGGGCCTGGGCAGAGGCTTGTCTTCACTGTACCTGTGGGTTGGCTGCAGCTGTGGTGTTCAGACACCACCCAGCCAGGCCCCAGCTGTGGGGGTCGGGGCAGGATGCCCAAGTAGCCCTAACCCCTCTTGGGGCCCTTACCAGGAAGCAGCATGTTGGGGGAGCTGAAGCTAGCCTGGACTTGCGGTCCTGTCCCGAGCTAACTCCCATAGCAGGTCATCTGTAAAATCATAAAATGAAAATAGTGTAGTCATTACCCACCACAGGGCTGAAAATAACTCGGGCTGGAGTAAGGCACAGGCCTGTATTTGCCCAGGGGCCTCTGGGAGCTCTGCTTGGGAAGGGGTGCGGCTCTGGCTCCTTGCTGTATGTGGTGTCTGGTGGTTGGAGACCACACTGGTCTGTCTGTTTGTCTCAGCGCTCTTTCTGGGGAAGTTGTGGGCGCCAGAGGCCTCGAAGAACCTCAGTAAAGAGCAAGTCACGTGCCCAGAAGCACAGGAGGGGAGGCTGGCCTGCAAGGATAGGCAGGCAGAGGCAGACAGGAGAAGGGAAGAAGCACTCAGGGCAGGGTCCCTTCTAGTGTGAGAGCCTGGGGAGCAGACCTGATGACAGGTCCTTTGAAGAAAGGCAGGCAGCTGCTGGGCACGGGTGGCACTGCTGTGTGAAGAATTGGCAGAGCTCTGCTCAAGGCAACAGCCATAGCCAGGATTGAGCAAGCCTGCAGACACCTGCCCTCGGACCTGGCCCTCAGCTACACCTTTGTCTGCCCTATCTCATTATCTTACCCACAGCTCTGAACAGCCCTATGAGCCTAGTGCAGTTGCTTTCTCTATTTTATCATGTTTTTGAGACAGCCTCGCTATGTAGCCCTAGCTGGCTTGGAACTCATTATGTAGACAGACCAGGCTGTCCTCGAACCCACAGAGATCCACTTATTGGGATTTGGGGCATGTGCCACCACACCCGCTCTTTATTTCTTAAGTATTTTTATTTTTCTAATAGTGTGCATATGTGTGTATGAACATGAGTGCAGGTTCCCACAGAGACCAGCCCATGATGTCCCCCTCAGGCTGGGGTTCCCACAGAGACCATGACGTCCCCCTCAGGCTGGACTTAGAAGCATGTGTGAGCTTTCTAACCAAACCCGCCCAGCAGTGCGCTCAACCGCTGAGTCATCTCTCAGCCCCCATTTCGTCTTTATTTATTTTTTTCTTTTCTGAGACAGTCTTGTGTACACCAGGCTGGCCTCTAACTGGCTGTGTAGCCAAGGATAATCTCTAACTTCCCATCCTCCTGCCTCTACTTCCCAGTGCCAGCATTATGGATGTGCTCCACTGTACCTGGTTTATGCGGAACTGGGGATGGAAACCAGGACGTCGTGCATGCGAAGCAAGCACTCCACCAACTAAACAACGCCCCAAACTCCTTTCCCCCATTTTAGAGATGAGGAAATAGAGCTCTCACTCAGGGTCATTCAGAGTATCAAACTAAGGCCCTCACTCTTAGCCACTGGGCTGGCTTGCCTGCCTCCGATTAGGTGCCCTGGGAGAGGGTGAATGTGTGGATCGCTGTGTAGCTCTAGCAAGGTAGACCAGGCTGGCCCCAAATTCACAGATTTGCCTGCCTCTGCTTCCTGAGTGCTGGGATTAAAGGTTTGTTTCTTATACAAGATCTCAAGGTGTGTTCTAGGCTAGCCTCTAATTTAGAATCTTCCTATGTCTTCCTGGGATTGCAGGTGGGTACTGCCATGCCTTGTTTGGAAAGAGCATTTGGGATATTGAGAAAGTAGATGTTGCCCTGCGGCAGGAGCTTGTGTAGGGAGGTGTGTTGGGGGGCGCTGCTGTTAAACAGCCCAGCTATCACTGTGGGCACCTCCTCTCTCTGACTCGCTGTGTCATCTTGAACAGGCCCTGTACCTCTCTGGGCTTCAGTTAGGTCATCTGTCAAGTTTCAGGGTTGGGCGGAGCGTCTCTGAGGCTGGGCCTGGTAGCCAGTGTAGAAGCTGGCAGGCAGTGCTGTAGAGAAGGGTCAGGTCGGGGAGGAAGAAGGAACGCAGAAAAATGTCAAGCATTTGAGGTCAAGGAGGAGAGAATGTTTTGACAGCAAAGAGAACACCAGTGACCTTGGCTAGCTTTGGCCCTTTGGAATGAAGTGAGCGGAAGTGGCTTTGGAACTGAGCCAAGGAAGGGCTGAGCCAGAGGAAATGGGAGAGTGGGACCCAGAGATAGGGGAACGATGTGTGCCTTAAGGCCGGGATGGGTAATGAGAAGAGGTCACTCCTGATTGATTAGTTTTGCCTGCCTGAGGCCATAGTTGAAAAACAGGGAAGCACTGCTGTCTATTAGCATTGTCTGCCAAAGATACAGGCGTTGATTGTGGATGTATCTCAGGTTGGAAATGGTGGGCTGGGTATCCTGGGCTGTGAAGAAGCAGCATAGGTTATTAGGAAAGACCTAAGAACTTTTTTTTGACCTTTAACTAAACTGAAGGCAGCTTTCCTTGTGGCAGGTTGTGTGGTCCAGTGACCAGGAGCATGGGCTGGTGTCCTTCACGCTCCAGTTCCTCTGATGTAGAATGGGTGTGAAAGACCTTCAAGGTCTGCTCATCCTGGGGATAGGGCCGCTAGCCTTGGTTTCTTCCAGAGCAGGGAGTTGTTCTGGCGTCCCCGTTGCCTGACCCAGGACTGGGGATACCATGGGGACTCTGCTTCCTTTTGGAGGACCTAATGGATGGGATATCCTGTTGGACTTTATGATTGTCTCAGTTAGGGCTCAGGAGGCCCGCAGGGCATCGTGTCAAACATAGCTGGGGTTAAGGGTATTTAGGACATCTTTACACTCAAAAGATGAGTACCAGTTGTGTTGTCAGGCTCTGGGTGACGAGTCAGAGTCACCTGGGTCTGAGAGAAGGGGGTCATACTTGCAGGTCCCTTACCGTCCCCACCCACAGAGAGAGACAGCGTCTTGCTCAACACAGATCCTGAGCCATGGAATGAAGTGATAGCGTCCCTGGAACTCAAGGCTCTGGGTCATGGCCAAAGAAAGTAGCAGGGAGTCTAGAGGGGTCAGGGGCATGAGGTGATAGGAGGGGCCCTAGCAGAGCTGTGCATGCATCCCCAGTGACCTCACTCTCTCAAGTAAGCTTGACCCCGTTTCCCACTGTGTGATGGGTGCCCTTAGCCTCAGCTCTAAGGAGGAACTGGGGAATGGGCAAACCTTCCCTAGAGTCTGCACTCCCTTTATTTACCTCAGCACGGACCAGGTGGGCCCCTTCCCAACTCTTTCCTGCCCTGTCTTTCACTCCACTCACTCCTCGTCCTTGCTGACGTTAGTGATGGCCAAGACATCTTGGAGGATCCTTCCCATGTGTCATGGCTGCAGCCCAGTGGAGCCAGTGACATCACTTAACTCTAACCCTAGTCCTTTCCTTGGGCCATTGTATCTTTGCTGGTCCTCACCCTTGAGACTGCCCATCTCTTTCTTAAGCAAGTGTGGGTTGGGATGCACTAGCTGGTGGGTAACTCTGCCTATATTTACCATGGTGGCTTTTGGCCCATACCTTCTGTTCTTAAGCCTTGTTTTCCTTAACTATAATGTGAAGAGACACCATGATCACAGCAACTCTTACAAAGAAAATATTTAATTGGGTCTCACCTACAGTGTCGAGGTTCAGTCCATTATCATCATGGGGGGACATGCAGGCAGATGTGGGTGCTGGAAAGGTAGATCTTACATGTTGCTATGCAGGCAACAGGAAGTAGACTAAGTGTCACACTGAGTGAAGCTTGAGTGAAAGAGACCTCAGAGCCCACCCCATAGTGACATTTCTTCTAACAAGGTCACACCTACTTCAACAAGACCACGCCTCCTAATAGTGTTACTCCCTTTGGGCGCCATTTTCCTTCAAACCACCATAATGTGATAATCCTCATATTAAAGAGTCACACTGAGGACTCATTGAGGAGGAGGGACCATTGCCCGCAGCGTTGCCATTGAGTTGGGGCTCATGAGATGGCATAGCCAAGTCTTGACTCTAGACTGACTGACTCTGTGACTTGGTTTAACTTCCTGGACTTTGGAGTGGCTGTCTGCAGTGTGTGACAGATTCTGGGTGCTCAAATGGAGCAGTGTATGCGAAGCTGGCCAGGTTTTGGGTAGGCTGGGAGGTAATAGCTCAAGTAAGGATGGGGGTACCCCAGGGCCCTTTGTAGGTGTGCTGAGAAGGTGGGTGGAGAGAGCCAGGCCTGCTCAGCACACTGAGGGCTGTCTGTCCTGTGCTAGAGTTGCCAGAGAACTGGACGGACACTCGGGAGACACTGCTGGAGGGCATGGTTTTCAGCCTCAAGTACCTTGGCATGACGCTGGTGGAGCGCCCCAAGGGCGAGGAGCTGTCTGCAGCTGCTGTCAAGAGGATCGTGGCCACAGTGAGTGTCCAGGCAGGAGGACAGGAGCCTGGGCCAGCTCCCCCTACCCTAGCTGCCCCTGTCTCCAGGTGGGATCTGTATAACGTGTTTGAGCCTGGTGCACATTGGGTCTCCTGTGTCCAGCTCAGGGGCATTTGTGAAGATTGCCTTTGTATTTGCTGGGTCAGTTAGCATCCTCTGCAGGCCACCCTGGCCATGACTGCTTCCAGCCTGGAGTCCCCACCTCAGGCTTCTGGTGACTCACTAGCTCCAAGGAGGGAAGGAAGTTGTTCCCCATTTACCATGTTCTCACTGCTTGGCCCACCAAAGTGTCCTTCCCCTACCTCCGTGTGGGTGTGAGCCCTTTAAGTCTATTCCCTAGGGTAGCCGTGACCTATAGCTCACGCCCTGGCATGTGGGTGGAGTTGGGTCCCCAGGTCAAGGTGCTGGCCTGTGGCAATCTGTCTCAAAATTCTTCCCAGCTACATGTCCTTGGGCTAGTCCCTTCCCCTGGGAGTCCCCATCTTCCTGGACAGGGGGTGTTGGTCCCCTCCTATGAGGCCAGTGCTCACTGGGCAACGGGCTAGCGGGCAGCGGTTGTCCGTTTGCCCCTCAGGAGACTTGTCATAGTGTGCTTAGCACTGACCAAAAATTAGGAAAGGGTTTGTTTGTCTTAAACTTGCATTAAAACCGTCACTGAGAGAAGTCAGGGCAGTAACCCAGGCAGGGATTGAAGCAGAGACCTTGGAGGAATGAAATTTACTGGCTTGCTCCTCGTGGCTTGTTCAGCCTGCTTTCTTATATCCAGGACCTTTTATACAGGGTAACACCACTTCCCAGGGGACTGGGCCCCCCCACATCAATCACCAGTCAAGGAAGTGCCCCTGCTAGACTTGCAAACAGGCCAGTCTGATGAGTCTCCCTCTTCCCAGATGACAAAAACTAGCCAGCACAAGGGTGCTGTTTGAGTGTCTCTGCCCCCCCCCTCCGTGGCACCTGCCAGTTGTCTGAGCTGAGGGGCCTTGAAGCAGTGAGGTACAGGCCACCAGACAGGCACCTCTGACCCCTGTGTGCCTCTAGGCCAAGGCCAGCGGGAAGAAACTGCAGAAGGTAACTCTCAAGGTGTCGCCCCGGGGGATCATCCTGACGGACAGCCTCACTAGCCAGCTCATTGAGAACGTGTCCATTTACAGGTATGCTCACCAGGGAGTGGCCATGTCTGCTCTGCTACTCAGGGGTTGATTGGATTGTCTTGTCTGAATCTAGGCTCTACAGCTTTCTGTGTGGGCCTGGGGCAGGTCCTGCTTCCCTGTGTTGTTAATGTAGTGCCAGCAGGTAACCCACGGCTCACAGGAAGGCTGCAAAGGGGGCACTGCTGTCCCCTAACCAGCTGAAGCTGGCTCAGAGGGCCTGTGCTTGGCCATGTGCCACGGAGTCAGGCTAGGGACGCACACCTGTGAAAGCTCCCTGTTCTGTCTGCCTTGAACTCTGCTCAGTCGCGATCGTCTGACTCAGTGTCCCTGAGAGGCCTCATGCAGGATCTGGAGCAGTAATGGAGATGCTTCTTCTCTGTTCTAGGGGACTTCAAGGCTACCTCACCTCTTCTCAGCTAGTCAGGGGTAGGAGTACAAAACAGGAGAAGCAACCCAAATCCATGTTATGCATGGGAAAACTTGAGGCCCAGAGAGAGAGAGAGAGAGAGAGGCCCAAGACTGTACCATGAGGTGGAGGCTGAGCTGGGATGAAGACGCCAACTGGAGCTCTGTCTGCCCAGGTCCCAGGCCAGGGCGTGGCAGGCACAGGTGTGCTGGAGTGTTTCCAGAGGCCCACGCTGCTACCTTTAAGCCACCATCCAGATTTTACCTGCCTTCCCTTAGCCAGCACTTCTAAGTGTCTGCCAGCCTCTACCCTCTGAGCATTTCCAGTCTGGAAAGGAAGGAAGGGAAGGACGCAGGAGACAGTGTGTGTCGGGGAAACCTGGGAAGACCTTCCGGTGGAGGTGGCTCTCTGCAGGATCTGGCTGATGTTATCCAGAAGCAAGGAATAGTTAGCAGGAAACCAGATGCCTAGGATAGAAAAAGCCCTTGGGAAAATGGCATCCCCATTTTCCCTCCTGGGGTTATCAGTGATGTGATTGAAACAATGTTCTGAAAGTTGGGACTGCTTTGGTGAGCGGTGAGGTGAGTCTGCACCCCTAGACAACAGCTCCTCCCTTGCTGTGAGTCTTAGGATAAACAGAGTTAGGGAGGGGTTAAATAAGAGAATAGGTGAGAGGCCTGGGGAGCTGAGGTTGTGGGCAAAGATCTGAAAGGCCACTGTTCGCAGCAGAGGAAGCTGGTAGTCTCCTGCACCCACAAGGGCTCCTGGGCAGACATCCACATACAGCCCCAGCCCTAGCTCCGCCCCTAGCCCCAGGTCCAGGACGACTTGCTCTTGGTCCTGGTCCCTATGGACATGGTCCTGGATATGATCTATTGTCTGGTTGGTGAGGGGCGGTGGTAGGCAGGGCAGTGTCTGGCTTCTTCTTCCAGCCAGTTGACACAGACGCCTCAGGATTGTGGTTATGGCTCTCTAAGCAGCATCGTATCACAGACGCCGGCTCGGAGGTTAAACAAGGAAGACTCTGTAGGGCCCTTGCTGCACTGACTCAGGTGTGCAGTTGGGTCCAGATGTTCCTCTTAGGGCTGTGGCTCAGTGTGGGGTGGAAAAAAAGAGGAAGACACTTCCTTCCTTATCCCCACGTCCCCTGCCTGGCAAGGCCAGATCTACAGAGGCTTACCTGGTAGAGATCAGGCAGCAGGCTCTGTGAGGCCCAGCAGAGTCACATCCAGATGTGGTGAGGTGCGGTGCAGGCCGGTGACACTTCTCGCCTGCTTTTCAGGATCTCCTACTGCACTGCAGACAAGATGCATGACAAGGTGTTCGCGTACATCGCCCAGAGCCAGCACAATGAGAGCCTGGAGTGCCACGCCTTCCTCTGCACCAAGCGGAAAGTGGTCAGTGGGGGCGCCAGGCCCAGAGGGGACAGGCTCAGGGACTTAAAAACAGGAGGAAATCCCCAGGAATCCAAGTAGGTGTGAGAGTCCAGAGGGCACTGCGAGGGGTGGAGTCGGCCAGCCTGGCTGGACCGTCTGGCTATGGGCAATAAGCAGCCCATGTCCCCTGGAAGTACCTGGGCATGTTTGTCTCAGGATTGTTACTGCTCGGGTTTGAGGCTGTGACACTCTTGTCATTAGTACAATCTAGGTGCAGGCCTTGTAGGGATTAGCTTTTGGAGGTGGGACTCAGTGCAAGGTAAAAGTGAGACTTCTCTAGACTGGGCTTTCTGGGGTTGGGCGGAGTAAATGGTTCCTTTGCAACCCCCTCTGCCCATTTTGGAGCTGGGCTTCAAAGTGCTTTCATGTTTAGTCTCCAGGGCAGCTCTGTAAGGTGGAAATGGTCTCTGTTGCCTTTCTTTAAGCCTTTTAATTACAATAAGACACACCCCAGAAGCCAGCAATCTTGCTCTTAATGGCACAGCCAGCCAGGTGCAAAGTGAGGCTCAGAGCCCACAGTTCTCTCCTTTGCACAACTGAGAGGCTGAGTGCTTCCTGTCCCTGACCCTTGGCCACATCTGTTGGGGCTGAGTGATGGAGGCACCTTGGTGGTCTCCAGCATGTGCTGTGAATGGAGAGGAGCTGGCGCTGTTCTGACTTGGTTGATGACACCTTGGTTTCTGGGGCCTTTGAGGGTTGAGTGTGAGGAGGCCCCTGGTGTCAGCTGGCTCAGCATCTGCGTCTGCTGACAGCTCAGAACCTGATCCCCAGGCCCCTGGCTCTCAGAGGCAAGGAGATGAGACCATTTTCTTCTCCATCAAAGGAACTCCACAGTCTCTCCCAGGGCCGCAGGAATAAATGATACAAACATAGTGACTCAAAACAGCGCAGGTTCATCCAGTCCTGGGAAGCAGCAGGCTGGGATAGGCCAGTTGACTTGCATCCTCAGCAGCCCGGGAAAGAGCCCTGTCCTTGCTTTCCTACCTCCTGAGTATTCAGCACCCACCTACAGTCCTTGCTCATGAATGCATCCTTCATTTTCAGAGGCACCTGTGTACCGTCTTCCCATATCGTGTCTGTCTTAGTCACTGTGAAGAGACACCATGACCAAAGCAATCCTTATAAAAGGAAGCATTTAATTGGGGCCAGCTTACAGGTCAGAGGGTTAGTCCATTATGACAAGGAACAGAGCAGCATGCAGGCAGACACTGGAGCAGCAGTTGAGAGCTACATCCTGATCCAAAAGCAGAGAGAACAACATTGGGCCTCATGTGGGCTTTTGAAACCTCAAAGCCTACCCTCAGTGACACACTTTCCCCAACAAGGCCACACCTCCAAAGTTTTCTAATCCCTCTCAAATAGTGCCAGTTCCTGGTATATATTCAAATATATGGGCCTACGAGGACCATTCTTATTCAAACCACCACAGTGTATTCTCACACTGCTCTTTCTGTGCCTCTCCCTCTCGGATTTATCTCAGATTTATCTCCCTGTCTCAACACCCTTGCTTCCCCTCATCCTCCTGTGAGGCTGTGCTCAGGGCATCCCAGAGAACGGGAGCAGCTAGTGTTCTGTAACCATGGTGAACCCTGCCCTTCTCTGGTCTGCTTACCTATCAGCAGAATCAGGAGGTCACTTCGTTGACCCCAGGGTCATTCCAAAGGCCCCATTTCTTTTGCATGCCTTATCTCCCTGCAGACTCCATGTTACCAATCATCCCTCTGGGGTCCTTCAGGGCTCTGAGCAGTGGGGGCTTCTCCCGTGACAGCCTGGATTCCACAGATGGTGGGAGACTTTGGCATGAATGAGGCCACACTGACTTAACACTGCAAAGTTACTGTGTTCTCACTGTTTGCTTCTTCCTCCTCACTGACCACACCAGGCAGGACTGCTGGCCCTAAGTTATTACTGCAGTGTGGGCACTGGTGGGAGGGGCATGATCTCTCTGGGATGGGGTTCTGTGCAGAACAGGGAGCAGGCCCAGCCATTCAGAAGGAGACCTGGGCCAGAGGACTACACAGTCTGACCCAGGTCAGAGGGCATTGCTGAGGAAAGCAGAGGCTCTCTCCCATGGCTGCGGCCAGCATAGCCTCGTGGGTGGAGGGTAGGGCTCTTGCTGGACACCCAGCTGCTTGTTTCTCTGTGTGACCTGGCTGTGGTCTGTCTCCCACCTATTTCTAGTTTTTGTCACCCAGGGTTTCCAAGTCGCTCTGGGGTGGTATAGATTCCTCCCAGGGCTTCAAGACCTTTGCTGGGCTCTAAAGCCATAGCTTGGTGGGCCAACACTGGACAACCTTCAGGTTGTCCTGAATTGGCCTGAGATTCTCTGAATATCTGAGGGAGAAGCAGGGATGAGTTGGGGGCCTTGGCTCTGCTCCATCTTCTGTCAGCTGTCTCCAGTTTGTGGGCAAGGCTCTGCAGTGTACATTTCAAACCTGCATAAGTCTGTGGGGGAAGGGCTGACTTTGACATTGAGTCTAGGGTTTGGCTCTAGGGTGGAGGTTAGGGAGATGCCCAGAGACTGGAGACTTAAAGGATGAGTAGAGTAGTGAACATGAGTGTGCCAGGCTGAGGGCTTTAGGGGCTGAGTGCAAAGCACAACTTGATATGGTGTGCTGGGCCTGGAGACTCAACATCAAGCATGGTCAGCCTACAGGACCCATGGTGCAAATGTGGCCCTCGCTGAGTTTCTTCCTTTCCTTGCTGGCCAAGCGAGAAGCTTGGAGAAAGGGGCTCCTTCTGGGGTCCCCCACACTGTAGTCTTGGACTCCCTTTTCTGGTTTTGTTTGAGCATGATCAGAAGATCACTGCACGGAAGTGGTTCACTACGCTCATGTGAGAGGCCTCAGCTCAGCAAACACAGCCTCTGTGATCAGACGTGGAGGAGGAGGAGTCTGGGATCCCCGTGTGGGCATAGGCCCGGACACCCCAGTTCTGTCTAGCAGAGGGGACAGGGCTATTTCCTCTATGTGGACCTTGGTGTTTTGGAGAAATCTTTGTGCAGAGGTTAATATGGGAGCCAGGTGAGTGCAAGGCTTAGTTTGGGCTGCGTACCTGGCCCTGGGTGACCTACTGATATAGCCTGCTTAGGTGGAATGATTTAGGGACATGGACAGCTGGACCAAGAGGAAGCTTCTGGGTCATAAGACAGAAGTCCCAGGAGGACTGTGCAGTTGCCTGGGGGATGAAGGTCTTCCCACTGAGTGTTCCTGTGACTCATCCCGCTGGGGTCCCTGGGGAAGCAGGCCACCCCCAGGTCTTCCCAGCCCAGACCTGCCGTCACTTGCATGCATTGCTTCACATCTCGGCTCAGGTCGCGTATTTATTATGACTTACTGTCCAGGACCCTAGGGCACAGGAGCAGGAATATGCACAAATGAACCAGATTTATGTAGACAGCATAAACCCCTGTCTTCAGGTTCCTGCAGGCAGATGTAATGGTGTTTCCATAGTCCTGCGGCATAGGTGACCAGCCCTTGCTCCAGAGTGTGGTGGTCTGACTTGGCTGGTAATTAGCCCATATTTTTAGTTCATGGGCAATTCTCAGTGGTAACTGGGTCTATTAAACTTGATTCAGACGTGACAGCTTAAATTGTAAACAGCTGTGAAGACTTTCATACTTAATTACCATATTTAAGTTCCACCATAAAGCATCCTCACTTCCATCACAAATGTAAATGACGGAGACATTCAAATGAGATTTTTATACTTCGTGAAGTTTAATTGGCTCAGATCAGCCAGTTTGGAGATTTTGAAAATTTTTTTAAAGGAGTTTTGAAGGCAGTGGCCCCAAATTTATTTCTCTGTTAAATCGAGTTGTCTGGTGGAGGCTACTTAAGCCTGAGCTTGTTCTACAGTTGAGTATGGTTCCCTTTTCTGGGACTTGCATGCCATGCTCTGGGCTGGTTATTCCAGGACTGGGCTAGCAAGAGGTTGTAGTAGATCCCTGTGACAGTCGGGACCTGCGACGCCATCGCTGCCTCCTGAGGGCGCTGTCTGAGCTGTGGTACCACTCTTGCTTATAAAGGAAACTTTCACATGGGGATGTAAGCATGTGAGCTAGGGCCTCTTCTATCAGCAGATTCCAGAGGGAGGTGAGCAGGGCTGTAGAGCCCTGTGCTGGTGATGGGAGAGAGGTGGTGACCTGTGAGTGACATGTGAAGTGGGAGCCAAGGCAGCTGCTCATAGGCTGGCCGCAGTGCTGGACGGCTTTTCTTCCTTACCCTCACTGACATCTTGATTCTGCCTCCTCCTACCTTACTGGGATGTCAGTTATCAGCTGTTGGCACCCTCAATGCCCTGTAACCCCTGAACAAAGGTGTGGCCTCCACATCTCTGGGCTGTAGCTCACTCAGGCCCGGCTAGGTCCTTCTACTCCTTCAAGGACTCTGAGTGTAGTGAATCCTCGGCTAACCCAGGAGGGAGTTCCAGAAGTAGCTCTCACAGTTGGCTTAGATATGCCTGAAGGGAAGGAAAAAGTAGAGGTGAATAGCCATTGGGGGTGGGACTGGACAGGAGGTGCTGCATTGGCCCCCACTGCCATTCTAGATTGTGGCTTTATTGTGCCCCAGGCTGCTGTGGGAAATGGAGGCGCTAGGCCCCTCCCTCCCCCCTGGGCCCTCCAGAGCCTGTCATGGGGAGGGAGCCCCCAAACCCTCTGGTTCATACTTGCTTTTGCTGACTGACGCTGCACCCATCCCCACCTTCATTTCCTGTTTTTCAGGCACAAGCCGTCACCCTCACTGTAGCCCAGGCCTTCAAAGTTGCCTTTGAGTTTTGGCAGGTGTCCAAGGAAGGTGAGTCTTCCCTTCTGAGCTTTGTGAGTGATGTGAACAGGGATGGGTAGAGGCCAGAAGTCAGACCTGGCTGACCCCAGCCCCATCCCCTACTTGGCTTGTGGTCTTTGAACTGGTGGTCATCTTACCTCCCTAAGCCTCAGTTTCCCCTTCTTCAGCATGTTTGGGTTTCAGAGTGTCTGGAAGGTGTCTTTTCTCCTGGGGAAGCCCTCATACTTCCCCTGAGTCCTTCTCCCCGGGGGCTTATGGAGACAGTGTCCACAAGGGCCCCAGCGTATTGTGCCATCCCACAGAGAAAGAGAAGAGGGAGAAGGCCAACCAAGAAGCAGGAGACGTCTCAGGGACCCAATGTGACAGCGCCCCCTCATTGAAAAGCTGTGAGTCTCGGGCACTGAGCTTGCCTCCCATCCAGGGCTCCCTCCTGACCTGTTCCGTTACGTCAGCAATACCAATGCCTTGTAGGTAGCTAAGAGCGTACTGTTCTGCTGCACACACTAACCCAGGCGTGTCCTCACAGACATGCATGCGTGGGTGCTCCTGTCTGCTTCGCAGCCTACCTGGTGTGTGTGCCACCCTGCCTGGCCACATGGTACACTTTTAAATATTCAACTTATGTTATGAACATGCAGGCTCCAGGGTCTTCCCTCAGGAGCCACAGGGTCTCGCCTGTGGACAACTGTCCTGTAGCTGGAGGTCGGGGAGGGTATCAGGATGGGGCTCCGCATGATCAGGGTCCATCCTGCATCTGGGCCAGGTCAGAGTCCCAGAGCTCCTTGGGAATGGTGTAATGCCAGGGTACCGGAATGTGAGTGTGGAAGAGGCTAGAGATGATGTTCATCCTCTTCCTGATGTCCTCCACCCCATAGTGGTTGCCACGGGGAACCTGCTGGATTTGGAAGAGGTGGCTAAGGCCCCGTTGTCCACGGTTACCACTAATACCAACAACACGGACGAGATATCGCGGCCTCAAGTCTTGGGCAGCAACAGTGTCGTCTGGGTGAGTAGTTCGTGGCCTGCATGGTTTTGGGATCTGGTGAGCGTTAGTCCGGTCCCTGAACAAGCCTGAAGTGGTTCCCAGACCCAAGCCCTGACTCCATGACTTATGGGTCCTTGGAAGGACTAGACGCAGCCCAACAGGCCCTGGGAGGAGTAGCCGAACAATGTCCTCTCTGAATGCAAGGTTGTGTCCCCAGCAGGCCTGGTTCCCAGCACGGCCATCTCCTCACGATATTCAGTCTGAATCTGGGTGTCTGTACTGTTCCCTCTCTGTCAGCAAAGGCTCCCTTGTTCTGGGCATGGCAGGTTTGTGCCTGGCACCCCTCCCTTCTCAGCTGTCTGAATTCTCAGCCAGGCTGCAGGCTCTCAGGACTCATGGTCAGTGCCTGACCTCTGTCAGCCTGTTCACTCCCTCAGTGACGAGCTAACCTTCCTCGGCATCTCCCAGAGGAACCTGAATGGCCGTTAATTTCAATTTTCATTTGGAGGTGGTTGGCTTCAAACTGTATTACAGAAATAGCACCAGGTATTCCAGTGCCTATAGACACTTTATATCAGCGCGTGAGAATGACCGATGGGACCATGCTCCACATCAGCAGAAGCCATCCTGTGCTTGTCAAAGCTCATTCCTTTCTTTTTCTTTCTTTCTTTTTTTTTTTTTTGGGGGGGGATTGTTTTGTATTTTTTGTTCTGTTTTGTTTTGAGACAGGTTTCTCTGTGTTGCCCTGGCAGTCTTGGAACTCACTCTGTAGCCCAGGGCTGTACTTGAACTCAGAGATCTGCCTCTCTGTGTCCTTTTTTTTTTTTTTTTTAAACTCTCTCAGGGAAGACACTGGCCTTCCATGGCATCCTCCTGCCTCAGCCTCCCAAGTATCTCAGGCACCCCAAGCCTGTCCCACCAGGCCAGTTTATCTCTTCACATGATGGTACTCCTGACAACTGTCAGCTCACCTCTTTCGGTTGGGAACAACTTGGGTATCCCTTGTACCTGTCCGTTGCTGTCTAGGTTCACCCTTGCCGTTTGTCATGTGTCCTAAAGGCCTTGGAGGGGTTTCACATAGCACTTAGCCCCTAAGGCTGTGAGCCCCTAGCATCGGTTATACTGAAGTAGCACAGGACTCTGACTGGCGTTGGGCATGAAGGAAGTGTAGACAAATGTTCTCTGTCCTTCCTTTGGGGCTGGAAAGCTGTGGATATCATGTCCCCCAGTTTACAGAAGGCAAAGCTAAGTCTCAGAGGAGCTGCGACTTATCTGGGTCCCTGAGGTCCAGACATGCCTGTTCCCTTTCTTTCTTTTTTAGGGGTGGAATGGGATGGGGGTTCAGAGACAGGGTTTCTCTGTGTAGTCCTGGCTGTCCTAGAACTTGCTCTTGTAGACCAGGCTGGTCTCAAATTCAGATTCACTTTCCAAGTGCGAGGATTAAAGATATATGGCACTACTGCCTAGCTGAGACGCGCCTTTTCTTGTCCTGCTCCCCAGCCTTGGGTCCAGGGGCATGACGCTTGCCTATGCTCACTTCTCTAGGCACCCTCTCCCAACACACATACGGGTCCTGGGTCCCTGTAGCTCCCTCGGGGAACATGGACCACTCAGTTCTTACTTCTTGCTTTGTTTCTAAGGAGCTGGATGATGGCCTGGATGAAGCATTTTCAAGGTAATACTTGGAGGACCTGTGCTGGGGTGTGGGCCTCGGGCAGACCTGGCTTTGCTGTCAGGTCTTTGTCCCGACTGAGAACTCGAGTGCTCTAGCCATCTACACAGCCATTCGTGAGTTCTTCCAGGGACAGGGAGCCTATTAGGTAGGAACAAAGCCCTTGGAGGATGTCTCATATGTGAGAATGCTTTTGGGGTTCAGTCAAGATTCAGGCTCAGCTTGTCATTTTGTAGCATGTCACGAAGGCAGCAGGCGGGGACTGGACCACTGGGATTCCTAGTACCGAGTCTAGACCCTCAGGCCTCCCTCCTCCGCAATGCATATGCAGCCCTTCAGAGGCTTCCTGCCTTGGGACTTTGCTTAGGGTCAACACCCTTGCCATCACTCTCCCTACCAGCTCTTGCTGTAGCCAGGGACTGACCAGCAGGTGAGGCCCTTCCCAAGGAAACAGCCCTTTCCTTCCCTGCCTCAGTGGCCAGTTCCACCCACATTTGAAAAACAGTTTCATTTGCCTTTCCAGAATGTTCCATTGTCATGGGTCCTTGTTAGCAATCTCAAACAAACCTCTGTGTGGTATAATCCTAGGCCAGCCCCATGTCTGCTGATCCTGCCCACGAGCACAGCACCTTGTATCCATCAGCTCACAGCTGTGGCCCTGGGGACTCTGCATTTTTTTCAGTGCTGTCAGAGGCCTCCCTCCAGGCATTCACACATCCCAGGAACCCCTCCTGAGGTCAGGGCTGCCCTGTACTGACCTCATCAGGTTCCTCTGGACATCAGACTTGTCTCCTTAGCGTGGCTGTTGGGAAGCATGTCTAACCTGTGTTACGCCAAATGTCCTCAAGACTGAACACTTCCTGCCCACAACTGGCCTCAGTTAGAGTAGGGTATAATGGTCTGCCCAGTGCTCCGACTCTCTTGGGCATACTGTTGTCAGGGTGGCTCTCGCTCCCCTGCTGAGCTTTGAGTCTGGCTATTTTCCCACGCACGTTTCTTCCCTTCTGTCCCCATGTTGGCCAGGCTATCCCTGTTGCTTAACCCCTGCCAGCCTCCCACCTGTTGCTTGGCTCACACAGCTCTGCCTTCCAGGCTGGCACAGTCACGGACGAACCCTCAGGTCCTGGACACTGGACTGTCAGCACAGGACATCCACTACGCACAGTGCTTATCGCCCACCGACTGGGACAAGCCTGACAGCAGCGGCATCGACCAAGATGACCTCTTCAGCTTCTGAGGGCCTAGGACTGGCAGGACTCAGCTGGCCTTGACGTGTGATGGACCAGAAGCCACCAGCAGCAGGGCAGCCATCTCCAGGAGCCGTCAGCCACTCTGCAGAGCTTGCAGAGGAGAGCTGCACAGCCAGGCGGGGAGAGGGCAGAACGAGCCTGGAAGAGCCAGGTTTGCATCGGCACTCGTGGTGTGTGCAGGACAGGGCCTGGCCTCCTGGCCTGTGACCAAAGCATTCCATGTTCCTTTTCTCGGGGACACTCACTCCTCAGGCGGTGAGAGTCTACTATTCCTTGTGCACTGGAGGGGACATGGCCTTCAGGGAAGCTGGGGTCCTGAGAGAGGCAGCCCCTGACCAAAGACACATAGCTCTGCACTTTAACTCCCACTTAGTGGTCATGGTTTGAGGTTCCTGATGGTGCTGTGGGAGAAGAGCTCGCCTCCTGCCTCCCTCCACAAGAGTGCCACAGTCCCTGAGGTTGTCTGTATAGTGCTAGGACCTAGTGTACCAGCTGCCCAGACTCCCAGAGTCTCACGGCAACTGTGGGGAACACCTCTGCGTGGCTCTCAGGGCACCCCCAACAGCGAAGCTGGACCTGCTCTTCTGTTTTGTTTGTGTGTCCTGTGTGTGCCCCCATCTTCTGCCTCCTCATAACCCTGGGATGATACCAAAGCCCAACACTAGATTGTGGCAGAATATTTCTCATCCATTTTACAGATAAGGAAACTGAGGCAACACATGTTGTGGGGGGGTGGAGTTGAGAATAGAACCCAGATCTGATACCAAAGCTGTCTGTGCTGCCAGCCTCTCACAGCCCACGCCTCCTTTCTCTCTAGTTTTGTTGTCCTCCCAGGAACCAAAAAGCCCCAGCTATTTTCTGACCAAAGTGTGTTTCATAACAAACCATCTGGTGCCTTTCCACACAGCACTGGCGCAGGCCTCCTTGCCCTGCTAGCTGCCACGCTGCTGACTTCCGGGAAGATGTGTTTTGAAGTGTGTCGATTACATGGGTTAAATGGAATCCTCCAGAAGCATCCCGCTGTCCCTTTCTGATGCTGCAGCCCCAGTGGTCCCCACAGTCCAGTGGTGAGCTGGCTTTAGTTTCACTGCTCCCATGGGCTCTGGCATCCTGAACCTCAGCCGAGCCACAAGCATCTGCATGGCTAGGAGCCAACAGTGGCCGGGCTTGTGAGAGCAGGTCTCGGTAGCCCCAGGAGAAACACACCAACCAGCATGGCTTACTGAGTGGCTGAGTCAGACCCTTGCCTTGGGGAAGGGACTTGGGGAACCCTCCCTAGAATCAGGGTAGCTCCCTTTCCCCAGCCAGCTCCAGGGTCCTGAGCATGAGGGGCTGCCATGGTGTTGGGTGGTGCTGTGGTCTTCACAGGCTGTCCGCTTCTGCCAAGGCTGCTGTGCGAAGCTGGAAAGGCGGCTCTGAGAAAGAAACAGTAAATACTCCTTTTTTAAATACACCTCGGGGTATTGCTGGTGACAAGGGGCAGTGTCATAGCTCCTGCCCTTTGGTGATCTGAGCAGCAATTGTCAAGAGCTTGGGGGAGGCCATGTACCCTTGCAGCACCAGAATGGAGGGTGATGGCAGGATCCCTGTTGATGAGCCAGCGGCGCACCTTTCTTTGTGACTGTCACCATGTGACAAGGTACTGATGAGTGATAGGGTCTGTGTGTTGACACTGACGGTGTTTCTAGCCATGTGTCCTGGCCAGAGACTCTGAGCCCCTGAGACATGAGTGTGTGAGGTGTGGGTGTGCCCGTGTGCACCCCTTCCCATGACTCAGACTTGCAGACTTGTGTGTTATTCCTGTCCTGGTCCTGAGCTCAGTGCCTTGGATGAGCCTGGCCCATGTGGATTCAGTTTGTGTAGCTTTGTGTGGTGGGGACAGAGGTAGAGGGTAGGGGTTCAGTGATTTTAGAGGTCCAAAGTCCAGCTATGGCCCTGGGTTAAGTTACCTGCTTCCTTGAGCCTTGGTTTTCCTGTCTGTAAACAGGGTACAGCAATCTCCCATGCCTGTGTCCCAGGATTTTGAGACTGTTGTCCACTATCACGTTATTGGTAGTTCATGCCTCCAGTGGTTCACAGGTTATCTCTGAGCAAGAGGTCATTTGGATTGAATGTGTAAAGTCTCAGCGGACAGCGAGTACCACTCCCACT
The DNA here is from genome assembly GCA_028555095.1 of Dicrostonyx torquatus. Lineage (NCBI taxonomy): Eukaryota > Metazoa > Chordata > Mammalia > Rodentia > Cricetidae > Dicrostonyx > Dicrostonyx torquatus. Next base: position 4,857,179 of record JAQHUG010000134.1, read on the forward strand.
GTATTTCCTGTGTGCCAGCTGTCATGACAGAAATCATGGAGAGCCCAGATGTCATTCAGTTCCTACTGCTGAAGGCTTCCAAGCTTAGCTAGAAAAGTGGCCCTGTCCTGGGCGCCTGGTAAGGCCACAGCCCTCCTCATATTCCTGACCCTCATCCTGTCATGTAGGGATTTCCCAAGAGCTGGCAATGATCCAACTGCTCAACAGTCCTGCCCAGTCTCAGTGACCATTCCAGCAAGGCTGCATTCCTCAAGGTCCATGGGCTTGTGTCTGGGGACTCCCCAGCCGCTGCTCCTTCCTGTAGCTTGTGGGGGTCTCGGGCATTTATGCAATAGTCCTATTTCGTGTTCAGAGGCAGCCTTCTGATGCCAGCCGATGAGCAGACTCCCTGCGAGGCCCAAGTGGATCAGAGCAGACTAAAGAATTCTTTCTTCTTTGCCCCATAATTTGAAAAGACACTCAACAAGCTCGTCTTTCGGTTTAAATTTGGCCAATGCCTTTAGTCTCCGGATGTCTCAAATTATGGATCCTGAGCCCAGCTGCCTGCTCTTTCATGCATAACAGATAAAGTGAAAGAACAAAGCCACCTTCCAGATTTGACGTGACCTTCAGCTCCTCTGGGTAGATGTTGGGTTGGCTCTCCAGGAGAAGCCATCACAATTAAACCTCGCGAGGGCTTTTCAGCGTCTGTGCCTGGGACACAGGCTTGAGCCTGGCCTTGCTCCGTCTTCCCCTGTGCTGCGTTCAGGGCCCTTGTGCCCAACCTCAGCATTATCAGTCTGCCTTGGCACAGTGGGAGGTGGGTAGGTGGTCTTAGAAGTAAAAAAAAAAATGGAATCTTTCATTTATTCTTTGACAGTTTCATACATGTAAGCTTCATCTTGGTCCTGGGTGCCCTGCTCCATCCTCTGCTCCCTCTCCCCCCGAACTCCAGCATCTTCTTTTCCCCTTTTCCTTTTTCATGCTTTGTAACCCACTGAGTCCAGTTAGTCCTGCCTGCTGAAGTGCTTGCTGGCCTCATTGGGGTGCTCTGGTGCAGGTAACCACAGCTGCAGAGAGCTCTGGAATGTGTTGTCCATGCCCTTTAAAGGACAGCATTTCACAGCTCTCCCCTCCCCCAGTGCTTGGTGTCTGTGCGCACCCCTACCCCCAGTGTTCCCAATCCTTGGGGAGGGTGTGAGAATGGTCTGTGTCAACCCTTCTGTAACCCTCCCTGTTTAGGACTGAGCACCCACCAGGCCCTGTCTCAGCTTTGACCCATTGAGTCTCTTTATTAACTCCTGGCCACTGCCCAGAAGCCACCCTAGCCAGGTTAAGGGCAGCCCTGACTATAAACATAAGTGGTATAGGACATGTTGCCGTGTCCTTCAGCAGAATGAAAGTAGTAGGTTCCTCCCTGGGCCTGTCACTGCTGTAACCACGGGCTTTTGGCCAGGTTTGTGGCACCAGCCTGAATTCCTCCCTGTAGAGCAGGTCTAAATCCACAAGTGATTGGTTATCCCCATAACCTCATGTCACTGCTGCACCAGTGGACACACTGCATGGTAGGCCGGTTTTGTGGCATGCAGGACTGAGTGCTGGGTTTCCTTCCCCCAGTGACCTGCATGACTCTTTCCTGCGCTGAAAGCTAGTCAACAAGGAGGGAGCTTTTGGAACGTTCAGTTTGGTTCCTGTGTTATACAGCCAAAGTGTGTCTTATGCAGTGGAATTTTATCTAGTGAAATCTCTGGGGCCTCCCTGACCAGTAAACTGTAGGGAGGTATACCATGTAGTCTCACTTCTTAGATGGGGTGCAGGAAAGATGCAAAATGATTTTAGGATCACATTCAGGAAGAGGTTAAGTCTGGGATTTGAACCCCAAGCTATCTGAATCCAAAACTTATTCCTGCCTCTCTGCAGACCAGCAGCACCAGCAGTGGGCATCATAATCTACCCTGCGAGTTGCTGCTGGGGCCTGACCCCACAGGCAGTATTGGCAGGTGCCAGCCACATAGATCTATCGGCTGGAGTCTCTTGACTCTTTCCAGCTGGCTGCCCCTCATGCAGCTGCTCTGGACATGCCCAACTTGGGATTCTGCAAAACCATGTGCCCATCACATCAGGCCCCATCTTTTCCCGGGTGACATTGTCCAGTCTGCCAGCTTGAGGGTAACTTACTACAGGAGAGACGTTGAGTCCGAGAGGGCTGGAAGGAAGGAACCCTTGACAGTGTCCATGGTTTAAGCCACTGTAGTGACTGTAAGTAGTATCTGTGTGAGGTGAAGGCACTGAGGCCCGTAGAGATTCTACAGGCCTGAGACTCAGATCCTCTGTTCACTGTCCTAGAGTGGCCCTGTATCTGCAGGTTACTGGAACGCTCAGAGAACATGGCCTTGCTTTCTGGGAGCTCCTGAGGCCAGCTCAGAACAGCCTTGACCAAATGCCAGCACAGCATTGCTGGGGCAGCTTGGAGCTCCCAGCCAGGACAGGTGTGGGCTGGGACACAAGGTCATGCTGCTGGGCAACCGTGTCTGCTGGTCACCAGCTTGGCCTTGTCTCTGGATGATGAGAGGCCTCTGATCTTGATCCTTCATAGTCCAAGGGGCAAGGGCATAGTTCCCAGCAGTCCCGGGTCATGCAGGCTGGCTTACACCAGTGTTGTCCCGCGCAACCTTCTCGCCAGCAAGAATGACGCGGCACACAAGGATCCTTCTGCAGTAAGCTTTAATGCTTCTTGAGAGGGAGAAGCATAAGCTTCCAGAGCGGAGACCCAGAGGCGGGGAAACCCTTCCCTTAAATAGAGGCTTCTCCTCGCCTAGGACGTGTCAGCCCCTGGTTGGCTGCAACCCATAGCACGAGATGACGCCACGGGATAGGCGGGATGGGACGAGGTGGAAAAACCCTTCGCACATGCGCGCACATGCGCGCACATGCGCAATGCACCCGTTCATTACCCGGGAACACAGGATATGGGCGCCATCCTGCAATGGCGAATAGCGGGCGCGGCTCCCCACACAGTGTTGTGACATTGGAGAATTGAGGGGTGTTGCAGGGAATGCCAGATGGGCTGCTAAGTGAGGGGAGTGGTCTTGCTGGACCTCAGGAGTAGGAAGGTTCGGATACCCTCGTTGGTGGCTCTGATGTTCAGGCCCTGTCTGAGTCACTCCATGGCCAGGTGCCCAGGCACTGCCTGGCTCCATGTGGCTGTGACTGAACCATGGCAGAAGGGGGTACACCCAGTCTTAAGTTTCTGAGAGACTGGGCAGCCCCAGGTCAGTGGCAGCACAGCAGTTTGTTGGCCACCAGGGTTCTGGTCCCACAGACTCCCCAGCAGGCCCTGGTTGAGGGTGCTCTGTGTCTTCATTGCTCCCAGCCAACAGCCCTGCAATCCTCCCTGGGCTGCGTTGCTGAAACTGGGGTTTAACTCTATATCCTGACCAAAGATCTTGCTTTCCTAAGTGTTTTCAAATAAAGGTTCTAGAATCTGAGTGTGTGGTTGGTGTGTATGCAGACACAAGTGTGTCACAATGCATGTGTGGGGGTTAGGGAACAATTTTGTAGTTTGGTCTCTCCCCTCCTTTGTGTAGGGTCCAGGGGTTGAAGTCAGTGCCATTGGACTTCACAAGAAGCACTTGTTTTCTGCTGAGCCATTTTGCTGCCCTTGCTAGACTCTTAGTGCCCGGGAGAACCACCTGCCTCTCTCTGCCTCCTGATTGCTGGTAGAGGCATGCACTGCTATGCCAACTACAGCTGTTATGTCTTCTGTGGGCTGTAGTAGGTGGCTCCTGGGAGGACTGAGTCTGACGGCTGAAGCAGGGAGGCCCAAGTGCAAAGTCTTAAAACCAGAGACTGCCACTCATTCCCCCACTCCTGGTTTTCATGGAGCAAGACCCTCACTTCCCAGTTGGGGAAGACTGGAATGTTTGGGCTCTGCCAATCCTAAGTGAGTCAGACTTCTGAATTTGATGGTCCACAGGAAAGCAAGGACTTCAGCAAAACCAACTGTGGAACCAGTTAGCAGCCAAAGGATTCTGGGTTCGTCTATCCTACCCCTGTTCCTTGTTTCTATACCCTTCGTCAAACGATGGCTCAGTGTTCTCACCTGTAGAATGGGAACTCACTTCATACTTAAGTGTGGAGATGAACCATCCTGCCCTCAGGCCCATCCTCTATAGTGGGCACTGTTTCCATCTTACAGAAGAAGGTGAGGCCCAAGAGGTAAAGGTACTTGGCCTGAGTCACTCAGCAGAACAGGGTCATGCAGCCTGAGAGGATGCATCTCAAATCTAATGGTTGACTGATGGGGGCATTTGATCAAGGGCAGCTGTCATTAGAGTTCAGAGAGATGAAGTGACTTGCTGGGCTCACACGGGCAGGAAAGGGTTAGTCCGAGAGGAAGACCGGATATGACTGACTATGTGTCATGTTCTCTCTGTTATGGCGCCTTCCCCACTCCCATCAGCGTGTCCTCAGAAACTGAGATGGCATCCAGATGGGGAGCGACACAGAAAGGTCACCCCAGGCCAGGAGACAGACAGGTCTAGGCGGTCCTCTTCAGATGTCTGTGTGGTTAGCAGAGCCCAGCTCTGGGCCAGGGGTTCTGGGGTGCCTGGCGAGGGGTGGAGAAAGCTGCATGGCATCCTCAGACACAGGTGTCAAGGGCCTGAGTGGGGACCATACGGTGTGGGACAGGACAGTGTTCATCATCCCTAGGAGCTCAGAGACCTTTCTACCTATTACAGAGAATAGAAGAGAGGCTGGATGAGAGGAGGCCTCAGCTGGGCCAGTGTCCAGCCAGTGTCCTTGTGAGGGTGGTGATCAGACCCAGACACCGAGTCACCCCCAGCAGCAGGGCCCCCTGCACTGTACACGCCATTGCCTGAGATCAGGACCGAGCACGTCCCGAGTGCCGCTTTATCGCTATAAGTTTGCCGATTCAGCTCATTACACTTAATTAGAATTATTTAATTAGAATCTTAATAAAAGAGTAAAACAGGAAGGAGGCTGGGAGCGGAGGTGAGGAGATCCGTGCCGAGCCTGTGAAGTAGATGCAGCTGGGGAAGCGCAGTGTTGAGGGGCTGCACGGACCTGCTTGGAAGGTTGCACAGTGTCTGGAGCAGGTAGGGGACCACTGAGGCACATAAGCCTGACAGGGGATATGACAGCCCTGGACTGGTCATCTATTCTTTACCAGGTGCCAACTCCCCGGCTAGGGTAGTGGACATGTGGTGCGGGGCCCACTTCCTGTCATCCAGGGACACCCAGTCCACAGACTAGAAGATTCGGTTACAGAGAGAACAGACTAGAAGACAGATGTTTACACAGATGGTGTGGGAAGCAGAGTTGCTGGCACCCGAGGTGAGGTACCTGACTGGCTGGGGTTCGCATGGTGATAGCTACACAGACCTGAATGCTAAGTTGTAGGTAGACAAGAGGGAAGGTGTGGATGACAGAGAATGCAGCATCAAACAGGGAGGAGGGGCAGAACGCAGGAGAGGGTCACAGCTCAGACTTGGGGCCAGGAGGCTTATGTCTGGGCTCCAGAGCAGGGTGGCTATGGTAAATTACCTTAAGCTTTGACACCCGTCACCTCCTTTTCCTCTCCTGTGGGCGAGGGTAAAATAACAATGGAATCCACCTCCCGAGGTTCCTGCATGGAGAAGCTGAGCTAATATCTGTATAGTGTGTGGGCTAGCACAGGGGGCGTGGCTAGGGCCAGGTGCAAGGGCTGACGTTCATGTGGACATGTCCCTTTAAGTGGTCAGTTCACAAGTCTGAAGCCCAGAGTCTGAAACTCAAGAGGTATGGGTGATCTGCAGCTGTGGGGGAGCCACCAAGCAGGTGTGACAGCATTGCTGCTACCTGTCCCCTAAGCTCATCTTTCCTCAGTCTTGGAAGAGCCTGAGTGTGGTTCAAGGACAGCTCAGGTTTTAAGGGCCCTTCAGTGGAAGCAGCCCACACCATGGCTCCAGGGCAGATCCTGTGAGACTGAGACAAGATCTGGCTGCATAGTCAGCACAGGGTCCCCTGCCCCTCTTTCCTGGGCACAGAGCAGTTGGTGGTTCAGGCTTCCCTTTAGGAAGCCATGCTGCCCCTGGTGCGAATGTGCCTGCCATAGCTTATTTCCTGCCCTAGATAGGACATCCCCCCAAATGCAGTATGATGCCCACAGTCAGTCCTTATAAACCAAGGGCAGCTGACATCAGTGCCCCTTGATTGAAACCATCCTGGCTGGAGATCAGTAGACATGAGAGAAATCTCCTAGCAGAGCTGGGGGTGCCAGGAACCCATCTCCCTCAGGGTCTCACGGTTTCTGTTACTCACAGCCAACCAAATGTACCTCACACATCACAGGGCCGCAAAATAAGAGAAGACCCAGGGTTGCCCGGGCTGTCTGCTGGTACAGCTGGGCAAGGGAGAAGAAGCTGTGGGCTCAGCCGCTGGAATTTGTCCCCACGAGGGATCTGACTTTGCTTCCCACAAACCACTCTGGCGGCAGAAAAAGACAGGAGAATTTTTAGCCCAGTTACATAAAGTGTTTCTCAGCCCCGGGCACAGACTGGAGCTGTGTGTTTGAGGGCTTGAGTTCTTTCCCACCCCCCACCCTGGTGTCACAGAAGAAGCATCCGTTTTCAGAATGCTCCTGGCCCCCAAGGGCTGTGTGGACTCAGGTCCTCTGCCCTCCAAGGGACTTTCCCCCTTTCAGATGGCCATGGGCCACCATTTAATTAATAGATTAGATGTAATTTAATTAGCTCTTGTTTCCTCACTCACTACGCTCTTCAGTCCGTTAGATTCGTGTCCTTGCATGTGCAGTGGGCTTTCCCTTCTACCCTGACTAGACCAGATCTTCCTCTATTTTCCCAACTTCCGGGCAACTTTCTTGATGGAAAACAGCAGAACTTAACTGGAGAGACACCAGCTTGCTCATGGAATCTACTGGAAAAGCTGGCTCCAGGGGAAGGTGGACTTCAGAACTGTGGGTTCTGTTGCTGTAAGGGAATGGGGTACTCACAGGGCATCCTGGCACGGTACTGCCCATGAATCATCCCAACCATGGCCTGTGGCACCGGTGTGTTCCACCCTGTGGCACCAGCGTGTTCCTTGATATGAAGGTAGGTTCGTGAGTGATGGAGGTGGAGATAGGCCTGCTTCTGACTGGCTGGGACCAATATCAGCTTTTCACTTAAGACAGATGTACCTCCTGCTCCCCAGATAAGAAAGGAGACTGGAATCAGGCAGTGGTGGCACACGCCTTTAATCCCAGCACTCGGGAGGCAGAGGCAGGTGACTCTCTGTGAGTTCGAGGCCAGTCAAGTCTACAAGAACTAGTTCCAGGACAGATTCCAAAGCTACACATAGAAACCCTGTCTCGAAAAACACAGTAAGAGCTGGGTGGTGGTGGCACATACCTTTAATCCCCAGCACTCGGGAGGCAGAGAAATCCTGTCTCAAAAAAACAAACAAAAACAAAAACAAAAACCCAGCAACAACAACAAAACTAAAATCGGGTGGGGTGGGGGGAACGGGACTGAATGCTAAGCAGGAGAAAAGAACTTCCCACTGAAACAAACCTAGAAAGCCAGCCGTGTTCCATCTCGTCTCTACACAGTGTTATCATTTTGACACTGTTCTCTTAGTTTATTCTTGACCGTGAACTTCCAAGAGCTGTTACGGGCATCAGCCTGTTTTGTAGACTGGACGAGGGGTCTGCGTCTTTGTCACGGTCCAGGCTTTGGGGGTACGGTGACAACAGGACAGTGTTGTGGCTTCTGGAGGGGACACTTAGACTTTGGACTAACTGTAGTTATTCAGGGTCCAGCAGAGGCAGGCAGGGCTGTCCAGTACCAACCGCTGTTGGCCTGCTTGGCATGGGTCCCAGAACAGGAGGGCACCGTTATTGAGACAGCGGCAGCCACAGCATACCAGTTTCTCACCAGAAGCAAGGGTGTGTCAGGGATATGAGCTTTCTGTTGCCTCTGGGTGTGGCGGTGTTGTGAGGATGCTGGCTACCGCCCACAGCTGAGGTGATAGGGCCCCACTGTGGTAAACTAGGGGCCACTGTGCTGAGTTCTGAGACCCACTTAGCCCACAACTGGGCATACTCACAGAGTCTCCTGTTGGTGGCAAAGGTCTCCATCAGACTGGCGGTCCCTGAACCTGAGGCCATCTCATCTCTCAATAGAGGTTCCTAGGGCTTGGGTGACACTTCCTCCTATATACCCAGAGTTCCAGTGTACAACAACTTTGTGTCCCTCTAGGTACTGAGGATTCCGAGGAACTGTCTTCTCCCTCAGATTAAAGTGTACTGAAAGCCATGCTCCCCACTCTAGGATGGGACATGAAAGGTGGGGCCAGCAGAACTGGGAGGAACCGGTTTATCCTGAAGGAGGCCCTGAGAGGAGTTAGGACTTGCTGAGGTAATCCTCCAGGGGGGCCATCCCCCAGACAGCCTCCCATCTTCTAGCCAGGAGGACCCGGGTAACTGGGGTGAGGTGTGACCTCAGGAATGTAGAACTCAGAGCCAGCAGAGGGCAGCCCCACTGGCCCAGGCTCAGCTCCAGCATGTAGCTGCCAGCTCCAGTCCTTGGAGGATCCCGCAATGTTCTGCCTTGATGTTTTGAGTCCTTGGCCCTGCTTCTGGCCATTGTCTCATCCTACAGAGGCTGACAGATGTGCACAGCTGGGTGGGAGCTCTCAGTGAAATCCAGCTGGCTCACAAGCCTGAGCCATGGAGCTGGACTCTGGATTCTATTCCAGGTCTCCACTTTGCTGAGCTGGGTAACTCTAGGCCCAGGGCTGTCCCCTGCCATGGGCCTCAGTTTCCTTCTCTGTTCTTCATCTCTACCGTCACTACAGTACCAGCCACTGTCCTGCTTTCTGGTTGGTGTGTGCTCAGCTGTCCTGGGCTCGTCATGGAAATGCAGTCATGGACTCTGTGGTGCCTCTCTCATGTAACATAGTGCCTCCCAGGCTCAGCGTGTAGGTGCCTCGGTCCTCCCTTCCCAACATGCACCAGCGGGGTAGAGCTCAGAACAGGGCCTCAAGAGGGGGGCACTGAGCCCCTCTCTCTGGTTTAGCCAGTGGCCGGGACCCTGGATGTGACAAGAGTCAACAAGCCGGCTGCAGAGCATGTGTGTACTCTCTAGGGTACTGTGGGACCTGCCCCATGGTGTTACGCCTTGGTTGCTTTCCCTCCCCATTCCTGCCTGTAGTTACCAGCCTGTGGCTCCTGCTGTTGTCCCTTGATTGCCCGGGTGACAGAAGTTCTCTTGGGTGGGTATCAGAAGGCTGCATGAGCTCAGTTCCTTTCTGTGACCCCTGCTGACCCTCAGCACCTGGCAGCCCCCCCCCCCGGTTTTCTGTTGCCAATCCCTTCCACCATAACCCTTTTCTGTTCACTTGTCTGTTCTTAGGCTGCCCGGGGGATGGGATCGTCTACCATACCCGCTAATGTTCCCAGGAGGAAAATTTCGTTTCTTTCTTTTCTTCTCCTCCTCCTTCTTTTTTTTAAATAAAAAACTATGTTTAGATTTATTTTATTTTGTGTGTATGCATGTTTTGCTTGCATGCATGTCTGTGCACCATGTGTGTGCCTGGTGCCCTTGAAGATCAAAAGAGGACATTGAATCTGGAGTTATGGATGGTTGTGAAGCTGGGACTCCAACCTAGGGCCTCTGCAAGGACTCGCGCTCTTAAGTGCTGCACCACCTCTCCAGCACCTCGCGTGTTTTCTTGATGCCCTCCACTGATATTGGCTGGGAGGAGAGCTTCAGTTTCCTTCCTCCAAGGCATCTCCATCTCTCGCTCAAGTGGAGGGAAAAGGGGTCAATTGCACCCTCAATGAGCTCTGGGCTGTTGGAGCTCCCCATGGCCTCGGTTTGACTTCTTAGGAATTGTGCTGGGCATGGAACCCAGGGCTTTGCATGTGCTTTACTACTGGGCCACACCCAGGCCCCATTAAGGCTTCACTATGGCTCCACATCCCCATTATTCATTCAGAAGCAAATGGAACCCCCACCCTCATCCCATATTCCCAGCCCCATCATCCCAACATGGCTTCAGAAGGAGGTGTATGGAATGTAAGTGAGTGACTGGCTTCTGCATGGCAAACCAGTGGAAGGGAACAGCAGGTCCCAACCCCCCAGCAAGAGAGAAGGAGTGTGGGGGCCACTGGGGAGGAAAAGGCCAGTGTGTTTGGGACAGGAGAGAGGGGAGGTGGTGAGGGATGAGTTGGGGTAGGCGATGGTGACCCTACCAGTTCTTCTAGAGCGCTTTGCCTCTGCTTGCTCCGTATCTCATAGACACAAGAGGAAATGGTGTTAGTGATCTCCCATCTTGCACAGAGAGGTGAGACGAGACTGGGATTTGATGCTGTGTCCGGGGTTGGGTTTTCCTTAGTGCAGGTTGGCTTGGTCTTTGCGGGAGGGCCCAGTCCATTATGAGTGGTGCCATCCCTGGACTGGTAGTCCTGGATTCTGTAAGAGAGCAGGCTGAGCAAGTCATGAATAGCAAACCAGTAATTGGCATCCCTCCTCGGCCTCTGCATCAGCTCCTGCCTCCAGGTTCCTGCCCTGCTTGAGTTCCTGTTCTGATGTCCAGTGATGTTGATCAGTGATGTAGAAGTGTAAGCCAAATAAACCCTTTCCTCCCCAAGTGGCTTTTGGCCATGGTGTTTCACCACCTGGTTAGAAATGCTAGCTAGGAAAGCGGCCCTTCTTATTTTACTCCCATTTTGTAGATGCCCCAAAGAGAAGATGCAAGGCAGTGACACCCAGGCCCTGACCTCCAGCCGCAGTTCTTTCCTCTACACTTGGCCACTGTCTTTCAGGGAGTCTGGGTGGTGTCATTTCCAGGGGACAAGTAGTAGGTGGCATGGGCAGGTCTGCAGAGGCCTGGCCTTTTAAAGCCTGGTTCTGCCTAACTGATCTTCCTAGGCCCATCCGACCTGGGCAGGTGTTCCCTGTAGATGCCTCTAGAGGTGCCAGAGTCTTCCCAGGGGCCTCCTGCCAAGATCCCTAATTCCCATGTATGGGGTGCATGTGTGTTTGTACAGTGCATTTGTGTGTGTATGTCGTGATGTGAGCATGTTGTGTGTGTGTGCATATGTCTGTGTGCTTGCGCATATATGTGCGCATGTATGTATGTGTGTGCATATGTCTATGTGTGCGTGTGTGTGCGCGTGTGTATATGTGTGTATATGTGGTACGTGTGTGTATATTCATATGTGTGTATATATGTGTGTGTGTTTGCTCACATGCACATTGAGCCAGGTGAGGGAATCACTAAGATGTCTGTGGCAGGGAGGGAGAGGCTGTGGGTGTCATGGACTTCTGCTGCACTGCTACACTGGACACAGCTCACACTCCAGGCCTGAGCATCTGGGAGCATCACCAGGAAAGCCAGAATCCAATCCTCAACCAGATTCAGATCCATAGGTCTGTGCTCTTCCAGGTTGAGACCCAACCCTCGCCTGCACTGACCCTTGGACTCAGCTCCAACTTTGGCCCTGCTTCCGGTCCTCAGCTGAACCCTGGTCCTGATTTCAGGCTGAGCCCTTCACTGTACTTCTTGCTTTCCCCCTGACCTCCACCTGAACCATGATTCTGGTCAGAAATTCTCTCTTGAGCCACCTTCATCTATGTGACCTAGACCTAGCAGAGAAATGACGGTAATGACTGAATTCCAGACAAGAAACCAGAACTTGACCTTAAACATGACTCAGTGGGAGCCCAGGATCCTTCCAAATAATAGAATTTGTGCTAGCTGTGTTTGTGTGTATGAGGTGTATGTGTTGTGTTTTGTGTGTGGTGTGGTGTGTGATATATATTTTTGTAATACTAGAGATTGTGCCCAGGGTCTTGTCTGTGCTAAGTCTTCTACCACTGAGCTACATCACCAGCCCTGGTTCTTCATCTTTTTTAAGTCTTTTTTTTTTTTTTTTTTTTATTTAGTATGTATACAATATTCTGTCTGTGTGTATGCCTGCAGGCCAGAAGAGGGCACCAGACTTCATTACAGATGGTTTTGAGCCACCATGTGGTTGCTGGGAATTGACTGGTTCTTCATCTTAAACAGGTCCACCTGCTTTCCCCTCAGACGTACGACCTTTTGAGAATGCCACGTCCCACTTGGCCTTTGGGCTTCTGATGCATGCCCTTCTCTTCTCATCTACCTCTGCATCCTCACGAGGAAGCAAGCATTCCATCCTCCTTCCATGAAGGGACTTGGTGCTCTAGGTCTGGGGCTGTAGGTAGGTGTTCTCTGCAGGGTTTTCTGTATCTAATGAGTCATCAATGGATGTTGGGGTGGGAATGGAAGACTCTGGAGGACCACTCCAGCTCTTTAGGTCCTCTAGAGTCTGCCAAGATTGGCACTGAACAGGGGAACAGCAGCTGGTCCCCACCTTTTGCTGCCCCAGAGATTGAGCTTAGGTGTCCCACGTCTGACCCTCTCATTTCACATTCTGCCTTGTGTAGCTAGTGCTCATTGGGAACACCAATGCAGAGGCTTCCATAGTCATCATCCGTGCCACAGGGACGAAGCATCCATGGTCACCCTTTTCAGTAAGGTTCTCAGCATGACCACAGCTTCAACAGAAAGTGAGGAGCCAGATACACTCCAGTCTCTGGGACAAGGCCCCTGGCATGTGCTGTTGGCTGAAGAGGGAAAGGGAACATAACATATGGCTTCTCTAATGAACCAGAGATCTCTCTGGAGTGAGGAACACTGGGTAGGATGCTTGCCTAAGGTAGACTAGGCTAAGACTACCCAGACAACCAATGAACAGCCATTAGTACTGGGTGTGTGTCTGTGACATTACATGCAGATGAGATGAATATTTTGAGCTGTGGATAGGTCACCATGTGGGTGGCCACTGTATATCCTCAAGACCCTGAAAGCTGACAGGCACAGAGGATGAACGCTGTCTTGTGCTGGGATATCTAACTCCTGTCCTCGGACACCAGAGCCCCTGGGACTGATTGACACCAGAAATGGCACCCGGTTCCCTGGTCTGTAGCTTGAAGATGCAGACTGGGGGCTTCTCAGACTGCAGATACAGACTGCATGCCTAGGCTGAGTCCCATGGCTCTGCACCCTCTGTAGCTGTCTCTATTGTTCAGCCTTGTTCTGTCTCACAGAGAATCCAGGTTCACTGTGGAGGCCCAGAACTGTGTGCTGTGGACCCCGAGGCAGGCTCTTGTAGTCTCCCCAAAGCTGCTCATGCCATGAGGGAAGAACCTGAACCTGCCATGTTCCCTGCACACCCATAGCTGTGGACAAATGCATAGCCAGGTCAAGAGGTCAGAATGGAAGAGCGCATATCTGGAGCTTTGTGCAAGGCATGATGACCAAGGAGGAACACTCCTAGTCTTTCCTTAGGAAAGGTAAAACCTCTCAGAGGTCTATTAAGAGATCCAGTGGATGACTGGTAGCCGAGGTGAATATCCATGTCAACAGGAAACACTGGGGACAGACTCTGGCAAACTCAGACACTCTGTGGGCGCTGGGTCCAGACAGAGGAAGGCTACTTCTGCTGGCTCTGGGCATATTCTCGCCTGGGGCCTGAGCCTCAGACATTGCTGCTGCCAGAGGGGCTCCCCAGTTCCAGCTCCCGGATTCTTGTTTTTTGTTTTGTTTTGTTTTTTGAGACAGGGTTTCTCTGTGGTTTTGGAGCCT
>JAQHUG010000134.1:4887125-4907125 GCA_028555095.1 Dicrostonyx torquatus
ATGAGGTATGCTGGGTGTGTCAGTGCACACTTGTAACCTTCAGCTCTTGGGAGGGGGAGGCAGGCAGATCTCTGTGAGTTCAAGGCTAGCCAGGTCTATCAAGTGAGACCTGGTCTCCAAAACGAAACCAAAGCAACACCAAATAATAATAATAATAATAATAATAACCAACCAAACAATAAACACAGCAACAACAAAATGGGAAGTAATAAATGAAGACACCTGGGGCCAATGCATCTGTGGGTACCCTCCTCTCCCAACAGAATCTCCTTGAGCTTAGCAAGTGTGAACAGGTGGGTAAATTATGGCAGGACTGCCTTTTAAGGAAACGATTTTATTTCCAGCATTATAGGGCTTGATAAGAGCTTTCGGAAGCATGTTTTTATGAGAGTCAAAGATATTTATTTTCCGCGCCCTTTGAAAAGCACCGGTGCCATAAATAATAACAGCTCACACTTAGTCCCTGCTGCATGCCAGGTCCTCTGCTCCCATGCACACAGCGGCAAGCAAGGGACGCTGAGCCCTAGAGGACCTGATGGGTGGCGGTGTGGAGGAGTGGTTCCAGACGGGCTCCTCAGGTACTGAGAGAGACATCTGCTCAGCTGAGCACTGAAGTCATTCACGCACTCTGGGCCTTAGAGTGCATGTCTGCAGCCTCCCACTGCTCGGGGGGCATCCCCAAGCTCCTGGAAGGAGGGCTGATCTGGGCAGCTCTCAGCACAGTCGTTATTGTCTGTAGCCACTCAGGCAGGGACCATACTCAAATGTTGAACATCTGAGTGATAGCTGAAGGACTCCATTCTCACAGGGGACTGTGGGCAGAGGGCTTTGACCATGGCGCTTCTTTGCAACTTGATGTTCCAGATCTTTCTTGGGGCTGGGTCTTTTGTTTGCATGGGTGCTCATGCTTACACAAGTGTGTGCATGCATACCCGAGGGTGTACGTGTGTGTCTATATGCATGGAGAAGATCATGTCCGGTATCTTCCTTGCTTACTCTCTAACTTACTGGCTTTTCATTGTTGCTGCTGCTGCTTTTTTATATTTATTTATTTATTATGTATACAATATTCTGTCTGTGTGTATATGCCTGCAGGCCAGAAGAAGGCACCAGACCTCATTACAGATGGTTGTGAGCCACCATGTGGTTGCTGGGAATTGAACTCAGGACCTTTGGAAGAGCAGGCAATGCTCTTAACCACTGAGCCATCTCTCCAGCCCAACTGCTGTTGCTTTTTTATGAGTGTTTGGCCTGCATGTATGTGACTACAATGTCTTGCAGTCATGTGTGTGATTGGTGTCTGTGGAGGTCAGAATAAGAGGGCAATGGGTCCTCTGGAACTGGAGTAACAGATGGTTGTGAACCCCATGTGGGTGCTGGGACCCGAAACTGGGTTCTTGGCAAGAGCAATAGCTCTTAACAGCTGAGTTATCTCTCCTGTCTCATGGCTTATTTTTTGAGACAGAAGTCTCTCACTGAGCCAGGAGCTTATTGATTTGGCCAGCTCCATTGTTAGGGGTACAGAGGTGTCTTGCCACATCAGTCTCTCATGTGGGTGCTAAGGACCTGAACTCATGTCCTCACGCTTGTGTGGTAACCATTTTACTGACTGAGATGCTGCACTAAGAAATTTGCAAGAATATCCTCCTTCGGTCTCTATGGGTTCCCTCCTGTACTGGGAGCCGGCTGTCTCCATTCTACAGGGGAACAACCTCAGCTTTCCAGGGCAGAGTGAGGTGGGGATTTGCCTGGGCTCACTGGGGTGGGTGACTCGGTCTCCAGGGTCCTCCACTTTCTCTCCGCATCAGATGGAGGACTTGGCCTTGGGTGCAGATGAAGAACAGGTGGGCCCACCAGCCTCTGCCCTGGAGGAGGAGCATGCCACTGCTCCGGGCTTCCTAGCTGCCTCATGTTCTTCTCCCATCAGCACAGCTGCAGGCAGAAGAGTCTTCACTGGACGTGCCTGGGACCAGCAGGGCTTCTGTTTGCTTTTTTTCTTTTTTTTTCCTTCCTTCCTTTCCTTATACATTGCTATTCTCATAAACTTTGCCAGTTGACTGTCCCTAATCCAAAACCCCTAGTTCTGAAACTGGAAACTTGTTGAGTGTTAGTTGTTTTTAAGATGTATTTATTTATTATGTATATGGTGTTCTGTCTGCTTGTATGCCTACAGTCAAGGAGAGGGCACCAGATCTCATTACAGATGGTTGTAAGCCATCATGTGGTTGCTGGGAATTGAACTCAGGACCTCTGAAAGAGCAGCCAGTGCTCTTAACCTCTGAGCCATCTCTCCAGCCCAACTGTTAGTTCTTAAACTTTGGATGGCTAAGGTGCTTATTGACATATCAAAGTGGATGCTGGCCACCACTCTCTCTGCACTTTCACTACCTGGCATCTCCCGCCCTCCAGTCCAGGGTCCTGGCTGCGCTTACCTACCCCTAGCTCATTTGGTTCTTATAAAACTCAGGCATTTTGGCTAGGCCCCTCTCTTGACACAGGCCACCCCTCTTGCTCTTCCTCCCCTCTCTCCTCACACGGCCCAGCTTAGTCTGGCCATGTTCACTCTGAGCTTTTCCAGATGCTTCCGCCTCTATCACTGGCCATTTTCTTCCTTTTATCTACGATAAACTTCCCTTCCACCGTACGTAGGGGAAGTCACATCCTTCCCTCTCTTTCTTTTTTTCATTCAGTGAGTATGGTGGGATACTTGGTCTGCATCAACACCACTGGATGGACGGGAAACCAAGGCTAAGAGAGCTCTGGCAATTTGCCCAGGATCAGCAGCCCACTTGTAACCTAGCCAGGACTTACACATGTGTCTGTCTGCAGTGCCTTGGCCCTTGGCCAGGTTTCTCACCTCTCCTCCCTTGTTGTGTGGGCTGGGTTGTAGGCATATTAGTCTACTGAGTAGCATCCCTGACCCATGCCTGTGCCATCTCCCTGACTATGATGTCTCCAGGCCCCTGTAGAAGCCTTACCCCTACTACTAGGACTCCAGTGCTCAAGCTGCAGACGTAGCTGACAGTGACTGCAGAGAGGCTTAGAGACAAAGGCAGAGCTGAAAGAACTGAAGGGCCACTTCAGAGAGCTTTGGCTCTGTGACCCTAAGATCGGGCCCCAGGACAGCAAGCTATTGGCTGATGTCAGCTTGCTGAGGTGAGCCCAAGATGACTTCAGGTTCTTTGATCTCAGAAATAACTGGTGTGCTATGGGCTGGCGTGCTGTGAACCTTGCTCTTAACGGATCCAATGACCTGGCACAGATGTATGAAGTCAGTGGAACAACAACAAAAAAAATCTGACCACCTGTTTAAAAAAAAAAACAAAACAAAAAACCAAAAACCCCAAAACCAGCCCTGGATAGCTTGAGGCATTTTTGTTTATATGGTTTCGATCATTTACATGAACAGTTTTACAATCGCATTTGTTTCCTTAAGTTTCTAATAATAATTACAATAATTGCCAGTGTGTTCTCTTATCTCCTCCCCCTTTCATCCCTCAACTTTCCCACTGGTAATCATTACCTTCTTAGTTCGCAGACTTACTATTAGGAGTATAAGCAGCATAGCAAGCAACAAAGGCAGTTTTCTAAGCAGGCACACCTACAGGTGGAACAGTGTGCCCAGTTGGCAGCATTCGCAGTTACAGCGTCATGCCAAGTGATAGGAAGATTTGCTTCTGATGGTTAATGTTTATCTCTGGTCAGATCTAAACTCTCGCAATCAACTCCTCAGAGAATTAGACAGCAGTCAATCCTCCTGTAGGGGATAAACCAGGTTTTCCCCTATCATCCTATAAACCACGTAACTTAAAAGCATAGTCTTAAGAGTTGGCGCTGCTTATTCCTCGTTCCCATACCCCGTCCTCTCATCTTCCTACAGCATTGACCTCTACGGTAACGGCACAGCTGCAGAGATGAGGGCATTGTGGGTTTCTGTGATTCTTCTTCATTCCCTGTTCCTAGACTGTGCCCATTAACTCTTGATATCATCTCTTCATTTGCATGACTCTTAGATTCCTGTGGTTAGAATCATTCTCTCCAGGACAATTCTCCAACTACGCAATGTCTTGAACTACTGTGACTCTTTTGGCCCAGTCACAGATGTGTTGGAAAGGCAGCATCCTCTTCTTGAGGTTCCTGACTTCATGGTCACACTCGAAACATCAAAGGCTTTAGGAGCTAAATCAGAGTCACTGTGTATCCCCCAGAGGAGAATCACCAGGGGAAAGTTTTCCTAATACAATAACCATTTCATCCATGGCTCTAAGAAAGGGAAATTAAGGCAGCCAGCGATAATTTGTGTGGGGAAAGCCAGGAGAGCAGGTAGCACCCATGCTCCTGGGGTCACGCCCAGAATTAGACAGCAAATTACCCTGCGGCTTTGCCAGAAATGGGTTAGATTCTCCCAGGCCTTGTCGAAAGGAGAACTTGTTTGTGCTATTCTCAGACCTTGTCCCCCAAAGAAGTCACATGGCTCCCGGCACTGGGGAAAGAGAACACTGTTGCCCCACCCCGGTTGTCTCAGTGTCTCCTGCCTGGGACAGATTTGTCTGGTGGCCATTAGGGAGCTGTCTGATGGTTATCTCCCAGACAGCTTGGTTCTCTCTGTCTGTGATTCTAAACGGGGCTAATGGCCACTTGAGATTCAGATTCTGCTGCTGCCTAGAGCCTTCCTAGTGCAAGAGAATGAGCAATTCTTCAGCCTGCTTATACTCCCACCTCAGACCTACGCTAGAGCCCTAGGCATGGCTGCCAACGCCCCCGTCTGCCATGGCCCAGATCAAGCTTCCAAATGTCTTCTAATTCTCCCCCGTCCTAGGCAACCTGAGCAGGGGCTACAGCAGCGTACCCCAGGACGCCTCCACCTCCTTCACTGTCAGTCCTTCAGCCAAGTCTGCTGTTATAGGCCTGTGATCCCAGCTCCTGGGGAGGCTGAGGCAGGAGGATCACAAGTTCTAAGTCATCCGGATAATTTAGTGAGACCCTGTGTCAAAGTATGCAAGTGAAAAAGAGGGCTGGGGTGTAGCTCAGGAGTGGAGTGCTTGCTTAGCGTGGGTGAGGCACTGGATTTGATCCTCTGCACTACAAAGGAAAAAAAGAGTTCATCTGATCCTCCTTCCTCAACTCCCTGCCCTGTTCTTATCAGCAAGGCTGCCGATGTCCCCCCATTGCTGTCTGTCCAGTCGTTGTCTTCTTCACCATCATCACCACCATCATCATCACCACCATTATCATCACCACCATTATCATCACCACCATCATCATCACCACCATTATCATCATCATCATCATCACCATCATCATCACCACCACCATCATCATCACCATCATCATCATCATCACCATCATCACCATCATCACCATCATCATCATCAATTCATCAATTCTTCCTCCTTTTTTTTTTTTCCCCAAAGCGGGGTTTCTCTGTGTAGCTCTGGCTGTTCTGGAACTCACTCTGTAGACCAAGCTGGCCTCAAACTCACAGAGATCCACCTGCCTCTGCCTCCCAAGTGCTGGGATTAAAGGTGTGTGCCACCACCACCCTGCTCTTCCTCCTCTTCTCATATTTTTGATTGTGAGCCTAGCCTTTAATGGCTGAGCCATCTCTCCAGCCCTTCTTCTTAAGATAAGGTCTCACTGTGTCTCCCCTGGGATGAGCTATGCAGACCAGGCTGGCTCAGCATCCACCTGCCTCTGTCTCCCAAGTGCTGGGGTTCAGGGCATTGCCACTGTACCCAGTTGTTTTACTCTTCTTCTTTGCTTGGCCCCGTGGTCTTTTCCTGCTCCCACAGCCCATGGCAGCTGTTGTTACAGCCTTACAAGATGGCAAGCTGTTAACCTTGAATACCATCGAGGGTTCTGTACCCTACCCATCGGAATTTACATCCTCCCTCATCCCCTTCTCAGCAGTGTGACACCAGCCCAATCCCTGACCACTCTGTGCTGTTACTTCTTTTGCAAATTGTGCAACTGCCTGACCCAGGAGTGCAGTTAGTTTTAAAACTACATCTATTTATTTATTTATTTTTAATTTTTGAGGCAGGGTTTTTCTGTGTAGCAGTCCTGGCTGTCCTGGAACTCGCTTTATAGACTAGCCTGGCCTTGAACTCACAGAGACCACCTGCCTCTGCCTCCCAAATGCTTGGATTAAAGATGTGTACCACCACTACCTGACTTATTTATTTGTTTATTGTGTAATAATAGTGTGTGTGTGTGTGTGTGTGCCTCTGTGATGTGTGCAGGACCACTTGTAGGAATTAGTTCTTTCCTTTAACTATGTGGACCTAGCTCAGATCACTACACTTGGCAGCAGGCTCTTGCCCTCTGAACCGTCTTGCTCACCCTCAGAGGTGGTTTTCATGACCCAATAATTTAATTTCTCCAGCATGCTGTTTTGTTTAAGATGCAGTCTTAATCAGGCTGGCCTTGACAATCTTCCTGCCTCAGGCTTTCAAAGGCTGGAGTCTAGGAATGCACCACCACACCTGGCTTCTCCACCACGTGTTGCAAAGATCCACTCCCTCTCCCCCAAGTGTGTGTTGCATGGGAACACACATGCCATATCACATATGAAGAGGTCAGAGATAGGCTTTCAAAAGTCAGTTCCCTCTTTCCATTAGATCCTCAGGGATCAAACATGAATCATCAGGATCAGCAACCAGCACCTTTACCCAATAAGTCATCTCACCAGCCTTCGGTGGACCTAGGCTTGAAATAACATTTGCAAATTATTCCTTGAGTGGCTTTGGATATGTCACAGTGCAAAGCGTCAACTAACTTTCTTTCTTTCTTTTTTTTTTTTTTGAGATAGGGTTTCTCTGTAGCTTTGGAGCTTTCCTGGGAACTAACTCTTATAAACCAGACTGACCTCAAACTCACAGAGACCTGCCTGCCTCTGCCTCCAAAGTGCTGGAATTAAAGGCGTGTGCCACCACCACCCGGCAGAACCTCGGTTTTCTTATCTGTGAAGTTGGCATCTGAGTGACAGGAAGATGTTCATTTGGTTAGACTGCACAAAGCTTAAGTTTGATCCTCATCATCTATTTAAAAAGCCAGGAGTAGTGGCTGCTCATGCCAGCACCAGGGAAGCAGAGAAAAGTGGGTCCCAGGGACTTGTCCAAATAGAGCTGATGCAGTGAGCCCCAGGTCCCTAGTGAAAGACTTTGTCTCAAAATCCAAGGTGGACCTTTGACCACATAGTGCATACACACATATGTAAACCTGTACACATATATGAACCTGCACACACATGAATATACCCCTCACCCCACTACCACATACACATATAAAAGATGGCATCTGGGGCCCGTTGTCAGAGAGAGCTGCTATTCCGGCTGGACAGGATGGAAATGAAACATGTGGCCCAGGCTGGTGCTACTTGGTTCCTTCCTAACAGGTTCACTCCAGCTGCCTTGCTTTTCAGAAAAGAATCCCCTTGAAGGGAAGCTTTGTGTCCTACTCAGGGTTGAATCCTCAGCCCCCTGGCTTTGGCACACAGTAGGTGTTCAATATAGTTTCTCACTGGATGAGTAAGTCAGTAACAACAGAGACCACGCTCAGCCCATCCTGGTGCTGACATCTGCCCGCCAGTGTGAGAGAGTGTTTGTGCATAGAACAGCTTTGTAGAAAAACTGCTGGGCTGTGGTTCCAGCCCAGATGAGAAAGATGCTCTGGTGCATAACTGTGACAGTTGGCTGGGCTGGGCGATGCTAGATAGCAGGAAGACACCATCCCTGAGACATCTAGGAGGCTATCGCCAGGAGGGAAGGTATGAACGCATGGACTGAGAGAAGGCCTAGCCTCAGCTACACAGGGGCTTGCACAGAGCTAGAGGGCCAGATAAATACCAAGGGAGGTTCTGAGGAGGAGCTGAGATATCCATTTTCTGCTCTTGGATGTTGGGGCTTTCAGTTCTGGGGTCTTCAGGCTCAGATGAAGGCCTACCTATATGATTGTCCCCGCCTTTCCGGGGCTCAGTGCTTCTGGCTCGGACTGGAGTTGTAGCAATGGTTTGCAATCATTAGCGATGGGCTCCAGCCTCCACACTCACGTGAGTCAACCTCTCAGAATAAAGCTGTCTCTCTATTGGTTCTGGTTTCCTGGAGATCTTTGACTAAGACAAAGACTTATTCGCTTATCCCAGATCTCTCCAAGTCTCTTGTGAAATGGCGCTATTAATAACACTCGCCGCCTAAGATTATTCTGAAGAGTAAATGAAGAATTTCCTAGAAAATGTGCACCTGTGTCCTTCCTTGGGCCTCAAGTTCCTCGTCTGTAAATGGGTATGTATTTCCTCATCCACCGACTCACTCAGCAGACATGGTGCTCAAGGGCACGCATGGCATCCAGTTGAGAGTCAGGGAAGCCACCGAGGCATGCAGGTTCCAGTTCTTTAGTGAGGGTCTTTGTAGATGCAGATAGTACAGAACATCGTGATCAATATGGCTGATGGGAGAAGAGCCACAATATGTGTGGGTGTCCAGGGGCTAGAGGTATGGATGGTGCCTCAGAGATCTGACTAGCAAGAATGTAAAGGTTATGGGACCACAAGCTTGTGTGTGTTTGAATCGCCCACATTCCAGCAGTCTGAAATGGACTAGCCCTCTGTGGGATCTGTACCTTACTTAAGTGCCTCCGTGGCCCTTCTTAGCCCCTGGCTCACAGAACACGGCCAGAGACTGGTTGGGAAGACCTCTCACCGTGAGCACCCTGTTCAGACATCTTGCTTTCCATCTCCTTCAGTAAACTCCCATCACCACCACATACACACGCAGTGCAGAAGAAGAGAATGTTAGAGAAGCTGAAACTAAGGGCCCCTGCGTTTTCTCCAAATACGTGTACCAGCAGTTGCCTGTGGGATCCAGTGAGAAGTCAGGGCAAGGGAGATGTGGGGGAAGCCAAGTTAGGCCTCGGAGCTCCTGTAGCCAAGGATCACACGTTTACTTATCTTAGTGACGATCCAACTCCAGGGGACTGACTCCTGCCAGCCAAACTTGCAAGACTGAAGCATTTGAAGCAGAAATTTACATTTAAGCTAGGTGTATTGCAAAGGATTATTCATCTTTAGCAACCAGAGTATTTGCACCTGTTACCCACAGCAGTCTTTTTTTCTTCTGTTCAGAGAGAAATTTATATGCCAGGGGTATTTAAATATCAGGCATGGGCATGTTGGCAATGGCCTGGCCAGGGTTAGAAGTCTCAGTGGTCCATCTGCAGTAGGCCTCAGGGAAAAACCAAGCTTCATGAGGTGAGAGCCTGCCTGGGCCGTCTCCCTGCAGTATTTTCTGTCTTGTCAATGCCGCGTTTTGTTTTAAATTGCAGCTGAAACAGATATTTTCCCTTTCGCCTATTACACCTCTTAAATTGTCTCTCCCTCTGCTGTTGTCTCTAGAAAGTGTTTTTGCTTGAAACCCACACAGCAGTGTTGTTTTGCCCACGGTGAGGTTTAACAGCAAAGGAAGGCGCAGACTAACTCCACGGATGACAGTGCTTTGAGTCTGGGTCACACGTGTCTTACAACACATGCCTGTGTATGCGTGGGCTTGTGGAGGTGTCTATGGCTACACCTGTGCACATGTCAATGTTTGCTAATATAGACGTTTCTAGGTACACTTCGGTATAATTGCTCGGGTGTCCGTGCTGAAATTAAGTGCATGCAAGCACACACCCACTCGGCAGCCTCTGTATGCATAAAAATGCAAATGTGCACCTACATGCATGTCATATGTATGACCCATGCCTATGTCCAGCATCCCGCGTCTCTCTGTTCCTCTCTCTTCTTGCTTCTCAGGTTAGCATCTCTAGCTAACCCCACCCAAGAGCCTTGGCTACGTTTTTGGTGGCGGTTTACAAGGACCACTGAAAATACTGATTCAGCCAGAACTAACCACGGCCACAGTTCTCCGGTTCGGTCCAGCCATCCCCATCCCCCAGCGCGAATCAGCGATACCACCGCGGCTGGTATGAGACCTGAGCATCCCCGGCTGGTGCTGAGAAGTGGCAGGGTCGCCTATGGATGGGCAAAGCCTTCCAGACCAACCTGGTCTCCTGGCCCTTCCGGGGGAGACCAAAACACAGAGCGGCGCAAAGAAGAGGTGGGCGGTAGAGGGGGCGTCACGGTCGTTTGGAGTCCAGCGAATGCTGGGCAGAAACCAATGGGTGACTGTGGCCCAACGGGGATCCCTCGGAGGCAGCCAATGACCTCGCTTTGCTCTGCACCCCGCCCTTGCCACAGCGCGCAGCTGGACCATTGGAGCCACAGGATGGGGGAGCGCAGCACCCGTACTGAGGGAAAGGGGCGTGGCTCAGACTAGGACCCGCCCATTCCCACCGACTAGGCTCTCCATTGGCTAGACTGCGGCGCCGCGGCGGGCGGGGAGGCGGGGCGCGGGGCGCGTATGTGGGCGTGGCCTGAGGGCGTGGCCGGCGGGGGGCGGGGCGGCGGCGCTGTCGCAGTGAGAGCCTGAGCGGCGGCGGCCCGTCTGGAGCTGCGGCGGGGGAGGCTGCGCGGCGAGTGGAGCCGCGGGGCCGGGAACAGGTGATCGCAGCAGGAGACCCGCGCCCTCCCGAGTTGCGGCGCCCGAGCCCGAGCTCTTGGGCGCAGCAGCAGCCGCCCAGTCCCGGACTGATCGAGGCCAGCTGCAGGCTTAGCACGCGCTTCCCGGGCATCCCTCTGCTTGCACGAGCGTCTGAAGCCCCCGGGTCCCGCGAAGCCTCAAGAGCCGCAGCTGCGCGCGGCACAGCAAAGTTGTGGACGTGCGGGGACCACCGGGCCCCGCGCTGTCACCACCAGCCGGGCGCGCGCTCTAGGAGCGGTGCTCGCGCTGCAGCCCCGGGGGCTCCCGTTGCAAACTGCTCCAGAGGCTGAAACTTCGGGTGCGGACGGGTTGGGGCCTGCGTGTGCCCCTGCGCACCCTGCTAGGGCGTCTCGGACGGCATGTGACGACTCTGGCGGGGGAAGGCGCGGGAGGGCTCAGGTTCCGCGGACCAGGCAGAGGGCAGGCTGCTGCGCACGGCGGGCCCGGGCTCCAGCCGAGCAGCCCCCCTCGCCCGGGCCCCGCCGAGGCCGCCGCACTCCCGCCCTCGCGCGGGAGGACTCGCTCCAAACTCCCTGAACTTCGGGCGGGTCCCAGAGCGGCGGCCTCGGGGTGCGCAGTCCTGCCTGGTGACACCAGCTCCTGAATTCTTGCTCCCCATCCTTGAGGACTCCGGGAGCCTCGGCGGAGTTGACAGCCCCCTGCTGCTGGCCGCACCGCGATGATCGTAAGGAAAGTGCCGGGCTTCGTCCCGGCCTCGCCGTGGGGGCTGCGGCTGCCGCAGAAGTTCCTTTTCCTGCTTTTCCTCTCGGGCCTCGTCACCCTGTGCTTCGGCGCCCTGTTCTTGCTGCCCCACTCCTCTCGCCTCAAGCGCCTCTTCTCGACCTCGCGGACCCAGCAGCCGGGCCTGGAGGTGATGGCCGAAATCACCGACCACCACCCGGTGCACGAGCAAGAGCCGCCTCCTAACCCTGTCCCCGCGGCTCCGGCCCCGGGCGAGGACAATCCTGGCCGCCGGGTTGGTATCCTCCGTAGGAAAGGCTGGCTGCGGCGCACCCGCCTCACCGGACCCCGGGAGGAGGAAGGGAGCGTCGGGTTCAGTTTCGACTACAATGCTTTCCGTAGCCGCCTTCGACACCCGGTCTTGGGGACAAGGACTGATGAGAGTAAGGAGTCCCAGAGTCTAGTGCGAGCTCAGCGCGAGAAAATCAAAGAGGTAAGCGTTCCCCCGCCCCCCTCCCCCGGTCCCAACACACCCTCTGCCAAGACTTCCCGCTACCAGCGTTTCCCTTTTCTTGACCCCTCCTGGCTCCTGCTCTGCCTGAGATCCTTCAGGCACACTGCAGCACCACCTCTCTCCAAAGTTACTCTTCGGTGCATACTTTAGGGTAACTAGGACTTTAGCTTATGGCCCCTACCTAACCTCCAGGCCGATCCCCAGCCCTGGTGGGCTCCACAATTTTCCCTGCTGGCCTGCTACTGCGGAGAGGACTCTAGGTCCTTAGTTTGCCTTTGTACAGGAGAGAGCCACTAGAAATATTCTCGCTCACTTGTGTGTCTTGACTTCTCCTAAGCCCCAACAGGATATGGTATTTGGTGTTCTGTTTTGTAATCTCTCAGCATCTTGCAAACTAGAGATGTCTAGCATTCCTGCTAACTGCTTCTATCGAGCTTTGCAACAGTTGTACATAATTGCATGTGAGAAAGGAAGGAATGATCAATAAAGCAGTGGTAATGTTACAGAACTCTGAGGTTATTGACTTAATGAGGTGGGTCTTGGACTGGTTCCCTGTAAGGACTGGACCACAGAGGAATTTAGAAGGATCACTTTGAGTCAGAGTCTTAGTTTAAGACATCAAAAACAAACACAGCCTAGACATGGCTTGCAGACAGATGCCATTGGTACCTGAATGTTCAGCCCCACCCCAGCTAAGAGTAGTCTGTGTGGCCAGCATAGCAGAGGGGGCTGCAGTGACACCCCCAGGCCACAAGGGGGACATGAGCAAGCAACGGGCCAGGGTCTCCTCCCTGGAAAGAAGAGGATGCTTTCCCTTTCCTGGGGACTCAGAAGGAAAGCTCTGCTTCATTCCGAACCTCTGAGTTTACTGCAGGAAGTCAGCAGGTCTGCTACCATTTCTAGAGAGAACCGGCAGCACCCTAAGGCTCTCCCCTGCCAAGATCTATTCGGGCCACTGGAGGGCTTGGCTACCCTCTTCCAGTGTGGGAACTGCCCTTCCTTCCAGCACCCGTCTCACCACCATCTATGCTTGGACTGTGCAGAGCCCTGTTGGAAGCTCTCAAGAAGCAATCACAGAACATGTGAAGTCACACAGAATCTAAGTCGTTGATATGTGCATGCTCACGTGTGCGCATGAGCAACTCGCAGTTCCCCAGTTCTCACTCAACTTTCAAAGGGTAATCAAAGACTTGAGTTTGCAATAGTTAAGCAGGAGATATCATTTCTCCTGTTTCAGTTAAGGGGCAGTCTTAAGGCCCAGTTCACCTGGGCCACTCACCTCTCCCTTTCCCAAAGCTGCTTCTCAATATCGGCCCTCTTTACACTCTTCTGAACCTCCTTGTTGGGCTGCAATCAATCACGCATATGTCGCATGCATGCATGCCGTTTCTCCTGGGATGCCTAGAGCTGCCAAAAAACTGTCAAAAAGATCTCCAAAAGAATTGAGAATTCACTACTGTGGAAGAGATACAGCAACCCTTCTGCAAGGCTGGGTTGGAGCCTCCCTGATAGGGTGGGTGGGTGGGTGGGTGGTGGTGGTGAGCCTGACTGCTAGAGAGGAACTTGGCTCTGTCCATGCAGAGACAGCCTTTGCTACTAGCAGAGGCTGGGGTTCCAACTCTCTGCAGTGACGGGCTGGTAGGAGGTGCGAGGACTCTATTCTTTACAGGTGGGTGTGAAATAACACAGTGGGAGGAGGCCCACGTTGTTGCCAGGTATCTGCATCTGTGATGTGTCATCTCCTACACCCTGGCTGTTGCTCGTGCTTGTGGGTCCTTGCAGCTGCTCTTCCACAGCCTTCTCATTCTGACTTGAAGATTGCAAGCTCCTCAGAGTGGTGGGTGCTGAGCTATAGTCATAGTCATGTTTGGAGACCTGTGGTCTTCTCGGGGTGCTTGACTTTGAACCCTGCCCCATGTCTCCCTTCTGAACATGGTGGGTGGAGTCCTTTAGAAGTTAACAGACGGTGACTGTCCCGGCTATCCCACCAGAGGAGGCATCCACAGACTACCACTGGAGCTGTCTGTGCATGGTTCTCCTTCAGTCTCTCTCTGTGTCATGCCTAGGACTGAATCATTTTGAAGGTGCCTGTTTTCCAAAAAGGAACCATGGCATTTGTCTCTGGTTTCTTTATTTCCAGACATGGATTGATTAGACCCAAGGAGAAGGAGAGCTAGCATCAGATAAAAAGAGCCCTGCTCTTATGAGATGAGATTTTTTAAAGCGAAAATAAACATGGGGACAGAATCAGAGAGGGTGATAGATGGGAATGGATGGGAACGGGACGCTCTGGCTCCCGATCGAGTATTTGAGAACATTCTGGTTTGAGAGATGGATGTGGGTGCGAAACCTGTGCTGATAACATGGTTCGAAGTTGCAAGTTCTGGCTATCCACGCATCAGGAAATACTTCATCACCTCCCAGTTTTGGAACCTTGGAGAAGGCAATGTGTTGAGGGGAGGGGACAAGAGAACAAGGGTCGGTGTCTTAGCTCAGCTGCCAGTTGTCTGTCTTTGGGCAAGCCACATCCCTTCCTGCCTGGACCTTCCTATAGGTTTGGATGAAAGAGAGATGATAGGCTGTTGGTGAACACTGGTCCGGCTCTGGCCCCTCTGTAGACTTTTATTGCAGACAGGGACACCTTAGTAATTGGACTTTGTCCATTCCTGCACCTCTTAGTCCCAAGAGGTCAAGGGTAATCATGTGGTGATGGTTTTGATGGCAGTGATTGATACTGTTGTGTCCCTAGCTTGTACCCATGAATAACTATCTAAATGTTGATTAATTTAGTTATTCCCAGCACTCTTATTGAACTTGGGAGGTGGGGATGATTGGCTCTACAGCTTGTGCTTGTGAAGGGCAAAGATGTTGGCTAGAATGCAAAAGGGAGCAGGCTTGTTAACAGCTTCTTTTCCAGCTCTGAGGACCGTATGGACCCACAGGGATGCCTTTTGGCACTGTGGTATGGTATCATCTACATATGCACTGGGATGAATTCATAGCTGTCCTGGGACATATGCAGCCCGAGGGCTGCAGGTTGGACATGTTCGGTAGGGAATGACAGTCCTGTCCATTGGTGGGTGGTCTGTGGATTCAAGCTCAGGCTTTATTACACACGGTAAGAGTTGGGCCTGGGCTCCCTGTTAGCATCACATTCCAGAGAAATAATTTACACTGTTCCAAATTCATGATGGTAGGGAGGTCGCTGATCTGAAAAACCTTATGGGTCCCTCCCAACGAAGTGGGCTTTTGTCATACGGAATGGTCAACCTACAGTCATGATACCAGTCTCTGGTTTTGGGTGTCCTTCCAACCCCTTTGTTACTTTTGGACAAATTATAGGAAGGAGCCATTCCTTATGGTTCCTCTTCCTGAAGTGCTTGTCTGGGCAAAGAGAACCTGGATTGAATTTCTGCTTCATTGTCCAGTTGGCCCTGGACTCTCCTGTGTCGCCTCACACAGTCCTGTGAAGAACCCAGCCTGGGCTGACCTCTGGCTGTGGTCTGGGTCTTGGTCTTGATACAGTAAAGCCAAGAGACCAGAATTCAGGGAGCGTTTTCCCTTCCCCTCTCTGTTCATTGCTCTGTTCATGGAGCTGCCCTCGCCCTTGGGTCTGGTATGACATTTAGTTGGCTCAGATACTTGAATATTGGTTCAGCTTTGTTCAAGATCTGTGAATTGGGCTGGTGTGGTGGTTTAAATGTAATTGGTCCCCATAAGCTCACAGGGGTGGCACTATTAGGACATGTGGCTTAATTCCCTGTTGCCTGTAAGATGCAGGATTCTCGGCCACCTGTCCAGCACCATGTCTGCCTGCATGCTGCTGTGCCCCACCATGATGACAATGGACCGAAATGCAGAACTGTAAGTGAGCCACCACAATGAGATATTGTCCTTTTTATAAGAGTTGCGTGGTCATGGTGTCTCCTCACAGCAATAGAAACCCTACTTAAGACATCTGGGGAGATCGGTCAGTTGGTAAAGTGCTTGAGGACCTGAGTTTGAACCTCAGAACCCATGTCAAAAAGCAGAGCTTGGTGGTGTGCCCTTGTCCCAGTCACGGGGAGGTAGAGACAGGTGGATCCTTAGACTTATTGACCAGTCAGCCTAATGAGGAAAATAAAAAAGGCTGTGTTAAGGCATCTGCTGCCAGGCCTGACAATTTCACTTTGATCTCTGAGACTCACATGATGGAAAGAGGGAACTGTGCCCCCAAATTGTCCCTTGGCCATCACTGAGGAGCTGTGGCGCTATGGCGTGTGTTGCACCTCTCCCCATAGGCTAAATAGATGTGGAAAGAATTGCCCTTCTTAGAGGAAAGGCAAAGCAGGATGGATAACACCGAAAACGTGAGGTCAACCTCTGACCTCCATATGCATGCATATTTGTACGTGTGCACCCTCCCCAACATGTACATACACACACATGCACGCACGCACACACACACACACACACACACACACACAGAGAGAGAGAGAGAGAGAGAGAGAGAGAGAGAGAGATCTGTAAATGAATAGTTAAGACTGCTGCTAGCTGAGGCTGGATCTTTGCCCCAAGAACACCTGTGATTTCAAAGGAGGCTGACAGGGACCTCCAGCCCGGTTTAAGGGCTTAATGGCTCAGCCACCCAAGAGGTTGACTAGAAGTATCAGTAATTTTTCAAGGCTAATTTGAAGGGGGCGGAGGTGAATGAACCCTTTCCTGCCTGGCTAGCGGGCGCCTAGAGAATGCTTTTAATTGTCCCAAAGTGCCTTTGGCTTGGCAAGATGTGTCCCTGGCTCTACCCTTGGGGCCTGCCACCCCAAGCCTCCAGGATATTGCTGGCTGTGACAGGTGATGTTGTCATCTTGGCAAGTGATCTTTGCTCCTCATTAGTAGGCTGGTTCATTAGTGATGTGTGGTTTCTCTGTGTCTCTGATTTATCATCACTGGGACCAGGGACACGTAAGAAAATTAAAAGGCGTTGTGTTCTTTGTAGCATGTGAATTGGAGTCTGGGAGATGCGCAGGATAATTAATATTAGGAATGGCTCAGATCGAGATGGCTTTGCCTCGAAGAGCTGGCTTGCAGATCCATTGAAGATCCTTTTTGTCTTCTCTGCGCCTCTGCTTCCTTCTTGCCTTGCTGTGTAGTTCATTTGACTTTGTGGAGACAAGCTGTAATAACTGGACACATCCCTCGGGAGACTCTTGTATCTAGAGCCAAGCCACACCCTTCCAACTCCTCCGTAGAACTTCGTGCGTTGGTGCCTCAGCGGCCAGCTGCCGTTAACACCTGCAGATGGATGTCTCTCTACCTTCTCCCTGGGTTGCCAGTCTTTTGGGAGACTGGGCAATTGCTTCCTGGGCCTCACATCCTTAACTCCGTCTTTAGTGTTAGACAAGAAACAAATAAAATGATCCCTGTAAAGAAGTCAGCGGTTTATTTCACAGTAGAGTTAGCAGGGGGGTGAGAATATAGATTCCCCCAAGGTATCAGAGTGACTGATTTACATCCATGTTCACAAGATGCCTTTTCCCCAGCTTTCCCGCAAGACCGATCTATTCCTCCACCATAAATAAATATTGTGATGTATATTAGGCATCCTTTGCTCAGAAGGTCTTATATCTTTTATTTTATTGGAAAAAATAAATCAGGCTTGTAGATGGCAAAGCCTGGCACAGGGAAGCTGCTTGGTAATCTTGGTGGGCACCAGGCCTAGAGAGTGCTGGTGCTCAAGCTTGGGGACATCACCAGTTGACAGCGGGCGTAGAGTACATTAGGAGTTTTAGGAAACTGTCATGTGTCTGTTGGCAACATGGGCATCTGCTTAGCCGTGGATTGAGGAACTCGGGATTCAGGACAGTGGTTGCCCTGAGTGAAATCATGGCGGTTTATCACATGTCTTGAAGACAGGAACTCCATACGGAGCATATCCGAGTGTCACAAGCCAGGAATGACTGTTATTACAGCTTGTTGTACCTGCAGTTCAGAAACACCAGGCTCAATCAGAGAGTGATGGCTTCTGCTTTCCCACCAGCTTCAGGCAGAGGTTTGATACACTAATGTTTGCTTAACTGGGGAAAAAAACAATACCTTTTCTTGGCTCCGTATTTCCGTGGCTGGTAATGGAGATGCCTCAAAGAATTTTGACAGCCAGAGGACCCTAGTCTCACCTTCCTCTTTCTCCTTCATGTCTCATCTCTTTGGGGCTAGTTAGTACCCAGCTTAGGTGTAGATCTTACCCTCCACCCCCAGACCTGGCTTCTCTGTTTAGCCCTGACTGTCCTGTTTTGTTAGCCATGGCTAGCTTCGAACTCACAGAGATCCGCCTACCTCTGCTTCTGTTGGGATTAAAGGCGTGTGCCACCAGCGCCAGGTCTCTTTCTCCTAGCACAGTCTGTGCAGGTGAGAGTGTGCTCATCAGCCTTATTTTGTCATCCAAGGCTTTCAAGAGAGACACAGCCACAGGCCCCAGTGCTGTCACTCAGCACGGTGTATGCTGGCCTCCCCCAAGGTTTGTTTTCTGAGATTTGGGTTGGGAGACCCCAGACCTGGGAGACGGGTGTCCAGCACAGCTCCTACTCACACTGGGGTCTGGCTGTCTCTCACCTCAGCAGTGGCTTCTTTTTCTTTCTTTCTTTCTTTCTTTCTTTCTTTCTTTCTTTCTTTCTTTCTTTGTTTCTTTCTTTCTTTCTTTCTTTTTTTCTTTCTTTCTTTCTTTCTTCCTTCCTTCCTTCCTTCCTTCCTTCCTTCCTGTCTGTCTGTCTTTCTTTTTTTTTTTTTTTCTTTTGTTTTTTTTTTCGAGGCAGGGTTTCTCTGTGTAACAGCCCTGGCTGTCCTGGAACTCACTTTGTTAACCAGTCTGGCCTTGAACTCACAGAGATCCGCCTGCCACTACCTCTGGAGTGCTGCGATTAAAGGTTTTAGTCTGCTACCACTGCTTAGCAGTGGTGACTTCTTTTAGTGGAACTGAAAGCTGCAGTGGCTAGCCACAGGATTTAGCACACACACACATATGAATTTATGTGCATACATGTGTCCTTAATAGGGCATTGGATCCCCTACTGAAGTTACAGGTGATTGTGAGCTTCCTGATGTGGGTGCTGGAAACCAAACTTGGTCCTCTGCAAGAGCAGCCAGTGCTCTTAACCTCTCAGCCTTCTCTCCAGCATCAACTTTCAACTTTGGCATTTTGAATAGTGCCCTCCTGGGTAGATGAATAACAATCGAGCTTTTGTCTGGCACATTCTGGGTCGGCTCTTTCCTGGTGAGCCTTCACTAATTAGCTGCCAATAAATTATAGGGTCAATTAATAATAGGGGATTGTTTTTCCCCCTCCTCACCTTTTACCTTGATCATTTTCTGTAGCATCCCACCAAACACAAGTCTTTCTTGGCCTCTCAAACTTAAAGAGATCTGTCTGCCTCTACCTTCGAAGTACTGGGATTAAAGGTATGAGCCACCACCACCTGGCAGTTTATTGATTTTATTGTTATTTTCTAAGAATCAGAGTCTAGTATTTTCTTTGTGTGCATGTGGTATATGTAGAGTTGTGTACACAGGTGTGCTCACCTGTGCATGCATGTGTAGAGGCCAGAGTCAGGGGTTCCCCCCCACCCCGGGGTCTCTAGCCCTGGCTGTCCTGGAACTTACTCTGTAGACCAGGCTGACCTCTAACTCAAGGATCCACTTGCGTCTGCCTCCCGAGTGCTGGAATTAAAGATCTCACCATCACACCCAGTCCTCTCATTTTTTTGAGACAAGGTTCATCACTGAACCTGGAACTCCCCAGGTTGGCTAGACTGACTGATCAGAGAGAGCCTGGTCTTCTGCTTCTTCAGACCTGGGGTTACAGGTGTGTATGTGTGTGTTACACCCAGCTTTCTACATGGGTGCCAGGGATCCAAACTCAGCTTTTCACACTTGTACATTGCCCACTGAGATATAGTTTGGCCCCTAATGTTTAATATTTTCTAATATCTACTTCAATTGTTTCTATTTTTGCATCATGTTTTATTTTAGTTATTTGTTGGGTCACTGTTGCTGGAATGAAACACCATGACCAAAGCAAGTTGGGGAGGAAAGGGTTTATTTGACTTACATTTCCACATCTAAGGAAGTCAGACAGGAACTCAAACAGGGCAGGAACCTGGAGAAAAGAGCTAATGCAGAGGCCTTGGAGGGATGCTGCTTATAGGTTTACCACTCAAGACTTGATCAGCCTGCTTTCTTTTCTTTTTTTTTTT
>JAQHUG010000134.1:4912006-4942524 GCA_028555095.1 Dicrostonyx torquatus
ACCCTCTTCTGGCCTCTGAGGGCATTTCGTGCATGTAATACATATACATGCAGACAAAACACCAATACACATAAAAATAAAATTAAACTGAGCAGTGGTGACACACGCCTTTAATCTCAGCACATGGGAGGCAAAGGCAGGCAGATCTCTGAGTACAAGGTCAGTTGGTCTACAGAGTGAGTTCCAGGACAGCCAGGGCTACACAGAGGAACCCTGTTTCTAAAAACAAAACAAAACAACAACAACAAAAATTAAAAATTAAATTAAATTAGAAATAAAAATAATCTTTTGGTGGTCTGCAGACTGAATGATACTAATCCTAGAACAATCAGGTCATCTATTCCCTGTCTGTGGTGTTTGTTGCAGAGCCCAGGCATTCCATTAGAAGTTGAGCTGATCCATCCAACAGACTGTGATATTTAGAGCAAGGACTATAATCCTGGCTCATCCTTGACAGAACCCCAAGAGGAAAGTGACCAGCAGGCCACAGGCCAATAGGTTTTCGTTGTGTTCTGTGGACTCAGACATTGCCTTCTGGCTTCGAGGTTGACATTCTCATGACATCATCCGAAAGCCATGGTGCTCATTTCAGGAGGCGGGTTTCCGCTTTGGGATGGGACATGGTACAAACGTCATATTCTTAGGTATTCAAAAGAATTAGTCGTCTGAGGCTTCTGGCTTTCATTGCCTTCTAGAATTTCATGTAGGCTTTTAGTAAATGCTACTGCGACTTCCTTTTATGAAATCAGAGAGGCAGACTTAATTGGTCTGGGTGTAGCATGAGCCACTGGACCTCCAGATACTTCGCAGGTGGGTCTGAGGTACACCAGGCATCCCTGTTCTGAGGTTGTTTTCAGTCCAGGCTCTCTCTCCTTTTGAAGTAGAGTTCTCTTTTCCTTATTTAAGGGAGTTGCTGGAAATTGTCTAATATGTAAAACTCGCACTGGGATTGGATGAGGGAAAAGCTGGGGCAAAGACTCCGTTAAAGCCAAATTTTCCGGAGCCGAGAGTACATGCTGTTCCCTTGATCTCTCGGATTCATTAAAACTTTAAGAAAAAGGTTGAAAATACAGACACTTCATGGAGTCTCATTTGCACAGTGGGCTTAAAGGAAGGGCAAAGGCGAGTCCCTGGCTTCACAGAGCTTTATAGAATAATATTGTCACAGGCGCAGGTCACTTCCTCACACAAACAGATGCCCAGAGGCAGAGAAGCATTGCTTAGCTGTCTAAATATTTGCCTGTCCCACCTAAATCTTTGTGTGTGGGGGAGCGGACAGGATAAACCGCCGAGAGGAAATATTTGCTTGTCCAGGAGTAGGGCTCACAGCGGGGCCATTGCCTGCCTTCCTGCTGTGGCCTCTGATGCTTTCTGACTGGCAAGAACGGTCTCTGCACACTGCTCCTTGGCCTTCTGGATAGCCTGTGGTCGGCAGGGCAGCTTGCTAGCTATAAAATTCAATAACTGATGAAATGCAGGAAAAAGGGACACTTAAGAGGGGAAGCCACGCTGGTCCTGCTGTTACCTCATTTTTGCCATGCTGGGTGTGACCTACCCTGAGCACTTGTGACCTGGCCTGGGTCAAACACCCAGGCTGTTGAGGCTACCTGTGGTGTAAGCCACCAGGGAC
Source organism: Dicrostonyx torquatus (assembly GCA_028555095.1). Classification (NCBI taxonomy): domain Eukaryota; kingdom Metazoa; phylum Chordata; class Mammalia; order Rodentia; family Cricetidae; genus Dicrostonyx; species Dicrostonyx torquatus. The sequence goes on from JAQHUG010000134.1 coordinate 4,913,637, forward strand.
TGATTGAGAATATTCTACCACTGGGCTGGGGAGTGGCACTTGCTGCTATGCCTGTCAACCTGAATTCGATCCCAGAGGCCGAAATGGAGTCAGGAGAGACCCCAATTCTCACGAGTTGTTCATGGCACAAAGGACCCCATCTACTTCTTTTCAAATAAACTTGGTGAGAAATAATTTAAAACAGAGAATGTACTATTGCTTTCTGGAGGCATTCTCTCCAGGGCATCAGGATGGCAGCTTACAGATCTCCATGTCTGCGTAAGAAATCTGTGAATTCGCAACCTCCAGCCAACTTGCAATCTTTCTTCATTCTGTGTCTACTATTTATTTCTAGCAAACTCCTTGGCGGATACTGCATATAAAAACACATCTCATTTGTCCCTCCCTGATTTCCTTCCAGCTTGGAGGGGTGGACATTCAGCTAAGAAGCAGCAGTGGAGAGTCAGGCTTCAGAGGAGAAGTCTCTGTTGTTAAATCTCGCATTAAGCCCTGCTTACTCAGGGGCTGCTGGCTGCAGGAAGCGGTGATGGGCGTCTTGGCAGATGGCCGTGCCTGTGGTTTCCTGGAGGCCTATGTGGGAGACGATTGTTTGTATATTGGTTTTCATTTATGTGTTGGTCTTATTTTCATCTTCCTGAGGTACCCAGATGCTATAGTGATAGATTGATTGGAAACGACTCATTTGTCAGGGTTCCGTGGGGGATGCAGGCTCCTTGCTCATGTGCAGTGGAGTCTGAAATGTTTAATTAGATGCTGAAGCTTTCCTGCCTGGGTCCGTCTCCGCCAGTTCTCCCAGGTGGGTGCCATTCCTTAAGTGGGAGATGGACTGGGGGCCCTCTAGGCTCAGCCTGCTCTCCCCTCACCCCTTCATTCTGTCTCGGGGTTGCAGTCCTTTGAAAAGCCAGACCTAGACCTTTTCCGGATGGATGTGCTTGAGCTGAAGGTGAAAGGAATGTTAGCTGCCTTCCATTCCTTCCCTTCTGCTTCAACTTTTCCAGGGGACTGACCTCATTCAGCCCCAGGCGTGAAGCCAGGAAGGTATGGTTTCACCTCCACCGCATGGAACATGTAGGTTGTGTGCAGCCGCAGGCGTACAGGGGTAGCCCCGTGGAGGGTCCATATGTGCTTGTGCAGAGGACGGGCAAGCCGAGGGCTGAGAGAGAGAGAGTGACATTTGGGGCAGCATGGGTGGCACTGGGAGTGGTGGGCGGTAGAGTTGAGGCTGGGGTTGGTAGATTGTGGAGAGGTCGGTAGGTGTGACTGTGGGGGGTGATATTTGGTGTGACCAAGGTGTCTGCCTGGTGAAGAGCCATGAGGCTAATTCTAGACACACTAAATTTGAGAGGCTTGTGAAATGGAAGTAGCCATCTCTGCGGGGTGGCTGGAGGCAGGGGTTTGGAATCAGTCGCAGTGAGGTTGCTGGAGTCATTGTATTGTATGCCAGGGGTCAAAGGCTTCCCTGCAAAGACCTCGGAGGAGTGCCTGAACAGAAAGGCAGGGGCCAACACTTTTGGGAGCACCAAGATTTAGAAGAAGAGTCAATGGCTGGAGAAATTGCTCAGAAGGTGAGATCCCTGGCTGCTCATCCTAGTACCCATGTTGTGGAGACTCACAAACATGTCACTCCAGCTCAGGAGATTTAAGGCCTTCTCCTGACCTCTACAGCTATCTGCACACATATGGCACACACACGTATGGCATTCACACATATGGCACACACATACATGGCACACACATACATGGCACACACATGGCACACACACATACGGCACACACATACATGGCACACATGGCACACACACGGCACACAACATATGGCATACACATACATGGCATACACATGGCACACACACATATAGCACACACATATGGCATTCACACATACGGCACACACACATACAGCACACACATACATGGCACACATACAGTACACACATATGGCACACACACATACGGCACACACATACATGACACACATATGGCACATACATGGCACACATACATACGGCACACACATATGGCACTCACACATACGGCACACACACACATTCATAAATAAAAGTTCAAAAATCTTAAAAGAGAGAGTGGAGCCATGGGTTTTCCTCAGTTCAGCCTTGTTTTTGCTTGATCCCTCCACCTCACCTCTCTCCTGGCTAACTGAAGATAGTCCTCTGTAGTGATGTTTTGTTTGTGTTTGAACGAATAAAGCTTGCCTGAAGATCAGAGTGAAGAGCTAAGCCACTAGAGGCCAGGGAGTGATGGCACACACCTTAAATCCCAGGACTTGGAAGACAAAGGCAGAGGGATCTCTGTTAGTTCAAGGCCACCCTGGGCTACACAAGATTGAATCTGTCTAAAAGAGAAACAGAGCCACACAAAGGTGTTTCCAGCATTTGGGATCCCATGCCTTTAATCCCAGCAGTAGGGAGGTGGAGACAGGAGTGATATGGCTGAGTGGAGAGGAATACAAGGTGGGAGGAGGGAGGAGCTCAGTGTAGTCTGAGGATGCAGTCTGAGGACAGGAGCGCCCCTTTGGTCTGAGCATTGGTAGAAGTAAAAGGTCTAGTGGCTGGCTGCACTGCTTCTCTGATCTCTCAGCTTTTACCCCCTAATATCTGACTCCAGGTTTTTATTAAGAGCAATTAGAATTCGTGCTACAGTTCTCTGTTGTCATCGAATCCATTCTTCCTTCCTTGCTCTCAAGGACTGAAACCATTTGCTGGCATGATGTCAGCTGAGAAGAGCTTGGAAGATCTGGGTGCTTGAGTTCTCTGTTTTGCAGCCTCCCACTGAGGACAGCCATGTGACCGTTCTGCTGGGCTGCTGCTAGGCCACCACCACAGGCTGCTCCTTGTTTGTTTGTTTGATTTGGTTTTCTTGAGACAAGGTCTCCTCCAACCCAGCCTGGCTTTGAACTAGCTGTATAGACAAGGCTGGCCTTGAACTCCTGATCCTCCTGGCAAGTGCTGGGGTTCCAAGCAAGCATCAACACCACACTTGGTTGGGTATATATGTATATTTGAGATAGGGTCTTGCTATGTAACTATGCCGGCCTAGGACTCATCAGCCACCTGCCTTCTCTTCCAGGAGTTGAGATTCCAGGCCTGTGCCACCATGCTTGCTCTCTGTGACTGAAAGTGCAGAACCAGGGAAATGGAGTGTGCATGTCTGTGGCCTGGTGACACACAGGAGAAGGGAGGAAGCCATGTGTAGTGGGAGTGTGTAGCTTCATCTTCATTTTGGTCCAGGAGAAGAGACCGTAAAAGAGCAAAGGCGAATCTCACAAGCTGGTGGTAGCCAAGGAGATTCCTTCCAACTCTCCCCACTCACTGTCTGTGCCCTTAGACCCAGTGCCCATCACCGAAGAGGCTTGCTTCCAGGATGTCTCCTTACTTAGACAGTTCACTGTCACAGGCTCCCCACTGCCATAGAGGTCGCCTGGCTTCCTGTGTCTGACCTGGGTGTGAAGATAGGTTCCTGGGTTGGGGGATGGCTAGGAAAGGCAACACCTCTGCTTCCACATACCCGTCTGGATATGACATTCAGGAAGTTTGCTTTTTCTGCCTTGACCAAATTATGTCTTTAGCGGTTCAGACATCTTGAAGTCTGAATGCTAGCACTAACCCTGCTGGCTCCCCTGGGTGCAGGATGAGACCAGGCCAGCGTTAGTCAATTCCAGTTTATTACTGCAGAGCTGAGAAGTGACTCTCCGATGGCCGTGTTTCCCCCTCTGCTGGTGCTGGCTGGCTCAGGTCCCTCAGAAAGGTGTCCTCTTAGAGCCCGTGCTGGTCAAGGATCCTGGAGCCGTTTCACCAGCCTAATTGAAAAGCCCATGACTTTTTGACTCTATCCTTGTTATTTCCATATCTGCTAGATCCGGTCGCAAACACTCAGTCAGTGCTTACCGCACAGTCCCAGGCCGCTTGGAACCAACATGCCCTCCCTTGGTCCTGGCCTCGTAGACTCCAGACTTGCTTTAGTTGAGGCTGCACACGTGTCTGGGTAGCACCAGGGACTGCAGGCTGCTGAGTGAGTGCCTCGTGTGTGTATATCTGCATGTGCACATGTGCTTGTCCGTGTAGGGGTGCATCTGCACATGTGTGTGTGAGTCACACATGCGTGTGAGTCTGAAGACAAACTTAGATGTCTGTCTTCGTCTTCTAACTTTTTCTTTTCTCATCTTCTAACTTTTTAAGACAGGGTTTCCTTACTTTTTTTTTTTTTTTTAGGCTATCTATGCCTAAAGTTCTTGCATGGCCCTCAAGTTTCCGGGGATTGTCCTGTCTCTGCCTGTTATTCTCTGGTAGGAGTGCTGGGGTTACAGACCTTGGTGCCATGTGTCCGGCTTTTCTATAGAGTTTAGGGGTTCAAACTCAGTTCTTTGTGCTTGCATAGGAAGCACTTTTACCCACTGAGCCATCTCCCCACCCCACCCCCCTTTTTGCTTTTTTTGGCAACTTCTTTGGGACAGTAAAAACCGAGGTCTAGTTTGAGTGAAGAGAAAGTAGAGAATGAAGAGGCTGGGAGGAGCTAGCAGGCACGTACACAAATCAGGACAAGGGAAGGACCCAGAAGTCTGAGACCAGGACCTCTGAGGCCGAGGAAGGTGCTGCTGCAGGGCTGTCCTCTTAGCTGTCACTTGACCAGCAGTTCCTAGGGAGACCTGGGATCATCATCAGTAGCCCTGGTTCAGTACAGCAGTGCTAGCTTGGGAGTCTGTTGGTGTCCCCAGGCCCACGACACCAGGGGGCACCTGATGGAGCCCATGAGCCTGGGCAACACCGTCCTAGAAACAGGGTTGGAGTTCAGTCATGTGTGGGTTTTCAGAAAACCCTGTGTTCTCTGCCTCAGCTTCATGTGGCTGTCAGGAAGCATGTCCCCATTGTACAAATGGAGGCTTAGAAAGAACATGGGGTTGGTCACAGTGCCACCATGAGGGAGACAGAACCAGGGCATGGATCCGGGCTTCCTGGCTCCTGCAATTCTTTCTGCTGTGCTCCTTCCCTGAGGTACTTCACAGGTCTGAGACCTGTGGTCATCTCTGCCTGCTTTCTCTCTGTCAGAACAGAGGAAGGTCTTGGGCTCATGAGGAGGAATCAGGAGCTGGGCCATGTCTGGTGCTGGAGCTGCCAACTCTCTCTCTCCCCAGGCTCTGGTCAGATGGGAGGTGAATCTGCTTTCCCTGGTCTGCTGAAGCCATCTTGACCCCTGGCTGTGCCCCCATCTGTCCTTCCCCTTTGTGGACAGCAGGCCTCCCAGAGAGATGAGCCCTGCTCTGAACTCTGCCCAAGATTTTCGAGTCCCACTTGGAGTCTGGTGAGGCATATCTAGCATCCCTGGCTTGGGGCAAATGGTAAACTCTACTTGAGGGCAGCATTCAATTATGAAATCTATTTCTCTTGCCACATTAAAAAAAATAAGTCCCCCAATGTGCCTCTGTGCATACACAAATCCAGTGACACATCACTAAATGTGTATGCGGTTGCCATGGAGATGTCTCTCTTCTAACATGGCATGCTAAGAGCACGAAGGGGAAGTTTTCTTTATAAAGAGAAGCGGAGCAGAACTTGGTTAATTGTCATCACACTAATCCCCAAACTGTCAATCTTCCCTGACTACCTGTCTCCTCCCCGGCAGCAACTTTGCAGTAGAATCCAAATCAGCACACAGGGCTGGGTCCCCTCCTCCACTTTCCCCGAAATTTCACAAGTATCTGCTCCCCCTAAATCCCTGTGCCAAGCACATTCTTGGAAGGAACCCAGATTTTCTTGATTTGGGTTTTCACCTGGAGGCTCAGGAAGTGCACCTCTGGGCACCTTCTAGCACTGGCCACTCAGGCCCTTGAGGCTCTAAAGGACCCTTGGCACCATTTCTTTGTAGGAAGTGCAGGCTGAGTAGGTAGGTCTCCTGCAGGCTCCTGTGGTCGCCACTGGGGACTCTGGGCTTCAGTCTTTGTCATCACAAGCCCACAGCATGGTGGCATAAGATGTGAAGATTTGCCGATTTCATGGTACCTTTTGAATATCAGAAGTCTCAAGGTTTTTTTTTTTCGTGTGTGTGTGTGTGTGTGTGTGTGTGTGTGTGTGTGTGTGCGCGCGCGCGCGCGCGCGCGCGAATCCACAGAATGTAGGGAAAGAGGAGAAGGTCCACAGAGACCTAAGTAGCTCCCACCTGCAGGTCTCTGGTCTTCCTGGCTCTCCTAGGATGTGATCCTGTGTTTTCACCTGTCTTTACTGGTTCAACTGATCCACTCTGTGTGCAAAGACTTCCTTGAAGTTCAGGGCTTTACTAGTAACTTCTGTGGTTTATACTGGTCGGTCTGTTGACTGGGACATTGAGCTACACTGTCCCCTATCTGGGTTTAGGGTGGAGTAGCTCCCATTACTGGTATGAAAGTTCAAGTTCGAGAGTCTTATGATTGGGTTTACAATCAAGAGCTCGTCTTAGGACTTGAGGCCACTTCACTGTGTTTTCTCTTCCTGGCATCCGGGCTGGAGGAGCTCTTGGCTGAGAAGGACTGCTTGTTGCTTCCTGTAACAGGATTCTGCTAGGCTGGAGAGGCCCCGATCAAGCAGGTCCTCTGACTTGATTTCTCTGAGGAGATCATTAACTCTTCTACAGGCTCAGGGAAGCAACTTCAGGAGGTCGCCTGCCTCTACATGCGGAGGCCGGGGGACAGTCTTGGTTGTCTTCCTCCTCTCAGAGAACAGACCTGGAGCTCACCAAGTCAATTTCGCCTTCCAAATTCTAGGATTAAAAATACGAGTAACCTGATGGTTTCTTCCTAGGAAATTTGTAGCTACTGCTGGTCCAGCAGTGTGGTCAAAGTCACGGGACACAACCAGCTTTTTATCTCTTGCTATTTTTTTTTCTCTTCTTGAGACATCTAGCTATATAGACCTGGACAACCTAGAATTTTCTATGTAGACCAGGCTGGCCTTGAACTCATAGAGACTGCCCAGCTCTTGAGTGCTTGGATTAAAGGTGTGCACCACTATGCTTGGCACCAGAACTGCCTTTTGATGCTAAAGGTGGGGTCATAGATGCTGGATGCCTCCATGTGAACACATCTGTGTCCCTGGTAGAGTCCTGGGGTCTCCATATGCCAGGGGCCTGCGGTTTTTCATCTGTTGTTGAATCTCCTGCCTTCAAGGCCTTGAGGAGGCACCAAACTCAGTCTACAGGATTAAAAGTGGAAGGGGGCTTGAGCCTTTAGTTGCCAAGTCAATGCCTGGTGCTCCCTTCCTGGAGTCTCGTAAGGGACATTTACCACCTGCAGGCCACCACGCTCCTGACTACTCACAAGTATTTGCTGCCTCCTGGCACCTCTGAGCTGTGAAAGGGCTCATGACTGTAGTGTGCCTTCTTGTCGGGACTGCCAGCCCTCAAATAATGACTTGGAGACTTATTAATTATGAAAGCTTGGCCTATAGCTTAGGCTTGTCCCTAACTAGTTCTTATAACTTAAATTAACCCATGTCTGTTAAACCACGTTCTATCACGTGGCCTTACCTCTCTTCCATCTTGTACCTCCTGCTTCCTTTCTCTCTCTCCTGGCTTCTCCCCTGGGCCTATCATCGCTTACTTCCTCTCTGCCTGGAAGTCCTGCCTGTACCTCCTGCCTAGCTATTGGCCATTCAGCTCCCTATTAGATCAATCACAGAATATATCTTCACACAGTGTACAAATATCCCACAACACATGACCTCAGAGAAACCAAGTCAAGAGGCTTTGACTCTGGGCTCTCCAGCCCTGACAGAATCGACCCTCTGGCAAGAAACTGGCCTCTAACAATGGTGTGCACTCATGTGGTGTGATACAATACGGAACTTGCCTCTCACGCGCCACTTTCTCCCTGCCAACTTTGGCTGATAAATCTTCCTGGTGTGGATGTTGGAATGACTGTTAGGAGAGCCACTGCCTCCCTTTCGCTCTTGGTTTGTACTAGTAAATATCAATTTAGTCCTTGTAGAAGGAAAATAAAGGGGACTTGCTTGTCTCCTTAATCCACAAACCCTGTAATTCTCACCTGGAAAATCTGACTCTCCTATTTCAAATCGCTTTTAATGGCAGAGGCTGAAGGGGGCTTTATTGTTCTTACCGGAGCTTATATTAAACTCCCTTCTTTCTCACCAGTGTGTTCAGTAAATAAGAAATTCCTCCCCGGAACCCCAGAGGGGCCGGCTCAGGGGTGGTGATGGGTGAGAGAAGTTGGGTATGGGAAAGAGTCCCACCCTGTGGGGGCCCAGGAGGGGTCCGCCACCTGCCCAGCAGGCGATCTAGAAGAATTGGTCTTGGCTGCTGCTGGATTCAGAGATCCTTCCCATCATCACTTCTGTCCCTGAGGGGAATGAGCCCTTGCTAGAGACTATAGACAAGGACCAACTGAGGTGTGCAGAAAGACAGACACCCTGTGAGATGTGGGGTGTTCTCAGCTCCGTGAGGCCCCATCCCTGGGCTCACCTGCCTCTTGGGTTAGACTCAAAGCCTGACTTTGAGCTCCCTGCCTCGTTCCTAAGCTCTGGGCAGTTGATCTTAGCCGCTTGTTGCTCGGCAAAGGTTATGAGCCAGATGAATTCCTGCCCCCACACCTGCCCTTCTCGTTCTTGAGCAACCTCCTCCTTTGCAACAGATGGGAGAGGGCAGCCCAGTGTTACCGACTGCAGTGTCTCTGAGAAGTCATTAAGTCACAGATGGACCATCACGATAGCCCTGACTCCTACCAGAGGCCACATGTCCAAAGAAAAATAAGTGGTCCCTGTGGGGGATGGCTACACTTTGAAGTTAGATGGGTTTCAGGACTAGAAACACAGGTTTCACTAGAACCCGTGGGTTGTGCATTTAGAGATGCAGCTAAGTCCTGCTCTGTATCATCGGCTAGCCACACGGTGCTACCCTAGCATGACCGCTGCATCATAACCTGAAGACCCCGCTTCCTCCCTGGGCTAAGAGGCCGCCTGAGCAGGGACTCCTGAAGGGCTTGGGAACCAGCAGACCACATTGCCATAGAGCAGACCCACTGGAGGCCACATGCTTGCTTCCTGATCGGCCCCACCCACAGTCAGGCCTCCTAAGGCCTGACATTTCACTTGCTCAGAGCCGCAGGCCCTTCTTAAGGACGTTTACAGGTATGTCTTGGATCTAGCGGAAGCTCCTTGGCTCTGTGGGCCAGGGTGCACAGTCTTCAAAGCCTCACACACTTCCTAGCCTGACTGGAGGCCTGGGCACAGAGGGACTCAGCAGGACAGCTGCCGCCTTCCTGGTTGCTGTTGGCAAATATCAGGCCCGTCTCAGTGACTGAGATCCCGGCAAGTGCCGCTTGCTGCCAAAGGAGGCTGTTCCATGTGGCAGAGCCACACTCTCCTGAGAAGTGAGACTCTGCTAATGTGTTCTCAGGGACCGTTCCAGCTGGCGGCCCCCATTCTTGCTCCTGTGGCTGGAAGGTCCCCAGCACCCACTTGGGCATGGGACTGGCTCACTGGCAGCACTTGGACCTTGGCCATTAAGCTAAGACCGGAGCCTTCTGCCATCTTCCTCCTGCCTTAGTGGGTCCTGGCACCATGATGGAGTGTCTTCCTCCTGAAGCAGACCTTGAGTGGGGGGGGGTGAACCACAGATTCACAGGATAAACCTTGGGTCCCGAGCAAAGCTAACTTAATTACAGCCTTAGTTTCCTTTTCTGTATAATGGTGACCTGGGGAACTTCCTTGGGTTTATAGTATACCTACACTGTTTGGCAGAGTGCCTGGGACACAGCAGTTGTTTATTGAGATTAGCTTTTACTTTGTCACTGATAGAACCCTGGTGGTTTCCAGGGGTTGCAGCTCACCGTAGACTGACGGGAAAGCCTGGTTTTTATGTTTCTGTGGGATTGCTGTGTTCCTCTAACTTGAATTCCTCCTAAATGTGTGTCCTGTTACCCACTGGCTTCTCAGCGGAGTAATGCTGATAGATATGCTCGTCCTGGCCAGGGGAGCATGTTGGAGAACATACCCTAGATCTCATCTCCCCAGAATTCACTGATGTACTTTGCCTATCCCTCCTCTGTCCCTGCAGGAAAGCTCCAGAGTGGCCTAGCTCTCCCCAGACAGGAGCAGAGGAACCGTTGGGGGATGCAAAACTTGCCTTCTGTCTATTCCAGTGGCTCTCAGCTGTGAATCTCTCCCCTGCATTTGTCAGCATCTGGGGACAGTTTGGGGTGTGGCAGTGGGGGATAGGCTCTGTATCCTGTGAGCCAAAGCTAGTCAAAATGAGACTGTGCACAGGATGATCCCGTAAACAAAGAATTGCCCAGCTGAGAAAGTCGGCAGTGCTGAGAAGGAGATGGGTGCTCCCCACCTCCCACCCCTCTGCTGCCAGCTCTCTGGCTAGGCAACGAGGTGACTTTGGGGACTTTCAGGGTGCTAGAAGTGGCACTACCCAGCTAGATCATCTTTTCATGTCTCCTAGTCCAAGGGGCTACAGTCACTTCTTTCTTATTGATGTACTGTGCAGCTGTGGGCAGACCCATCATGGGCAGTGGCCTTTACGGGTGAGGCTCCTTCAATGGACTGCTGTCTCGGGGACCCTGGGCCATTCCCCTGATTCATGAGGTGCCTCATTTGTACAGGACAAGGCCTTGTAAAAGGGAACCTGTGCTGGCCTTGTTTGGGGTTAAATGATGGGCTGTTAGGGTCAGGATCCAGGCTGGGAGCTGAGGGGACTATCCCATGGCTGGGTGAGTTGCTCACCAAATAAATAGCAGTCCACAAGATTTTTCTTCAGTCTGTCTGTGGCCATACCGGGGCAGCTGACTTGATGCGGATGCCAGAGAATGTAATCTCCTCACGGTTTGGCAGTAAGCTTCCCGTGGCCCCAAATGTCAGGTGGAGTTCCCAGAACACGTGCTAACCTAATGCCAATTACCCTTGACGTGAAACAACACCTTCTCAGGTTGCAGTAAAAGCAGGCCGATTTAAAACATACACAAAGCCGAGATCATAGCTGCAGTGAACACTCCAGGCCACGCCATACCCTAAGACCCCAGGTGAAGAATTGAGTGGTTTTACTTTTGGGCTCCTTCCATCCCCTTCCAAGTCTCTGTTTCATTTGGCCTTCAAGGGTTCTGTAGAACTTAGAGTGTGGACCGGCTCAGAGTTAAAATCTACCATTCTCCTCAAAGGCATGGGCTGGCTGAGGCCAGCGGCCTCCCTCCTTGACCACCTCTGTCATTGCTGCCTCAGGTGATTTAGCGACTCCAAACGACTGGGAACCGCTGGCCACTTGTGGGTCAGACTCTTTTCTCGGCTTCCCAGGAGCGAGTGGAGTTGACAGATACAAATGGAATCCTGTTGTCTGGTTCTTTGCTCGGGCCCAGGGGATAGGGGATGATCGATGGGGGTTGGGGGGCAGCTAGTGCAGCTGGGTAGAAGGCAGCCTCTTTCCTGTGTGGCTCCGCTCTGGTCTCTCGCCTGCTGCCTTCTCAGCCTCCAGTCAGGAGGAATGACTTCCAAGTTTATTGGAAGAAATCTTTATTTAAAATAAACAAAAACATCACTTCAGAAAATGCCGATTTTCCCTCAGAATGTGTTCTTGGGTTATTGGGGGAAAGTGTGAAGAAATGTACTTTTGCCTCCAGACCTCTGTTTCTCTTGTATTGTAGCTTGATTTAAGGAAGGGAAATCTTGTCCTTGAACCTGACAGTGTAGAGTGGCCCAGGGTTGCCGACAGGACAGGGGACAAACAGTAAGTGTAGCATCCTCAGCAGCGGCTGCCTCTCTGGGGGACAAAGGTGGACACAGCACCCTGAAGAGGATACAGGGGTGGAGTGAAGTCACTGTGTCTCTTCAGTATTCCCTTAGGACAGTCTTGGTGGGGCCTGAGAGATGGCTCAGTGGTCAAGAGCACTTGCTTCTCTTCACGAGTGTCTGTAGCTCGCATCCTCGGGGATTCGACACCCTCTTCTGACCTCTGCCAGCATGGCTTGCACATGGCATGCGTATATACGTGCAGACAAACCATTCATACACATAGAGTAAAAATAAATAAAATATTAAAAAACAAGTTGTTTGTATGTATGTGTACAGGTGCATGTGTGCACATGGATGTGGAGGCCAGAGGTCCATTTGTTGTGTACTTGCTTTTCTTTCCTGAAACAGGGCCTCTGTTGGTTTGGGATCCACCGACTAGGGCAGGCCGATTGGCCAGTGGTTCTCAGGGATCAGCCTGTCTCCACTTCTCAGTACCGTGATTACAAGTTCATGCCTCTGCAGGTGGCTTCCCCCATGGCTCCTGGGAATCAAACTCAGATCTTCATGCTTGTGTGGCAGGTGTTTCACACCCCAACTTTAAGAAAAAATTTAATTGACACATACATTGTGCAAGGTTTATGAGACATGGTATAATCTTTTGACACATATATATAGTATGTAATTATATATAATATAAACAATGGCCAAGTCAAGTCCTTTATAAGATGCCATTTTAGTAAAGTAAACATTCTACCAGCAATCTTGCCAGTCAGATGCCATTCTGTCATGTGGCTACAGGTACCTTAGCCCCGACCCTGGGCCACCAAGTCTTAGTAACGCTTTGTTGGCATGTTGGCTGACATCTGGCTTCAACCTTTCGGGGTCAGCTTTGTGTTCGCGACGCCTCAGTCTGCACAATTCACTGTGGGGTCCACCCTCTGCGGTGTGCTCTGCGTCCCCATGCCTTCAGTCGGCTGTGCCGGGGCCTGCTTAATTGCAATGGTTAATTTGAGAGTGCCCTTAGATGTAAACTTGAAAAAGGCACGCGTTCCGTCATGCCCATGCCGGCATCTTGCTGTCTAAGTTTGCTGGGCGCGGGGAGCCGAGGAGCAGCAAGGGAGGTAGCTGAGATGAAAGGTCACCTGTCTGGGCCCTGCCCTCTGGGGCCTGCAGCCTGGCGTTGTGGCACCTTCCTTTCTTAGCCCGAGGCACTTTATTCTAGTGACTCATCCGAGCAGCAATTTATGTTCTCGTTCTCCTTTACCAAGAAATAATCCCCTTTCCATCTGCCACTCTAAGACTCAACGCCTGCGTTTCCTGTGCTGAGAACAGAGTGGCCCGTTGTCCCTCAGCTCTGTTGATGTCCTTTGGGGTTGGGGGTAGGGGGGCTTCTGTCTGATAGACGCACAGAAACCAGATTGACATAGCCAGAGCCACGGAGAGGCAGGAAAGTGGGACCGCGTGTGTAGGAACCACATGTGCCCTGTGGCTTTGCTGTCGGTTGTCCCCTCTGTCAGTCATCACAGCTCCCTTGGCCTCCTGTCCCTCACCTTCTCTGGAGTGGAAACATTGCCACTTATCACCATCCAGGGTGACATCTGGGACGTGCGCTCTGGACGGAAGCAGCTTGCTGTGAGCAGAAGTGGATGCCCACCGCACAGCTTGCCCTGCAGGCTGGATGGCTGTCAATTTCAGGGCCCACTCTCAGGGCGGGGAGGGGGAGGGAAGAGCGGGGCTTTTCCTGGCAGCTGTGAGTTCAACACTCCTCACTCACTGCCCTGCCTCCTGGGGCCTTGGCAGTTCTGAAAATGAGTTCTGGACCTTAGGTGCTGCTGGTTACACTCTGGGCAGCCAAGCAAACGTTAAGCCACTGACAGTCAGCGGCAGGATAGGTGGTCCTTCCTGTAAGTTATCGTCTTCATGGTGGCTCCCAGGATAAGCGAGTGAAGAGGGGACTGAGGTTTCATGGGAGCACAAAGTGGGTGTGAGGAGACAGCTTCCTGCTCACCCAGATTGCCCTCTAGAATTCTGTCTCTTCCTGGAGTGTCCTCTCAGCTGTTCAGCCCCTGAACTCTCCAGAAACCATTTTTCTATTCTCTCCTTCGGTCTTTACAATAGTCTCGGAATTTATCTTCAACACTGAGGCAGGGAACGGGTACTTTGTCTGAGGTGATGTGGAAAATGGTGAAGTCCCAGGGATCGTGGGTCTGGATTGTTTCCTATACCACAATGTCTGTCCTCAATGTTAGGTATTCTGTGTTCCTTAAATCTCAGGCTCAGCTGTTTTGGGAGATGGGCACTGGACTATGGCCTGCAATGCCATCGTCTCTGCTTTGTATGTCCCTTGTGGCCTCTCCGGGCCCACTGCACACCACAGCGCCTCTCATTACTCCTGCAGTTGCTTCGGCTTTGAATCTCCTGCTCAGTGAGAAGCCAAGACGTTGTTTGCGTTCTCAAGTTATCTGCAGCCAGCATCTCTCAAGTCTGGCCAGCAGTATAATCAGAAGCATGGCCTGAGCCTGAGCAGGGAAAGGTTAGGAGGAACAGGGGCTATTGTACACCGGGTTCCCTCATCCCCATCACCCGACTGAAAGACTTGGGTTGTGTGCCACTTCTTGCCTTGGCTGCTCATTTAACTACAGCTGCATCAGCTGGGACATGGAAGGGATACAGGATGAGGATAGGCGCGTGAGTAGGGAGGTGAGGATGGGTAGGAACGGCTCTTCTTTCTGTTGAGCCAGTGGCCTGGGCACCCGGGGCAACCTTCAAAGTCATGACTCTTTTGTTTCTGCTGCTGGTCTCCAAGGTCATCTCTCAGTGCCTGCCAGAGTCACTCAAGCTCATGGATCCACTTCTGCACCCTGGCTCTGTCCCATCCTGATCTCAGATCTCAAAACATACTGGTTCACTGGTACCCCACTCTGACAGTGATGAGAGTGAGGCTGGTACCCAGCTCTGACAGTGATGGGAGTGAGGCTGACCTACTCGGCCAGTGCACCCATGGATGTACATGAGCTGACTGGAGAGAGTGAAATTTTTTAAATTAAAATACAGTTATGGGACTGGAGAGATGACTCAGCTGTTAAGAGCACTGGCTGCATTTCCAGAGGATTCTGGTTTGATTCCTAGCACCCAGATGTTACACCAATTGTTTGTAATTCCAGTTCCAGGGGATCTGACACCTTCTTGTAGCCTCTCTGGGCACAGTATGTACACATGGTACATAGACACATATGCAGGCAAATTATCCATGCACATAAAAATGTAGTATTACACCATTTCCCTCCATTTCCTTCCCTGTTATCCCCTGCCTCCCTGGCTCCTTCTCAAATTCCTAGACTCTTTTTCAATAATTGTTATCGATACACACACACACACACACACACACACACACACACACTCATACACTCATCCATGAATATGTAAATATGACCTGCTGAGTCCATTTAAATTTCTCATGTGTATATGTTTCAGGACTGCCCACTTGGTATTGGATAACCAATTAGGAGCTTCATCCCTTGGGGAAGATCATATCTCCCAAGAGAAGGAAATGTAACGGGCTGATTGTTAAAAGCAACCATTGTTTAAAAACTGCAGTTTTGATACAAATTTACCATTAGATACATTGAAAGCAAGGACAGCAAAGGCTCAGAGCTTCTCTCTCCTTGATTATTTTGCTGCCTTTTAGATAATTTGTGTGGCACTATTGTGTCTGTGTACAGTGGTATGTGTTATACACATGGCTCTGCCCAGTGACGTCATATTCGTAGCCCCGGATAAGCAGTGGTGGGAAGAGTTACACCACAGAAACAGGCAAACACTATAAGCCAAAATTTGAGTTTTTCATTTAATCACGGGCTGGACTTCTAAAAAGTGATGAAGAAAAGGTAATAGAGATTCAACTTGAAAGTCATTGTAGGGGCCACAAAATAACTGAAGAAAACTAAAAAATTTCCAAGTGTGGGGTAGCTCAGTGGTGGAGGGCTTGCCTAGCACTGCGAGGCTGTGTGTTGACTGCCTGGTACTCTGAGAAAAAAGGTCACCTACTGGTGTGGGAGGTCCTTCTGTGTATGTGTTGCTTTTATTTGTTAATGAATAAAGAAGCTGGCTTGGCCTGTGATAGGGCAGAGTAGAGCTAGGTGGGGAAAACTAAACTGAATGCTGGGAGAAAGAAGGCGGAGTCAGGGAGAAGCCATGTAGCCCCTCCAGAAACAGACACTAGACAGAACTTTACCCGGTAAGCCTCAGCCATGTGGCGATGCACAATTTAATGGAGCTGGGTTAGTTTAGGATATAAGAGTTAGCCAGAAATAAGCTTAAGCGATTGGCCAAGCAGTAATTTAGTTAATACAGTTTCTGTGTGGTTATTTCAGGGCTGAGCAGCCAGGAACAAACAAGCGGCCTCACCCAACAATCTACTGTATTAGTCAGAACTTTAGGATGATTTAGGTGTGTCTGTGTGCATGCATGTATGCATCTGTGTGCGTGTTAGGGGGTTTATTAGGATGACTTCCAGGCTGTAGTCCACCTAATCTAACAATGGCTGCCTATGAACCGAATGTCCAAGAATCCAGTGGTTGTTAAATCTACAGGCTGAATATCTCAGCTGGTCTTCAGGATATGCTGGACTCACGAAGAAGTAGGCGCTAATGCCAGTGAAGGAATGGCTAGTGAGGGCAGGAAGGAGCAGGCAAAGAGAGAGCCCCTTTCTTCCTTTTCTTCTAACAGTAAGCCTGACCCAGATTAGAGGTGTGTCTTCACACCCAAAAGATCCAGATTAGAAGTGGATCTTCCCACTTCTAATTAAGAAAAAAAAATCCCTCAGAGGTGTGCACCTCTATTTTGGGGTTTTAGTTAATTCCAGATGTAGCCAACTTGACAACCAAGAACAGCCATCACACCTACCGTGCAGTTCATCAAGTAAGTCTTTGGCTTTATTGACAAAGAGATGGAATTCTGTCTTGGGGTGGAGGCGGCTGGAGGTCAATTTTGAGTATCTTTTTATTGTTGGTTGGTTGCTTGCTTGCTTTTTGTGAGACAGGAACTCACTGTGCAGATTAGGCTGGCCTCGAACTCACAGAGATCCTCCTGCATTCAGTGTTCTGGAATTAAAGGCATGCAGACCACTCCCAGCTCAACACTGGGCATCTTTGGAAATGGCTTTCCACCTTATTTTCTGAGGCAGCATCTCTCCTGATCCTGGAGCTCATCTGCTC
Source organism: Dicrostonyx torquatus (assembly GCA_028555095.1). Taxonomy (NCBI): domain Eukaryota; kingdom Metazoa; phylum Chordata; class Mammalia; order Rodentia; family Cricetidae; genus Dicrostonyx; species Dicrostonyx torquatus. The sequence goes on from JAQHUG010000134.1 coordinate 4,930,582, forward strand.
TTCTAGCTTCTCTCGCCTGCTGTCTCAGGGCATCTGTTGGTCTTTGCCCCTCCCAGCTCTTGCCTTTGGTCATTTTGTTCTCTTTGTTCCTTAGGTGCCCTCTCCACAGCTGGTTGTTGACCAGAGGTCGTGGTTGGTACAGGTTGACCATGCGATCTTCCAACTTTTGTTTTTGGCTGTTCCCTTAGACTGTTAGAGATCCCTTTCATTGTGTACTGTGTGACATGCCCTAGGGACACAGAATGAATAAAACAGCCACACATACAGATCTTTTCAGTGGCAGAAAGGGTCCCAAAACAAAGGAGACAGGAGACCCCTGTAGTGGCTTTGCAAACTTTTGCCCCTTTTAGCAGATCCCTCTGCTTCCATATTTCCGCCTGACACTGGTGGGGATGCAGCTCAGTGCAGGGTCTGAGGTGGGTGGCATGTGAGCGGCCAGGAATCGGAAATGAGCAAAGGTTCAAATGAACATGGGAGGGTTTGGAGGGGAAGACGCCAAATAAAGTAGAACCACAGTTGCACCAGTCGGGCAAGTGGGGTGCCTGCCAGCTGTCTAGCTCCTGTTCTGCTGGTGTTTCCCTACTGCGCGTGGGTTGAACATCTGAGACGAGACCTCTGCTCCAAAACTGGGTTAAAAATAATTAATCTAAGAAATATCACAGGGTAGCCAGCTCGTCCACAGGTCTGTTTGTTCAATAAAATACAAATACCTGCTCAGTGCCGGGTGCCTCAAACTCCCTGAGCTGCACAGTCACGTGATCGGTCCTCTCCCCAGAGGAGCATTCAGACCTGTGGGGAAAGCACCTGGACAGAGTGCTCTGGAAGCTTCCCCTGTTGTGGAATCATTAACCATTTTTCCACCTCTGGTTTTGTTCTTTGCGTAGATTTTAGTTATGGCGGATGTCTGTGTCTCGCAGGCTAGCGGGACCCAGACCTCAAGCACAGAACCTGAATGAGCAGACAGAAACAATGCGGGATCACAAGGAGCAGGAGGTACGAGACGGGTCTCAGAGGCTTGAGCTGGGAGTTGGTGGCAGGGGAGATGGCTGAGTCGGTAAAACGCTTGTCTTGCACATGTGGGAAGCTGAGTGCAGTTCCCAGAACCCTGGTGAAAGCTGGGTGTGATAGTGCACACTTGTGATCCAGCGCTGGGGAGACAGAGCCCAGTGACTCGCTAGTGACAGCCTGGGGCTGATGGATGAGTTCCAGGTCTAATGAGAGACCCTGTACACTATCTGAAGAAGAATCTGACGTTGTTCTCTGGCCTCCACATGCACACCCAGACTCAGACACAGATGCATACACAGAGTCAGATAGATAGACAGATTCATGTGCATGCGTAAACACGCACACACACACACACACACACACACACACACACGCACACGCACTGACTTGGAAGTCCTGCCCTTTGACATTAGGTAGGGAACCCGAAGTCCTTTGCCTCCATTGTCTCCGGCAGATGAGAACACTCTGGTTACATACAACGGTTTTTAACATTTTCTTGGGCCAGAGACTCCTGTGTGAATCCAATGAAACTGGAAGCCATTCTCTCCTAGAACAATGCTCACAGCACACAAACACATGCTACCTGGTTTTACATTTCTAAAGGTTCCCATCCTCCCTGAAGCCCACCCATCAACACCCAACCAAGAAACTCACTGTAAAGAGCATGAGTGAGCCCAGTAGTCGTAGCCCCAAGCTCTAGCCTAGTTCTTGGCAGCTCGGCTGTGTGTAATTGGGTGAATCTGATGATCAGGTGAGGTGACTCGTGAAGTAGAGCCCTGGTTTGCCGTGACCTATACAGAGATGAACTCACGGCGGGGGGAGGGGGGCGGGGAAGGGCCAGCTGGAGCAGAGGATGAGAGAGCATTAGTCCCAATCTGGTCTGGCCCTGGGGTAGTGGTTCTGTCTACATCTAGGAAGCCTACTTAGTCTTTAAGGTTCTTTTCCAAATAAATCTTAGAACATCCAGGGAAATGATTCAGTGGGTAAGAGCACTTGCTATGCAAGCATGAGGATTTGAGTTTGAATCTCAAGCACCTATGTAAAACTGTCAGACATAACTGTGTGTGCCTATAACTCTAGTGCTGGGGGAGTAGAGATGGATGGATTCTGGGAGCTCACTGTCCAGCCGGCCAGCCTGGCTGGAATGATAAGATTCCAGTTCAGTAAGAGACCCCGTCTTCAGGCAGTGATGCAGACACAGCTGGAGGAAGACAGCCGACATCCTCCCCTGGTCTCTGCGTGCGTGCACATGATTTTACACACACACACACATTCTCTAGGGCGTGGTGTGACAATAGGAAACAACTGATATTGGGCCAGTGGTAGAGAGTCAGAAACTCTCATTTCTGGGGCTCGTTGGGGTTCTTTGAACCCTGAAACTCCCACAGGAGTCTTGGGGGCCTGTGCACTCCACAGAAACTAAGTTCTGGGTAGAGAGGCTCAGCATGGCAGCCATCTGCCTCCCACTCTTCCCATGGTCCTCTGTGTTGAATGTCAGCCTTAGGAGCCCCATCTCTTGTTCGGTTCTGCCCACCCTCCCTTCTCCCCAGAAGCGGCTCATGGCTTTGTTTTTGAGCTCTGAGCTTATTTTCTTTTTCCTTCTTGTTTTGTATGTTACAACTTTGGGGCTGTTGTTGATACCGGAACCGTTCAAACCTCCAGAGTGAGGTAGTACAGTACTAGAATTTGCTTGGAGAACTGTTGACATGGAGATAGATTTTTGTAAAACATTTCCTCTCGGGAGAGCCCCCCCTTTCCACGTCTCCCCACATTGAACATTATTCTCCTGTGCGATCGTGGTAGGCAGAGGTATCATTGGCAGGTAATTTGTCTAGCCAGCATCTAATTATGAATTAAAGCTCTCACCGGCCTCTTTACAGCCTGGTGGCCAATAGCAGGCGAAGTTTAAGTTCAGCATGAGGTGTCTGAATTGTTCCTGGACACAGGAGTGACGCAGGGTTGCTTGGCTCTGAGCTAGCCTGTGGGATGCCGTGTTAGTGGGCAATGAATGCGCCTGGTAGATGGGGCTGAAACTGCAGAGGGCAGGTGGAGGCTCCTGAGGTACGGGCAGGGTCCTCGTGTGTGGTGATCTTTATCTCATGGCTAAACCTGCTGGCTGCTAGACACCGGCCACTGTGGCGGGAAGGACCTGCCTCCGCTAGACGTGCCGCAGAGTCTGTGGCCCTCTCAGCTGTGAGTAGACCTCATAAGCCAGGCTGGCAGCTGTAATTACCACCTGTGAGGACTCTAAGCACACAGTGCTGGCCCCGTTAGACTCACAGCCATTGGCCACCGTGGGCCCTGGCGGGTGGTTAATCCCAGGCCTCTCCACTCCTGTGGAGGAGCGTGGCCTGCATGCAAACAGTAGAATTGCTGAGAAAGGCAGAGGTGGCCTGTCTCTTTGCCTTCCTGTTTGGGCTGGGATCTATTGTATTTGCGGTAATCTTTAATTATAAAAGCCATTACTATGGAGTGGATTATCAGTGTGATTCATTTCTGTCATGTTGCCTGGTAACATCCCCGTGTGTCCAAGACACACTTACTAAAGACGGGAAGCCTGCCTCTCTCTCAGCCATCCCATCATTGCAGTAGCTTAGAAGACTGGAGGGCCGGTGAGATGGCTCAGCAGGTAAAGGCGCTTGCCACCAGGCCCTGATAACCTGACTACCATCCCCAGGTGGCTTACCAGGCAGCGTTTCAGGACCCACATGGTGGAAGGAAAGAACCACCTTCCGCAAGCTGTCTCCTGATTTCTGCACATGTGTGTGCAGGTGCAAGGACATGAACACATTTAAATACACAGATGTTTTAAACTTTTTTTCCCCCAAAGCGCTGGAGGTCTGGTTCAGCAGTAGAGTACGCATAGAATGAATGAGGTCCTAGGCTCCATTTCTAGCACTGCTCTGGAGAAATGGGTGGGGAAGGTCTATTCAGTGTGGTGGAGCCTGAGTCCAGGAAAGGCTCTGCCTTCAAAACGAAGGGCAGATGCAGTGTAGCTCCTCAGGGGCACTGCTTCCCAGCAACAAGGCAGAAGCCTCTAAACAGTTAACGGCAGGCCGCTCTCCCTCCGGGAGAGCACCCTGTTGTGTTCTGCACGTTTCTCACACCCAAATGGACTGCAGACATTGTGAGTTTTTAGGTTTTTGACTTCCCGTGGAAGAAATGATCACTGATGGAGAAGACAGGGTGTTCTTAGCTCTCGGGTAGAATCTATTGGCTCCCCCGTGAAACCTCCTGCTGCTGATCTTTGAAAAGGCCCCATTAATGGAAGAAATGGCGGCAGTTCTAACGGAAACACTGGGGACCATTTCCTCTAAAGGTCACACTGGTGGGATTTTCAGATACTGCTGGCAATGGCTGTTTTTTTTTTTTTTTTTTTTTTTAAGTTGAAGAACAGCTGTTCAGACCACTTGGAGAGGCCATCTGTGGGGCATCAGAGCCCTAGCCGTGGCTGTGACCCCACAAAAGTGGTTATCACTTAAGGATAATCACATTCTGCATTGTGCAGCTAGACTCTGGAGATGGACTGATTGGCATATTTAAATCTCATCTCCCAGGCTTGTGCTAATTACCACAGTCTAGTTGGGAAGAAGAAACACTCTAATCAAATAGCTGTTTAGAGAGGTCTGCATTTTCAAATCCTGCTGCATCTGTCCACAGGAAGAAGATGGTTCTGTCCCCGACCTCAAGAGGGTTTAAACCTTCTGTGGTTTAAGTGATCATGGCTAATCACACAGGGACTATATTTTTGCGTCTAAATCCTCTATTTATTTTTGCTGCCTTTCCATGCAGGGTCCCTCTCTCAGTTAGGAGTTTTCCATCCAGGAGGGAGGAAGTGGAATCCCGCTTCTGATGCCCACCTGTCTTGTTGTCCATGGCACAGCTAGGCCTGGAGTCAGACCTGAGTATGAGCCACCTCTCATTTTTCTCAGGTTCACACGTGGCCTGTCCATTGTGGAAGTGAGAGGGATTTCTCCCTTCTATCCAGAAAAGAGCAGCCGCAGAGAGAGCTTGGTAGGTCTGTGGGTGTAGCAGAGGCCCCGCCTAAGGAGGACACTCCCACAACCGCACTCTACCCAACCCCAACTTTTACCCCCACACCTGCCTTCCTGTCCCCATCACACTCTACCTCACCTTCATCCTACACCTTACCCGCCCCTTCCTCTAGTCCATCGCTTCAGCCCAGGTGATAGTGTTGTTATTTCTAAAAACCATATATTTGTGTATCTGTGTGTGCATGTGCGCGTGCTCATGCATGCGCATGCACACACACATACTCAGAAGGCGAAAAACAATTTAAGGTACTCAGGTAGGTTCTTGCCTTTACCACGTGGTGCCGGGATGGAACTCAGGCCATCAGGCTTGGCAGCAGGTGCCGTACCTGCTGAGCCATCTCACTGGCCATAGCTGACAGTGTGTTAAGCAACAGTGCCTGTCAACCACTGTGCTCCAAACTGAGAAAACAAGATAGTTTCTGCCTTTATACAAAATATACGGCTGTCAGGGACAGGGATCTCAGCGCAGCCTTTCCTTTGTCAGAGGTGTCAGAAAGAGCCTGTTTCCGAAATTTATGGAGGAGCCCCAGCGAGCCACTGTCACCCACAGCGGTGCCTCCAGAGCCAGCAAGGGAAAAAGGAATTTTCCGGCGACTCACCTGTCATGGCTGTCCGCTCGTTTGTCTGTGGAAGGGGTCTGTTTTGCCCACACAGCGGGAGCTGCCATCTCCTTGTGGCAGGTTTATGGGCCCCAGCAGGAAAGCTCCAGATCTGGAGGCAGCTTAGGAAGGAGAAAATCCTGGTGCCATCCGAGAGCACATCCAGAGAAGCCTGTCAGGAGTGGGACCATGGATTCCAGGGATGCTGAATGAGGCCTCTGGAAATCGAGCGAGTCCGAGACCTGTGTGCGCTTTGAGCGCAATCACTGAAGCAGTTCAAAGATCTGCGTTTTCTCTCTTTCTCCTGGTCGGTCCCACTAGTTTATCAGGAGGAGGCCTTTTGGTTTTTATAGTTAATTGTTCTTTGGTGTCTCTTTCAAGGGTTTGAGATCAAATTGCCTGATGTTCTGCTGGCTCCTGTGTGATTAGACCCTCTTTTCAGAGGACGGCTGCAGGGATTCTTTGAAGAATACACTCTTCTGCTCAGACTGTCACGGGGAAACGTATCCTAAGAGTGTCCTGAGTAATTCAGTCTTGCGGGAGTGAGAGAACGAGCACCACTGGTCCTTATTTGGAACGTAGAAGGGCTGCCATGCATCATCCATCACCACAGACCTAGGAAAATGAAAAGCAACCTGCCTGAGAAGTCTGATGAATGCAGACACCAGGAGTGTTTATGGGGTGGTAACTTGAGGCCGCGGGATGAATGAGTCCGGGACCCAGTCTTTTTATATGACATTTGTAAGGCTGATTCATGCTGTTTGTTGCTGTCGACCCCCTCCTAGTGTGAGCAGATAACCTTCTCAGGAGGCTTGGCAAGCCTTTCTAGCTGAGATCAACTGGAAATGGTGCTGCGGGGGATGGGGCGGGGGGGACTGGGGGTGCAGAGAGATTTCTTAGGCTGCAGATGAAGAAACAGGCTTATCTCTTTAGTGCCCACTGGGGGCTCAGCCCAGCTGCCATCTTAGAGGCCACTTATGGCCACCTCACGCCTCAGCTGCTTCCGCCCCTTTCCCTGCCCCAGTTGAGTTTTTCATGCTGGTTGCTGTCTGTCTGTTCACACAGGGATGGATGTGTGAGCCATGAGTCACAGGGTGCCATGCAGTTGGTTGGTGCTCAGGGCATGCTCTCTGAGTAGATGAGGTCGAAATAGGGACAGGAAGAGGCAGAGGTTGCAGTCAGGCTACCTGGCCTCAAAACTTCCATGTCGGCTGTGTGTCCCTCGTCTTTAGGATGGGCTCTATTCCTGCTTCCTGGAGTAGCCATGGCGATGAAGTGTGTGGTCTCACTTGGCACAGGGCCTGGTTTCCTGCCTCTTTCTCCATCTTTGACTAGAACCTTTTTATTTGGACCAGAATTAGGGCCCTTTACATCCTATGGATGCTGGGCTCTTAGACTTCTTCTTCTTCTTCTTCTTCTTCTTCTTCTTCTTCTTCTTCTTCTTCTTCTTCTTCTTCTTCTTCTTCTTCTTCTTCTTCTTCTTCTTCTTCTTCTTCTTCTTCTTCTTCTTCTTCTTCTTCTTCTTCTTCTTCTTCTTCCTCCTCCTCCTCCTCCTCTTCCTCTTCCTCCTCCTCCCCTGGTTGACTCAGAAAACTGTGTGTGGACCAGTTTGTTTTAGAACTCACAGAGATCCACCTGCCTCTGCCCTCTGGGTGCTGGGTTAAAGGTATATGCCACCATGTCCTACTCAGTCCTCCGCTAGTTCAGGGACAGAGCTTCTTAGAAGAGCCCTCACTAAAACCGTCTTGGTCTAAGGTAAAGCTCCAGGAATGTACAGTTCTAGATGTTCCTGTGTGGCTCCCATACACAAAGCCAGCTTCTTGGCAAGTGACAACTAAGAAGCAACATTTCTGTCCTCCTGAAGCCTGTGTTCCCACCTGTGGCCTGGGGCTTCCTCTAAAGCACAGGTCTCTTGGTGACACAGTCTGAAACCTAGCTCTCTGTGCTCAGGGCCCATCCACTACTGGCTCTGTTTTTTACCCCCCATGGTTTTCACTCAAATTGACTTCTCCATTATTTGTGTGTGTGTGGTATATACATGTTCACATGATATAGATAGACCTGTGCATGTGCACTTGCATGCAGAGGCCAAAGGTTGATATTACATATTATCAGTCATTTTCCATCTTATTTTTTGGGACAGGGTCTCTCACTGAACCTGGAGCTCACTGATTTAGCTAGATTAGACTAGCTGATCAGCGAACCACAGGGATCATCTTATCTCTGTCTCCCCAGCTCTGGAGTTACAGATGTGTGCACCGTCTCTCCTGCTTCTTGATTCAGGTGCTGGGATCTGAACTCCGGTCTTCGTGCTTTACGCCAAGTGTGTTACTGGCTGAGCCATCTCCGCAGCCTGGTTTTAGGCTCTTACAGTTTAGACAGAAAATCAGTTTCTTCCATGTCTTCGAGTACTCCAGGTTCTGCTGTGCAAAAGAAGGCTGTCCCTGCCTTCCACCAGGCAGCATTCAGGGAGCAGGAATGGTGACATCTTGCTTTCACAGAGACATACATCAGGATGGGCCACTAGGCCCAGCCCCAGGCAGCAGCCGGCCCTCATCCTGACACTGTGTGTTGCCACATGCTGTCCAGAGATGCCGGGCTGATGTGTTGTTGGCTCACTCATTAGCCAGTTGGAGCATCCTGGTGAGATGAAGGGACACGGCCTTTCAAATCAGTCAGACCCAGGCTTCACACTGCTTCTGCCACCTGCCAACCACACAGCCCCTAATGTCACTGGGGAGAGGGGACTCTAATCATATCCCTGCGGGTAGCTGGATGGGAAGCAGTTGGCTCTCATGGGTAAGGGTGTGAGCTCCGTAGCTCTCCTCTTACACCTTTGCCTGGCCCAGCCATTGTCTGCTCTGTGGCCGTGAGCATGAGATCTCACCCTCTCGGACTCCGCTGCTTTATCTGCTAAGGGTGGAGGGGCTGGGAGATGGCTCTGTTGGAAAATGCTTGCTGTGCAACCACAAGGATCTGAGGTAGATATCCAGAATCCACGGCAAACGCCAGGTATAGCCGGGTGTGGGATCTGAGGTAGATAGATACCCAGAACCCACGGCAAACGCCAGGTATAGCCGGGTGTGGGATCTGAGGTAGATACCCAGAACCCACGGCAAACGCCAGGTATAGCCGGGTGTGGGATCTGAGGTAGATAGATACCCAGAACCCACGGCAAACGCCAGGTATAGCCGGGTGTGGGATCTGACGTAGATACCCAGAACCCACGGCAAACGCCAGGTGCAGCCGGGTGTGGGATCTGAGGTAGATATCCAGGACCCATGGCAAATGCCAGGAATAGCGGGCATGGGGCACACACCTTCATTCCCAGCACTCAGGAGGCAGAAGAAGGCAGATCTCTGTGAGTCCAAGGCCAGCCCAGCCCAGTCTTCAGGGTTCCAGGACAGCCAGGCTATGTCAAAAGACCCTGTCTAAAGAAGAAAAAAGAAGGAAAAGAAAAAAGATAGAAAAAGGCACACACACTGAGAGATGAGTGGAAATGATACAGCAGCTGGCAGGGGTGGCATCGGATTAGATGTTTATGAAGGACCCGGCCCAGTGCCATGTTTAAGTGCATCCATTGCTGGGTGACCTAGTCGCTGACGAGCCATCAGGACTGGCGTGCTGTGTTGACTCCCTGTCTCTGGGAGGTTGTGCCAGGTGTTGAAAATGCGGAGGTGACCGGGTTACACATTCAAGGGAAGCATAGACAGACACAAGCGGAATTTCTATCTAGTAGAGAAATTAACAGCTGCCAGGATGGCTTGCAATGGCTGGGGCTCCTGAGTCAGAACACTAGACACCCTGGCAGAAAGTGCCACCATGGAGGGCAAGTAGAAGGCAATACCAGGCTTGATTTGTTCATTCATTTTTTTTGTTGTTGTTGTTCAGATGCAAAGGTCTCAAGCTAGTGTGTAAGTGTCCTGATATCTGGGTGACAGGGTCTCACCAACTCAGTGACTTTTATTCTCTACAGTTCTGGAAGTCTGAAGTCTCAGTTGGGTCTCACTGGGCTAAGAATCATGGTGTTGGCTGGACTGCGTCCATTCTGCTCTGGGAGAGTGAACCAGGCAGGGTTCTCCAGGGAGTTAGAGACAACAGAATACAGAGAAATGAGTTGGGTTCTGTCGTGCATGCCCGTGGTGCAGATACTGCTGGCACACCTGTACTTTCATGCCCAGGCGGTCAGGAGGATTGTGTGAGCCAGCCTAGAAAACAGCAGTACCCTATTCCAAAAACCAAGTGGGAGATAAAAAGCAAAAATGAAAGGAGAAAATAAGACTACATAAAGGGTGGATGGGTGGATGGATGGATGGATAGAAGGATGCGAGATTTATCCGGAGAACTGATCACCCATGGAGGCTGACAAGCTCCATGACAACCCCTGAGAACCAAGGAAGAACTGGGGCTGTGATTCAGTACCCGGCTATGGCTGGAGAACTGGGAAGGGGGTTGTTAGCTGTGTGAGGGGACAGATGTGAGTCTCATAGGCCAAATGCCAGAGCACCCAGTGCTCTGATGTCCAAAGACAGACAGGGGTCTCTTCTGCAGCCCAGAAGGGAGGGAGCATGTCCTCCCCCCTTCCTTTGTTGGTACCCTCAGTGCTTGGCTGGCTCTGATGTACACTGAGCAGGGCCTTCTAACTCAGGCATTGACTCAAATCAGCTTCTCCCATAAGCATCCTTAGACACTGAGAAGCCATGCTGCAGCAGCTTCTGGAGCTTCCCTCAGCCCCGTCAGGTTGGCAGCTAAAGTCAGCAGTCCTGGGAAGAAGCCCTTCTGGAAGCGGGTCTGCATTCCTTCCTCATCCTCAGCTGCACGTTGGCCTGCAGAGGCCTTCCGTGTCTCTGACACCCTGTCAAGATCCTAGCAACCTTGGTGGCTCATCTCCTAGGTTCAAGGTCAGCTGATTAACAATCTAGATCCACCTGAAACATTAATGCCATCTTGACCTGCGAACTCACAGGTGCCACTTTGGGACTTCTGTGCTCCTTGGGCTCGAGTGTGACTTGGTGAGCAGAGATGGCATTTAGGGAAAAGTCAGAGAGGCAGGTGTTTGCTGCAGGGGGCTTGTGAGTCAGGGGAGAGCCACTGGGGCACAGGGAGGGTAGGAACAGGTGAGTGAGTCCTCAGACTTGATGACGTGAGGTGTAGGAGACTGGGAGGTTCTGGAAAAGCTACCTGCATAGTGGTGTCGAGTGCTGTTTTCAGGGGAAGGGAGGGCCTTGGCTCTGTGGTCCAGGATGTCACAGCTTTTGATGGCACCTACTGGGGGTTGTTGAGTGTTTGATGGGGTGGCTGTGTACAGTGCAGGCTGCTGAGAGAGACAGGTGAGTGTTGTGGGCTTGAAGCTTGCTGGGATCCTCAAGGGTAGTGCCTCAGTTTCCTTCTCTGATGGTGAACGTGACAGTGGGCTAATCTCACAAGATCTGCAAGAAGGGGAAGGTAGGACCGTGCATATGCGTGCGTGCGTGCGTGTAAGCATGCGTGTGTGCAAGCGTGTGTGTGTGTACGGCACTGGGGAATTGTGGACTGATGAAGGAAATGGAATAACAGTGGATGGGAAAGACAGAACACACAGCTGGGTGGAGCTGGGATATGGTGCTGACCCCTTCCCTGCTTGCTTCCCCTCCTCCTGAGAGCACCTCCCAGAGGCCTGGGGAGCATCAAGTGATGCTTGTAGCATGCTCTGCCAGGGCCGTAAATGTCAGCCTGTGAAAGTGGTAACTTTGTTTCTTGGAAAATAGGGTGCCCCCCATACATAACTAGGAAGTTAGAAAACAGGAAGATGGAACACTCTAGAAGATGGCTTTCCCAGGAGTGGGAAACTTTGTGCTGAGAGTCTCCACAGGGCTGTGGTTTCACTTGTCCATGTCTTTACCCAAATGCTGGCCTCCACCTCACACCTAGCCAGTGCCACAGGAAGGGGCAGGAAGGCCTCCACTCTACAGGCAGCAGTGCGAGGTTTGCTCCTGGCCCCCACCCTCTGTGTAGCTTCTGGAGCATCTGCCTTCAGAGGTGTAGCAGCCACGCACCTCAAGAGCCATTGATTTCCCAAGAGCCATCGCTATGCTGGGCCTCTGAGGCGATCTTACTGGGCACATTAAATCCCAGCACTGGGGGTTTCTGTTCCAGGCAGTCCTCTCTCTCTGGGGTCCTCTGTCCTGAGACCCGGGGTCTCCTGTGTTGCTCCTCGCCTTAGACATTGAATGAACATGTATTCATACAGAACCTGTATGTGCAAGACCCAGTGGTCAGCAGTGGCGCCCACAGTCATGCTC